>CAEMYA010000720.1:375700-408248 GCA_903131615.1 Diplodus sargus | reverse complement strand
CACTGGCAGAGACGGAAACTTTTGCAGACAGAAACGTATTCCAGCATTTTCGTTTTTCTGTTCATAACGTACATGTCCATGTTACAGCCTGTCAGGAGCCATGAGCCTTACAATAGCCTGTCATGAAGCTACTCGCTCTGCACTGAGAGCTAACGTTAGCTTGGCTGCGCATGATCGTAGCTCGTACAGAGAGGGACTCGTCAGTGGCGATCGAAGCTGTTTCCTCTGATATCGAAGTGGAAGACATCGACGACGAACGTTTTGAATTAGACGGTAGACCATATTTGTTCGAACCGGAGTATACAGATGAGGAGTTACTTGCATTGGAGAAGCTCTGCTCTCCTTTCTACAAGATGAAAATGGCTAGTACAAGGAAACCAGAAGCGTTTGTGTGGACCGATAATGAGGTCAAACTGCTGCTGCGACTCACACTCAACTACAAGGCGAGTAAGGTGCAAGAAACACGAACGCAAGTAGTAGTCCGCCATTGTTGTTGTTGTTGTTGTTGTTATGCGACGTTGCGGGTTTCAGAGGTCAGAGGTCGAGGGGCGGGGCGATGGCGTCATCGTTTTGGAAAGTATGTGGATTTGCCGTCAACAAGACAACGGGAGGGCTGCGTTTTCAGATGTTTCCACCCTGAGACCTGGTTTAAAAAAAGTGCGTTTTCAAGATCCATGTGGACGATCAGCCAAAACAATGCAATACATGTGTGTTTCCACAAAGGAACGTTTCGTCTGCAGGGCCTCTCAGTGCAGAGCGAGTGGACTCATGACAGGCTATTGTAAGGCTCATGGCTCATGACAGGCTGTAACATGGACATGGACATGAACAGAAAAACGAAAATGCTGGAATACGTTTCTGTCTGCAAAAGCTTCCGTCTGCCAGTGAGGGAGTCAGTGCACGCTCGACGGATTGACTAGTTTGGACTTCGGGAAGACGAGATGTAAACAAACCGGTAAGTAGCTGCTTGCACAAACACGCTGTTTTAACCACTTTTTTATTCAGTTTGAGCCATAAACACTACAGTGCTGTGTTGTAAGGTGTCTGCTGATGTTGCATAGCTTTTGGGGTGATATTTGGAGCACGTTAAGATGTTTAAAACACAGTGTAAAGTTGTTAACCCACGCTGTTAGCTGTCAATGCTAACTCTCCGTTCAAGGAGCCTGTAAGGGGTGGACCAAAAGTGTTCGCGTTTTCGGTACTGGCAAGTCAAGGGCAGCTTGAGCAATAAAGCTGCATGTTGAAATTGACCGAAGTTCTCCTTTAAGCGCCACTTCGCTTTTAGTGCGAGCATGTACACGCTCCAGTTCTCTAATTTCATTTTCCAAATTTGCAAGTGTTTTCTTTTTTTCCCTGATCTTGTGAGAGCTATACGATAGGATCTGGCCTCTCATATAGGCTTTTAAGGCCTCCCATATAAAAGCATGAGATAAGGAATTTATATTCGTTTCCATAAATAGGTCAATATGGGCTCTCATAAATCTAATAAATTCAGGGTCCTTAAGCATATATGTTTTAAACCTCCAGGTAAAGTGCTTCGTTTGTGTAGCTTCAATTTCCCAGGTCGTTTTTATGGGGTTATGATCGGACAATGTAGCTGATAGATAGGAACAATCAGTGATTCTGGCAGCCATATTGTGAGGTATTAAAAACATGTCAATTCTGGAATGCGACTTGTGAACATTTGAATAAAATGAGAAATCTTTAGCTTGTGGGTTAAGCTGTCGCAAAATATCACACAGTCCCAAGTCCCCCATCCCCCTGAGAAGTACTGAAGCAGCCTTAGTGTGACTAGGAGATCTTGACATGGATCGATCTAAACTGGGGTCCAATACCAAATTGAAGTCACCACCAACCAGACAGTGCCCCTCGGCAGTTGCAAGCTTTAATATAAGGTCATTAAAAAAAAGCAGGGTCATCATGGTTGGGGCTATATATATTAACAAGAGTAACCCTATTGGAGTTCAATTCACCCTTAACTAAGATAAGCCTTCCGTAATTATCTTTTTCTGTTGATATTAATTTGAAGTTCAGTTTTTTACTAATAAGGATAGCAACCCCCTTAGCTTTTGTGTTGAATGAGGAGTGGAAGGCATGTCCCACCCAGTCTCTCCTTAGTTTGGTATGTTCTGCTTCAGAAAGGTGAGTTTCTTGAATAAATGAAACATCAGTGGACTGTCTCTTTAAGTACGTCAGAATTTTTCTCCTCTTAATTGGAGAGTTGATTCCCCTGACATTCAAAGAAATTAAGTTTAAGTGATTAGTCATGACTTTTAACAGATGTGACATAGTTAAGTTGGGAGCCTCAGTGCCTACCAATAAAATGAAAGTTAGGTGAAAAACAATGCTTTTAAGTGAAAACCGTACCAAACCCCCATATGAAACCCACCCAATGGTACCCTTAACACTGAACATCCCCATTGGGTACGAAACTCTCTACTCTCTCTGCATGACCTCTCAACAGTTAGAAAGAAGATATAATAAGCATCAAACCATGGTACATATACGAAGAGCCATTTACATGTTGAAAAGAGAACAGGAGGTCCGGAGGAAACAGCCATTATTATAGCTACTACTGTATTCAATAAAAGGCAAAATAGCCACCTGGAACAGGGAGCGGTACCATCTTTTATCCACATGTCTAAAGTGGGATCAGGAACAGAGCAGGTGTGTTGCAGGAATTAAACAAACATCTAGCCAGAGTTACATTGTATTATGAAAACCAGCTTCATGCGAGTTCAAACTGTCCATTTGTCACCGTTTTTTAACACAGTCCTTGTAAACAATATGGAAATTGAGTGGGGCTCTTAAAACGATCGTTTCTATCCTACTCAGTGACAAACATATCTCAGAAATTAAATATGAGCCCCTTTGCAGTCCGCAAATTAACTTACGCGTATCCTCCCCTCCGCGTCGCAGCAGTGCCGGTGGAGCAGCCAGGTGAGAGTCCTCCGGTGCATACCGTTGTGCCAGCTCAGCTGCTTGATCAATTGTTATTGTCAATAGTTTTCAAAAAGTCCGCCGCTGCGGAAGGTGATGCAAACCACCTGGTGTTTCCCTCATGCGTAATCCGTAGTTTGGCTGGGTGGTGCAGGGAATACGCAATTCCTCTTTCCCGAAGGCTCTTTTTAACATCGTGGAAGGCGTCTTTAAAGCGTTGTAGACTGGGGCTGCAGTCTGGGAAGATGTAGACTCTGCTGTTTCCGTAGTGAATCTCTCCCTTTTGCCTGGCGAGGCGCATTATTTTCTCCTTGTTCTTAAAGTTTAGGAGCTTTGCGATCATGGGTCTCGGCCTTGGAGCGTCCCCTCCACCGGCGGAGGGTTTTCCCAGGCGGTGGGCTCTCTCGCAGGTAATAGGGGTAGGAAAGTTTTCAATGCCGAGGATTTCCGGTAAGACTCGCTCCAAAAATCCCGCAGCATCCCAGCCTTCAGCGTTCTCTGGGAGGCCGAGTACGCGGATGTTGCTACGCCGGCTCCTGTTCTCCAAATTGTCCACTTTATCTTTAAGGGACTGCACCTCCTTCTCCACTTTCCCAATGTGCGTGGTGGCGTCTTTAATGTTGTCCTCGTTTGCTGATATGCGTCCCTCCATTTCTTCGACTTGGTCGGCTAGTGTTGACATCGCTGTTTCTATTTTAGAAAGTGAGGACTCGATGGAAGTTGTTTTTGCATTTATCTGTCTTGATAACTCTTCCTTACTTTCCTGTATGGCTGCCATCACTGCATCAAGAGAAGGGCTTCCACCTTTCGAAGCGCCGGTCGCCATTTTGATTGTGTGCACGGGTCTGGCCGTTCGCTTAGGGAGCGGTGTAATATCCTTAAGACCCCTTAGGTTATATTGTGCCATACGCCACTACAAAAGAGACAGTACTTTTCTAAGTTTTTAGTATCATGGTTTTGGGAAGTTTAACTGAGAAATAATAGCAACTGTTGAGGTATGCCTGTGGACCTCACGTTTGCATGTCCTCCCTCGCTGGCTGCAAACCGGAAGTCCAAAGAGGCCTGTTTTAATAATTAGGAGAAAAGGTTGAAGCATCAATAATTGTTATTGAAGAGGATGGAGGTTTGATGGTGCTCTGGTTCACAGAAATAAACATTGTTTAACTGAGCAGAGATTCATTTTAATGGTGCAGCAGAGCTCTGCCTGATTTAAAATCTGGATTAACTCATTTTAAACTAGTTTTACTAAACTCAGATTAGATCTGATCTTAGATTAAATTAATCCTTGTTGGTGCAACCCAGCCATAATCTGTGTCTTCACCTCTCTCAGTGTCAGTGACTGTGGGTGATGTTGGAGAGACTCCAGAGAAGAGAGGACCTTCTTCCTGTCAGAGTGAAGGTAAAGCTGCTGTATTCTCTGGTATGTACGGAAGCCCTGAAAGACAAAGTTTAGTTCTTACTTTGGAAAAGTTAAACGTTATTAAGACTGACTGCATTATAACTGAGTGAAAGCAGAGACAGGAATATTTGATGATCTTTATTTGAAGCAGCATCAGAGTATCTGCAGCTCTGAAAGACACTGAATATAAAGTATTGATTTAGTTTCTTCAAAAAAGACCTGAGAAGCTATTTAAAAGTCTTAAAATCCATCTACAAAGGTCTGGAATATTTTTTTTTAGTACCATAGACTGTAACATTAGTTTTTAGATTATTTTGTAGAGAGCCACTAGGCTCAGCTTTGTTTTTGCTTTATTGGGGGTGGTTTAAATGGTATTGGTGTTTAGACATCATCAAGTGATTCTAACAAAACAAGAATGAGTGAAAGAAGTTAAGAATGCACGCCTCTGGTCCTGCAAGAGAGCTTGAGTCTACATATGTATATAGACAGAAGGAGAATATTAAAACTGATGCTACAGAATTATTCTTTGTGACATTTCAACCAGAAGCTGGCAGCAACACCAACAGCTGCTCAGTGGTCACCAGTCGAGAGCTGGTTGTATTGACCTGCTCCCTGTTGGATAGATTTATATGTTGCTGAGGTACATGAGAGAATGATGTGTTCAAATATTAATGTTAAGATAGCTTACTGTAACAAAACTACAGATATCACAGTGTTACAATAGTTTCCATAGACATCTTTATCCAACTGTGAATTTAAAATCCTGCATTTCAGTTGTTTTTTGTTTCTGTTTGTCCCTCAGATGAGATTGTTCCAGTACCAAAGCCACAACCCATCTCATATTACCAGAAAATGTTTCAGTCAAACCTCGAGGATCGGTTCAACTGTGCACAAGAGGGGTGGGCACAGAGGAAGGATGAGCAACCTCTGGTGGATATCTACACAGAGCTTTACGTCACAGCTGGGGGTGACGTAAACCTCAACAAACAGCATGAGGTCATTCAGATGGAGGTGAAGCCAACAACAGAGGAATCAATTCAACCCTGTGACATGTTCAAACCCCCCTCTGTTAAAGGAAGATCCATAAGAACAGTGCTGACCAATGGAATTGCAGGAGTTGGCAAAACATTTCTTGTCCAGAAGTTTCTGTCAGACTGGACTAACAAAGAAAACAATCAAGACGTGCATCTCATATTCCCCTTTACCTTCCGCCAGCTCAACTTATGGAAGGAAGAAACGTTAAGTCTGACCGAGCTGATCCATAAATCTATCAGAGAGACCAAAGACATTCAGGAAGAGGCTCTTAATCACATCTTTACAACTCTGCAGTCATCAGGAAACACCAACTATGACAAAAGTAAATTCAAACTGGTGTTTGTTTTGGATGGACTGGATGAGAGCCGCCTTCAACTGAACTGTTCAACCAATAAAAACAAAGGAACAGACTTTGATGTGACACAGTCCACCTCAGTGGATGCGCTGCTGTCAAACCTCATCAACAGAAACCTACTTCCCTCTGCTCGCCTCTGGATAACCACCCGACCTGCAGCAGCCAATCAGATTCATTCTGATTTTGTTGACGTGGTGACAGAAGTCAGAGGGTTCACTGACCCACAGAAGAAGGAGTACTTCAGGAAGAGATTCAGAGATGAGGAGCAGGCCAGCAGAATCATCTCCCACATCAAGACATCACGAAGCCTCCACATCATGTGCCACATCCCAGTCTTCTGCTGGATCACTGCTACAGTTCTGGAGGATGTGTTGAAGACCAGAGAGGGAGGAGAGCTGCCCAAGACACTGACTGAGATGTATGTAGAGTTCCTGAAGTTTCAGAATCATCAGACAAATGAGAAGTTTGACCAAAACATGTGCATTCAGTACATTAAGACATTAGCAAAACTGGCTTTCCACCAGCTGGAAAAGGGCAACCTGATCTTCTATGAAAGAGATCTTAAAGAGAGTGGCATTGATGTCAGAGGAGCCTCAGTCTTCTCAGGAGTGTTCACAGAGATCTTTAAAGAGGAACGTCGGAGGAAGAATGATGAAGTCAAGATGTTTAGCTTCGTCCATCTCAGTGTTCAGGAGTTTTTGGCAGCTTTGTATGTCCAGATGTCGCTCATTAACGAAAACAGGAATGTGATGTCAGAGCTGCCTCAAACTATCGGTGAACATGTCAGAATGTTTTTCAGGAAAAAGTCTGTGACTGAGGTCCACAGATTTGCTATTGATAAGGCCTTACAGAGTCCAAATGGACACCTGGACTTGTTCCTCCGCTTCCTTCTGGGTCTTTCACTGCAGACCAATGAGAATCTCCCTCAAGGCCTCCTGAAAAGGAAGAGAAGCTCACAGACCAATCAGAAAACAGTGAAGTACATCAAGGAGAAGATCAGTGAGAATCTGTCTCCAGAGAGAAGCATCAATCTGTTCCACTGTCTGAATGAACTGAATGATGGTTCTCTAGTGGAGGAGATCCAACAGTACCTGAGTTCAGGAAGTCTCTCCCCAGATAAACTGTCTCCTGCTCAGTGGTCAGCTCTGGGCTTCATCTTACTGTCGTCAGAAGAAGATCTGGACGTGTTTGACCTGAAGAAATACTCTGCTTCAGAGAAGGCTCTTCTGAGGCTGCTGCCAGTGGCCAAAGCCTCCAACAAAGCTCTGTAAGTGAACAGATAACTGCAGATATGAACTACTGTATATCACATGTGTTGGGTCAACTAATGCAAGTCTTTGATTTCAATTAGTTGATCAGTTGAAAAACCTGCATTGTTTCATTAGTTTCATTGTACCTCTGCACATTAATGAAGCCATGAAAGAAGAAAGAGAAAAAACTGGGGGGTGATTGTTGATAATTGAACAAATGGCCAAACAAATTCACTGATGCACAATGCCAAGGCAATGCTACAATGCTAACAACTGAGGTAGCTTGTAAAAAAGTATAATACATTTTCTGTCAGCTCCAGTGGGGGGACAACATCACACTGTGTTTCGAGCCCTACAACGTGAGAGCTTACAGAGGTAACAGTTAACGGTGCTCAAAGCTCACAGTGGAACTAAACACACACAGCAGTATTGAGAGTTCATAGGAACATTAAGTAGTCAACACTGAACTGCAGTTTAATGTGCCAACACAATACGTTTTCACAAACTGAATGTACTGAAGTATTTTAGCTGAGTACTGGTTGGAGGTAAAAGTACCTTGAGTTTGGAGTCACAGACAATTTACTTCAGTGGACATTTAATCAATCTTCTGACAGAGATGAAAGTATCCTAGTATTAGCAGTGACCAGGTGGTGGAGCAGTAGCTTCAGAACACAAAGACCTCAAAGACGAGTGAGAATGACACACAGACTCTCTGTCTCTGTCTCTCTCTGTTACTAAATTCTGTTACTTGTTCTTACTTCTCTTTTAATAGTGTTCAGATAACTTCTCATTTTGTTTTAAACCTATTTCTGTCTCGTAAGATGAATGTAATTGGTTGTGAATGCAGAAGGCATTCACAACATATGTTCTTCGTTTTCACGGAATTCTTTAATCTTCTTATTATTAGTGTGAATGCTGCAAGCATTCACACTACTGTTCTTCTGGAATTTCTTTTTTTTTTTTTTCTTTTTATTATTCCTGCTTCCGTACGTTTTTCGGCACGCTTCTTCTCCTACAAATCTTGAGCTATTGAAACCATTCAAATCAATTTCTCATTTCTAACTATTATACTTTTCGAAATATTAAGCTTTTTCCGCAAATTTTTTCCCATTCATCCTTATGGGGATTTTTTCAAATTTCATTCTGCTGTAACTTCAGCATACCTTCAGCTATTCAAACCATTCAGATATTAAAATGTTCGGCTTTTTCAGCTCTTTCAACCCTCTGCTTTTCAACTTTTCAACTTTTCAACTTTTTCAGCAATACCCTTTTCCGAAAAAATTTTAACATTGCCGCAGATGGGAAAAGCTTCAAATCCTCTTCAAAACTCATCGCCTTTCAACCTCTTTTTGCTCCTCATACATTGAGCGAGAGACACCATTCAAACTTTAAAGCACTCAGCAGATCTTGAACTATTGGACCTGTATTCAGTTTTTAAAAATCTTGTACGGTCTTGAAATAATCGCAGTTTTAGTTTGAGCGACTTTTAGCCCGTCTTCTGAGTTTATAATGGGTGTGTATTGCGTCGGCTAGAGTGAGTGACATCACCAACTGCCGCACGCCAGAGTGTAGAGCTGCGTCGAAAAAAATGTTCAAACTTGTTTTCAGCTTGAGTTTGATCCCTCACCTTTTACTTGACATAGACAATATATACATAGAAATGTAGGAAATCTTGTGGGCTTTCAGCTGATGGTCTCATTTCAGATGTGGGACTTACAGTTTTGGATCTAGAAGCCCGAGAGCGACAGCAACTCTCGCTGCTGTCCCATAAGCCGCAATGTTAATTTTGAGCCGAATTTTCCGGAAAATAGCAGACGGTACCTGATTTGTCTATCGCTCTCCCGCCCTCATTTTACATTCTTCAGAAATAAAAATGACATGACCGCATTCAGCAACTCCTCCTGTCACTCACCATACAATTATTTTGACGATAACCCTCACAGTTTTTTCAGAAATCGCAGGAGTTTGGGAGGCGTTCTCCCATTCATTTCTTATGGGGGACATTTTCGTCTCTGTCCCTGGTCCTGATACAGCATGTCTGCAGCCATTTCAAGCTGTTCCTGCCTTTAACTTTTCATCTTTAAGCCTTTTTTCACCTCTTTAAGCTCTTTCTGCCTTTAACTTCTCACCTTTTCAGTCTTTTTTCACCTTTTTAATCTCTTTCAGCCCTCATACTCTGCAACTTTTCGGCCTTTTTCAGTCGTTTTTCACCTTTTTAAGCTCTTTCTGCCCTTCACTTTCCACCTTTCCAGTCTTTTTTCATCTTTTTAATCTCTTTCTGCTGCCATACTCTGCAACTTTTTGGCCTTTTTCAGTCTTTTTTCACCTTTTTAAACTCTTTCTGCCTTTAACTTTCTTCATCACCCGGAAATCGCAATTTGTCTCGTTAAATCATGCATACTGGTGTTGAAACTTGCCTGAAAAGCTGGAGTTTGAAAGTGGCTTATTTTTTTCGCTTTGGCTCTTTTTCCGAACAGGAATGCCACACAATAGTTCGCGTTCCTAAAGCACGAGATTTTGACTCTGCTCCTGTGATGACATTACCACAGGAGGCTACTTGCATAAGCATCGGCTCACAGCCGTCCTCAGCCAGACTTTCTGAGTGAGCACGCAGAATCTGCTTATTTCTCTGTCATTTTCACTATAGGCTTACAGATAAAAACAGCTGCATAGTCAACATGCAGCGAGGCATTACCAAATGAACACAGATTAATTCGTCCTGAACGGACATAATAACAGCCAGTCTCGTACCAGAACTGCCTGCAAAACATGAAAAACGGGGAATGACGGAGCGGAGTCCATAGAAAAACAAAGCACAAACAGTATTCCGCCCTCCCAAGCAGCGCGCTGATTCGCTAGCACACCGCCAATCAGAACGGCCATTAAGCTAGCACACAACCAATCAGAGAAGCCCTTTCTTTCAGCCCCCGTCAGCTTTTCTGCCCTTTCAGCTTTTTAAAATATCCATCTTTCTGCATTTTCAGCTTCTTCAAACATTCAGCTTCATGTTCAGCAATTAAAATGTTCAACCTTTTCAACTCTTTCAGCCCCCTTGCGCTTTTCTGCCTTTCAGCTTTTTAAAATATTCATCTTTCTTTTGAGCTACAGACACCATTTCAACTTTATAATATATAAATATGTTGGTGATAACCCTTACAGTTTTTTCAAAAATCGCAGGGGTTTGGCAGGCATTTTGCCATTCATTTTAATAGGGATATGTTCATCTTTGACTTGGCTCCTGCTCCACCATGTGTGAAGCCATTTTAAGCTCTTTCTGCCTATAACTTTTCTCCTTTTCAACCTTTTTTCACCTCTTCAAGCTCTTTATGCCCTCTTACTCGGCAAATTTTCTCCTTTTCAATCTTTTTTCACCTTTTAAAGCTCTTTCTGCCCTCTCACTCGAGAAACTTTTCGGTCTTTTCAGTCTTTTTGTCACCTTTTTAATCTCTTTCTACCCCCTTACTCGGCAACTTTTCGGCCTTTTCAGTCATTTTTCACCTTTTTAAGCTCTATCAGACCTCTCAGCCTTTTCAAATATTCATCTTTCGGCCTTTTCAACTCCTTCAAACATTCCGCTTCACGGTCACCTATGAAAATCTTCAACTTTTTCAAGATTTTTAGCCCTTTTTAACTTTTCTGTCTCCTCATCTTTTTAAAATGTTCATCTTTCTGCCTTTTCAGCTTCTTCATACATTCAGCTTCATGTTCAGCTACAGAAAGTGTTCAGCTATCAACATGTTCAAATTTTTAAGCTCTTTCGGCCTTGATCTTTTCAACTTTTCAGCTTTTCGGAAGTACATTCAGCAGATTTCGCTTCAGACTTCAGCATTCACACTGTATTTTCGTAGGAAATGCAAATTTTTCTAGTTATTATTATATCTTCCGGGTCAGAAATTTTGCATCTTAACTACTTCCACATTTTTCAACGGATTCACTCCATTCAAACATAGAACATTCATCTCAATTGGGAATCAATTGCGTCTATATTTCTAATTCATATCATTCATAATTTCAGAAATATTAGACGTTTTTCGGCCTTTTTTTCCCATTCAAGCAGATGACCGAATCTTAAAAAATCTTCGATTTTCACACTTTTTCATGCATTTTCAAAGCTAATCTAATAATTCATACGTCCACATTAAAACTCCATTCAAACTGTAAGACGTTCACAAAGATTAGGACTTTCTTCCCTAAATTCGACTTTTTCACAGCATTCATACTTTTTGCCCAGTCGCACTTCAAACATTGGAAACTTTTCAGCCACTTTGAGATTTTTGCATTGGTGTGTATAGGGTGGAATGTTGACAGCCAGAGTGCAGAGGCCAACTGACAGAGTGGAAAGGAGCTGCCCAATATTCAGAAAATCTCGTCTTCAACTCGCCACCATTTCCACAATGTTCACTCCAGCAGAAAAATAAAAACACTAGCTTGTAGGTACACTTGTGCTCGTGCTTACAGCGGATCTCTGGAGGCAATCGGACAAAAACTTTTGGCTCGGTGGGCATTTTACTGACAGGAACACCGACCAACTGACGCATAGAGTCCCATTAAAATGAGAGGAAAAATATCTAGAGGCAGAAAAAAAACATTCACTTTTCTAAACTGCTCAACAAGACACATTTCTGACCACAGACACACAAAAACTTCACAGGATGCTCAAAAGACTCTCATAGTTTTGACCATACCATTATTTTAGTGATAGCAGTTACTGTTTTGCAAAGAGAAGTATGATAATGTGAGGTGAGCCTCAGCTGAAATCACTGTTAAAACAGCTCTCACTGTCTGTTACCAGGACCAGCTCGGTTACCATCACCGTGGCAACAGAGATCAAATGAGCCAACACAGAGAGACAGATTTATCAATGAGTCAGTTTGACACACACACGCACACTCAGATATGCATGTGTGAGCATGCACACGTGACCACACATGTACACACACACACACACACACATAAAGCCATGCTTAAGCACACTCTCACATGCACACAAACGCGCACGCACACACACACACACACACACACACAAACACACACACATAAAGCCATGCTTAAGCACATACTCACATGCACACAAACACACACACACACACACACACACACACACAAATGCAGTCAGATGTGCATGTGTAAGCATACACACTTGACCACACATGTACAGACACACACACACACACACACACACACACACACAGTATATTTCCCAACATAACTATATTCATGATTTTCTTTTTTCTGTCATTCAAGGCGGGAACCCCATTCAAATAATTAAATGTTTTAATCATCGATATATTGAGATTTATTGAATTTCTCAGTCAGATTCAGAGTATTTGATTCATTCTCACTGTAACATCTCTTCTTACTCCATCAGCTGCTTTTCAACACAAATTTAAGCTAGCATTGCAGTTTGGCTCAAACCTTATACTCTATTTTTAATGCTTCATTGTCACCAAACTATTAGGAAGCTTTATTCTCTTCAGATGAGAGTTCAAGTAGATTAAAGCAACCAATTCAGTTTGGCCTTAGTTTTTTAACCAATTCTGCATTATTTTCAACCCAGGAACTCTGTTTAAATTTATTTAAATATTTCCAATCATCGACACATGAAGATTTATTACATTTCTGTCTGATTCAGAGTCTTTGACTCATTCTCACTGTAACATCTCTTCAAACTCTATATATTTTAATGCTTAATTCTCCCTCAACTATTACAAAGCTTCATTCTCTTCAGATGAGACTTCAGATGAATTAAAGCTACCAATTCAGTTTAGCTTTAGTTTTTGAACAAATTCTACATTATTTCACAGTTTTTTAGATATTGTGGACATTATTCAAAGTTTTCACAGCCAGCAGTCCACATTTAGCTTCAGCTGCTCGCGAGGAGCATTCACAACCGCAAGTTCTTCAGAACTTGCCTTTTCTAGTTATTATTATTGTTTCCTCAGCATGTTAATGGTAGTTTCATTATGCCACTAATAACAACAACTATAGATGACAATAAGGTAAAGAAACCTTTTGATCAGTGATCGGTATTGGTTGATACTGCTTCTCGCCATTGATGATCTGCCCCAAGAATCCTGATCAGAGCAGACAGAAATAGAATAGTTAACCCTCCTGAACTTTTCACAATGAAAAAAATGAAATGCAAGTAATGAAAAACACTAATTGTCTTAACATCTTCTGATCACGCGAGACTCTCGATTGTTCGACTCATTAACGCAATAACAGGTTCTACAGAAATGGGATGTATTTTGTATTGTGGATGACAGAAACAGTACTCACGAACTTTCTTTCAGGCTGAGTGGTTGTAATTTGTCAGTGAGAAGCTGTGAAGCTCTGTCCTCAGTTCTCAGCTCCAAGTCCTGTAGTCTGAGAGAACTGGACCTGAGTAACAACGACCTGCACGATTCAGGAGTGAAGTTGCTGTCTGTTGGACTGAAGAGTCCACACTGTAAACTGAAGACTCTCAGGTCAGGATTAAAAACATATGTGCAGAGTGAACAATTTCTGTTCCTCTATGTTGTCATTGTTGTCCTGTCATTTTACCAATTCTCTTTTCAGTGTATCAAACTACAATATTAGGTTAAATCAAACAGAGAAAAAAGTCTTCACATGTGTCACTTGTCTTCTTTTTTTCAGGCTGAGTGGCTGTAATCTGTCAGAGAGAAGCTGTGAAGCTCTGTCCTCAGTTCTCAGCTCCCAGTCCTCTAGTCTGAGAGAGGTGGACCTGAGTAACAACAACCTGCAGGATTCACGAGTGGAGCCGCTGTCTGTTGGACTGAAGAGTCCACACTGTAAACTGGAGACTCTCAGGTCAGGATTAAAAAAGACATGTACAGAATGAACAATAACTGTTCCTCTATGTTGTCATTGTTGTACTGTCATTTTACCAATTCTCTTTTCAGTGTATCAAACTAAAATTATAGGTTAAATCAAACCGAGAGAAAAGTCTTCACATGTGTCACTTGTCTTCTTTATTTCAGGGTGAGTGGCTGTAATCTGTCAGAGGGAAGCTGTGAAGCTCTGTCCTCAGTTCTCAGCTCCCAATCCTCTAGTCTGAGAGAGCTGGACCTGAATTACAACAACCTGCAGGATTCAGGAGTGGAGCCGCTGTCTGTTGGACTGAAACGTCCAGACTGTAAACTGGAGACTCTCAGGTCAGGATTAAAAAAGACATATACAGAATGAACAATAACTGTTCCTTTAAGTTGTCATTGTTCTCCTTTCATTTTATCAGTTCTCTTTTCAGACACTGTTCTGAAACTGAGTGTTATCAAAATAAAACTGTAAGTTAAATTAAACACAGAGAAATGTTTTCACATGTGTACTCTACCTTTTTTCAGGCTGAGTGGCTGTAATCTTTCAGAAAGAAGCTGTGAAGCTCTGTCCTCAGTTCTCACCTCCCAGTCCTCTAGTCTGAGAGAGCTGGACCTGAGTAACAACGACCTTCAGGATTCAGGAGTGAAGTCGCTGTCGGTTGGACTGAAGAGTCCACACTGTAAACTGGAAACTGTCAGGTCTGACTTCTGTTTCTGTTAAATGACTACGTAAATGTTGTTTGGCATCTGGTTAAAATTAGCTTAAGATGTTGTATAAAAACATTTGTAGGCATTTTGGACATTGTGTATTATTCTCAAAGGTATACAATGTACTTCGGAGATTACATAATTTATTTTAATGTATAGTGAAGTTACACTCATCAATCACCATGTCAGCTTTGATCTGTTCTTTATTTTCATCAAGTGTACATAAAATGTTTAATACAACAGGTTTCAATGACAAACAGATTTTTATCCAATTACTTTGTGTTGTCCCTCACCTCTATGAATTGTTGCATCTACATCTTTTTGGTGTTGTTGTTTTTTTGTTTACTTTCCACAAGTTTGCCGTTTGTTATGTGGTTACAGAGCTTTTCCAGTGCAGCTGACTGTCTGTTCAATATTTTTCTGATACCACATCATGTCTGCTGTCAATTTATTCTTAAAGCCACAAATAAAGTTCACATTAGCTCTTTTTACACAGCCTCTCCGCATTATCTCCGGAGCGGTGGTTCGGCAATTCTGGTGATGGTGATTCACACAGAGGGAAGCATCTCCGCCTTCATGTGCGTAATTCACACAGAAATGCGGCGCTGCAGCTCATAAAGAGGCGTGACGGTACATGTCATCATGATGACGACGGTGTTTCCCCACGTGTTCCACTTGTCAATCCAAACCCGCGGACAGTTTGTAATCATATGGATGCTGTTATAATGTGTAGTGATTGAGATACTGACCCACCAAACATCCTGGAAAGTCATGAAGTTACGTTTTTCGCGCTAAATTACATAATTATACATAATCACCGTCAGTAAACAGGACGCTGTCTGACTCCCTCACTCGCGGGGACAGAGGCCGTTTTCTGGGGAAAAGTTCCATGAAGTCTCGGTCGGGAGAGCTGACGGTCGCGATGATTTATTGTCATCACAAACACTCGGTGAGTTAAAGTTTTTTGCTGGTGACAGACGCCGTTTTTCGGGCAGAAATTTGACGAAGAGTCGGCAGGACAGGCGTCTCCGCATCTAAAACTTGCACACAGAGGAGGGTGCGGAGAATTGGCGCAGGATCCCTGCATGCAAACGGCTGTGTGAAAGAGGCTAATCCTAACCCTAACCCTTGCCTCAGTGGGCTTTACAATCTGTACTGTGAGCGACAACCTGGACACCCCTATATGGCCCATACTAAACCCAGAAATGTTGTTTCCTATAAACTTTTATGATTGAAATGTAATCTGTAAGCCGAGCGGATGAAATTCAACTTGGTTGCTAAGAGTTGCATGTTGGGCAATTTGAGTAATTAGCATAATTAGCTAATGAAGGGGAGACACTGCAGTTGAAGAATAGGGACAACTAATAGATATCGCCATGAAACTTCCCCAGTTGATTACTTACATTAAGACAATTATTTTTTGTATCATGAGTTTTCTGAAATTGTATGTTTGAATATGCAAATGAGGCATTATCCAATTAAATATGTGCTAATTTGCATACAATTCCAGAACATAAATCTAAACATTGGATAAAGCCAGGTTCAAAATTCCTGTTTCATTTTGTTGACATATTATAGACAAAGGTTTTTACAGAGGGAATTTTGGATATTTCTTTTTATCACTCACAAATCAGATATGTACTGGCAACAGCCATAAAAAAAAAAAACAATTTTCGCCCTGTTTTTAGGAACAAAATGTTCTATAAATCAGGCTATGAATGATAAATGAACAAACCCCTCTGTCAAAACCTTTAGAATATAGATAAGAATAAAACTGGAAAGTTTGGTGTATATAAGTGCTACTGAATTGGAGATTTTTGGCTCAGAGTATGAGAAAAAACTCATTTTGAGAGAACGGACTAACGTTCCCAACCAACCAAAACAATCCAATAACGCCAGAGTTAAAATGTTTGACAACACTCCGTTGTTTGGCTAGGGGGGGGAAATTCAGCTCTTCGCACGGGACTAGTATTACCTGGGGACCTCAAGTGATTTAGAAATCATCCCACCACGTCTGTGTTTCGTGCAGCGCATTCGCACAGGATAAGCGAAGTCTGTGTTTTAACTCGACTTTACTGACATTATCCCCCGGGTCGATCGCACCGGAGCCCTTGCTGGAGCAGCACAATGGTTAGATATGGATATTTTTAATATAATAACTGGTGAGCCGCCTGAAAGATGAAAAAGTGTTCCTTACCGCATGCTGCCATGCATGTAATCCATTGAATCATCTTTCGAGATTTCGCTCCCTCTGAATTTGCACCCAAAATGCTGTCAAAACTTTCATTTATAATTCCCAACGCTGCCTCCATAATTCTCGACCAGGAAAAGGGCAGAAAAAAGGCAGAAAAAAGGTGTGGAAAACACAAAAAACCTTAAGAAAAACGAAAAACAACCCCAAAGCACAGAGATGCGGATTTGCATGGGACTAATATCATCACATGACCTCTGTGTTTGGTGAAATATGATAGGTAATTTATGGTGGAATTTTTACTTTACAAATTACAGACATGGCAGTTTCACTCAGGATTTAGATCAGTGTTTTTCAACCCTGTTCCTCGGGGAACACTGTCCTGCATGTTTTAGATGTTTCTTGCTCCAACACACCTGATTGAAATTATCGGCCAATCATCAAGCTCTGCAGAAGCCTGACGAGGAGGCATTCAATTTTCATCGCAATCTTCTAATTTGTATTTTTTGGGGGGGGCACTTAATTCTCCTCATAAATACATTTCTTTATCCAATATCTTTTCATAGGCTTTGTCATGGGCTTGTGGGCAACTTCCTTATTTTCACTCCATGCATTGCGTAGCCTAAGTGACTTTTCAATGGGCTGCCCTGTCACTCAACAACCAATCACTGTTGTCACCGCTTCTAAGTGCGTCCTTATAAAATGACGTCATCCATAGCAACAGAGAGTTACTTTTAGTTTAGGAGTTCACTGTTTTCAGAACTGAAAGTACATCTCAGCAGCTTTGTGAATTACTTTTAAGAAACAACTCCTACATAAAAACTTTTGGTCTGATTTAGGAGTACTCCTAACGTGAACATAAAAGTCTTTGTGAATACGGGCCCAAGTTGAATTTCATCCGCGAGGCCTATAGATTACATTTCAATCATAAACGTTTATAGAAAACAACATTTCTGGGTCTGAAAATTTTCCAGTAGACTGTCCCTCAACTGTGAGGCAAACTTCCCATATTGGAAAAAAACATTAATGGGAAAAAACATGAAGAGGAGGATCCTTCTCCCAGGACCGACAGACAGGAAGTAGATGCATGTACAGAAAAAGAAAACCATAGTTCACAGATGTAATTCACAGAACGTCTTCCTCTACACATTGATAAATGTACATTGTCCTGTGTGTGTATGTGTGTGTGTGTCTCCAGGCTTTCAGGCTGTCTGATCACAGAGGAATGCTGTGCTTCTCTGGCCTCAGCTCTGAGATCCAACCCCTCCCATCTGAGAGAGCTGGACCTGACCTACAATCATCCAGGAGACTCAGGAGTGAAGCTGCTGTCAGCTGGACTCGACGATCCAGACTGGAGACTGGACACTCTCAGGTATGAACAGACAACAAGAGCTCACACACTATTTCTCTGTCACACTGACAAGCTGAGAACTGTTGGTTCACAGTCTGAACCAGCAGCACTGCTGATAACAGTGAAGACAGTAACTGATGTGTTGAGAGACCCTGTTCACACTGAGACTGACCTCCTGACTAACATCACACCATCATCTGCTGGTGATCACTATAACACACACTCTGTTTGACAAATATAGTTCAGTGTTGATTAACCAGAATAAAAACTCATCAAGAGGTTTAAATTTGATTCATGATCGTGGAAACAGAAGTTGAGAAACAGCTTAGCTCAACATCCATTTAATACTTGTTCTGGAGATTCATGTGTTATTTGTAAAAGTTCTGGATGGAACAAGTAACTGCTAACGTGAGTTGTTTAACTGTGAGATAACAGGATTATAAAATTCAGTGTAGAAATAAGACTGTTTAGTTTTCAGTGGAGAGGTTTTAACAGCCTGTCAGTATTAATGTGCTGTAGTGCTCCACAGTGATATTTTTCTGCATGTTGAGTTATTATTTACATATTTCAGTTGTTCTAGTAAATAATTTGAAGCCAGCTGTGAATGAAAGCTACAACATTTAGATATTTAAAGCAAAACTCGCCAAAATGCAACCTAGGGTCTCTTTGTGAATGTACCAGAGTCAAATGCTTGTTTAAAAGCATAATTACGATGAAAGCGTGACTTTTAAGATTGACCGTATTTTTGTTTTGACATGAGTTGTTCAAATACTTACTTTTTAGTAAACTCTGTATACAAATAGTATAAAAACGGCTAATGTTCTCAATGCTCGTGTTCATGTGTAGAGACCCTGGTGATACTACAAGCAAAGTTTCTTGTTGTGTTGAGCCTTCTTATTGTTTTAAAAATAGAGATTTTGATGCTAACATAGTATTTGCCCCTAGCATGCCATTGAAAATAATTTTGGGGGCTTCTGGTTTAGTGGCCGCTAAGATGGCAGCTTTAGAGAACTCAGGAAGGTAGAGCAGGGCAGAGACGGAGGACACAAGATAGGAGCAAAGTAAAGAAAAAAATTGCACAAAACGCCGAAACACATGGAAACCAGAGTCCAGAGTCTTCCCCAGCTAGCTGTAGCTCACCAGCTAATGATTACGGAGAGGAAGGCGATGCTAACATGGAAGCTAGCCTGGAAATGTATTCCCGCTGAGATAAAAGATTTGCGACAAGACAATAAGCAACAGCTCGAGGAAATCAAAGAACAGATCAGCAAAACCAAAAAGAGACTCGACGAAGTAGAGGAGCGTTTTTCAAATAACAAGGAAAGAATGCTGTCGCTAGAAGAAGTGACGGAGGAGCTGATACAACTTCAAGCTGACCTGGAAGAAAGAGAAGAGGAGGACCAGGAGGGAAGATCCAGACGAAACAACATTAGAGTCTATTCCATTCAGAGGGGTCAGAGAATGAGTCTTCATCAATGATAGTTTGTCAGAAAACTGCTGAAACATGGCTTGTTTCTGGCGGAAGACGTGGATCTTCATATTGAACGGGCACACCGGGCACTTGGACCCGTACCAAAAGAAGGAGCACCTCCGAGATCCATCATTATTATGTTTCTGAGCTACAAGACGAAAGAGGAAATCTTACGAACAGTGTGGGAGAAAAGGGGCTTTATGTGGGAAAATAAACAAAATCAATCTGGACAATGACTACGCACCGAGTGTGTTGAAGAAAAGGCAACATATTTGTAAATTACAATGGAAGACCACAACTTCTCACAGCTGGCGGGAGTTTGGATGGAAAAACATGATGAGATATTTTTTATAATAGCTGCTCAGAAGAGACATCAAGGCAGCGGAACAAACTGTTGGAGGATGTGTGTTCAGATATAGCCAGCGATTATCATTTATTCTGGGATTGTCTGAAACTTTTGTTTTACTGGCATGACAGTCATGAATGTCTGGAACACATATTTCAAATTACTTTACAATTTGATGTCAGCTTAGTGTATTTTGGTACCATGGCATTACATACTCGATCAATAGCAGACAAATATCTAAAGAAGATATTATTGATTGTAACGAGGAAGTGGATACAACCCAACACACCGACACTGGAAGACTGGCAAGGAACTGTTTATGAAATCTACATCATGGAGAGACTGACGTTCACTTTAAAACTATAATCTGAGAAAGTTAAGAGTTGGTGGTCAACATGGATCAGATACATGAGATCACGGAGGCCTGAACTGCTTTAAGTACCTCTATTACACAGCCTGAAGTACCAGAATATTAATGTTCCTATTTTACACATTATAAAATGAAAGGCAGAGTAATAACATGGAGAATATGTAAGTGCAGTTGTGCAAGTGCATGTTTTTGTTTTGCTCTGTGTGTGTTTAATGGAGCTGAAATGATTGTTTATGTTTCTCCCTGATAAAAAATTATCATAATTAAGCTTTTAATATAAAGTTTGACTCTGGTTCATTCACAAAAAGAGCCGAGGTTGCATTTTGGAGAATTTCACTTTATATGTCAGGAAAATGAATGTATTCATTGATTATTCAGTCAAGCAGCTTTTTATTATTTAGTTGTTTGTGAATGTTTGATGTAAAATGTGAGTGTTTGTATGAAGTGTGTTTTATAAATGCAGCTGTTTTGCCTTCATGGTGATCTGAGTGAAGCTTTATGAAGATCATTGATGAAGAAGTTTCTGAAGGATCATTCTGACTCCGTTTCTTCCTCCAGGGTGGAACATGGTGGAGAGCAGTGG
This sequence comes from Diplodus sargus, assembly GCA_903131615.1. Classification (NCBI taxonomy): domain Eukaryota; kingdom Metazoa; phylum Chordata; class Actinopteri; order Spariformes; family Sparidae; genus Diplodus; species Diplodus sargus. The sequence continues at coordinate 387,434 of CAEMYA010000720.1, read as the reverse complement.
CTGAAACCTGGTCTGAGGAAGTGTAAGTGTGTGTTAACTTTGATTGATGAAAACAAGGCAACACATGTTAAAGTAGTTTAAATCTAAAGCTTGTGTATCTGCATTCAGCTGTAAGTTTGAAAGAAGATCCAAAAAGATGAGTCATTGTGAAGTTTTGATCTAATTAACAGTCAGTCTGTTAATAAAGCAACAAATAAACCATCAGCTGTGTTAGATGATAAACTGCTGCTGTATTGTGTCTTGTTCTCTCCATCAGATGTCTGTGAACTCACAGTGGACACAAACACAGTAAGCAGACTCCTCAAACTGTCTGACAACAACAGGAAGGTGACACATGTTGAAGAGCAGCAGCCATATCCTGATCATCCACAGAGGTTTGAGGACTGGCCTCAGCTGCTGTGTAGAAATGATCTGACTGGTCGCTGTTACTGGGAGGTCGAGTGGAGAGGAGATGTTTATATATCAGTGAGTTACAGAGGAATCAGCAGGAGAGGATACATTGATGACTGTTGGCTTGGACGGAATAATCAGTCCTGGAGTCTGAGCTGCTCTCATGGTGGTCGTTACTCTGTCTGTCACAATTACATAAGAACATACCTCTCCTTCTCCTCCTCCTCCTCTCCTTCCTCTCCCTCCTCCTCCTCCTCCTCTCCTTCCTCTCCCTCCTCCTCCTCTGGCTCTAACAGAGTAGCAGTGTATGTGGACTGTCCTGCTGGCATTCTGTCCTTCTACAGAGTCTCTGACTCACTGATCCATCTCTACACCTTCAACACCACATTCACTCAGCCTCTTTATCCTGGGTTTAGGTTCTGGCCTGGTTCCTCAGTGTCTCTGTAGGAGGGACACACACACACACACACACACAGGCAAAACTCTTCAATTCTCCTGCAAATGAAACTTTACATTCAAAACAATGTGATTTCTTCTAAAAATGGTGTTTTGTTTTCAAACAACACAGAAACCATCATATGAAGAGACATTTATAAGAACCAGTTGAACATTGATGAGCTCAGTGTAAAACACTGATGAATGGAAAACACTTCTTCTCCATCATCATATTGACTCAGGCCTTTTTTTGTTCAGTATTACACTTACTACAGACAGCACATACAGAAGTGTATTGTAAAATATTTGAGAATATTGTTTTTATACTCAGAACTCGGGCTGCACGATATTGGAAAACACTGACACTGTGATTGTTTTTAGCCCTGCGATGTATATTGCGATATGAAAAAATTCAGGAATTTTCATCAGAGGACCTGATTAGCACTTTATGTTCTGCTGCATTTCAAAATGATAAGCATTTATATTTCATATGAGCTCATTCATGCCTGCTTGCGCCCTCCCAGAACTTCCATTCTCCACGCTGGCTTACTTTCAATTTTTTAAAATGACATCCGTCTAATCTTCCTTCGGGTGCGGGTCGGGCATCAATAAGAATTTATAGTGGGTCGGCTCGGGTGCGGAACGTAATTTGTGCTACTGTCGGAAAACAGGTCGATGCAGTTTTAAGTATGGCGGGTACAGGTTTGCAAATTAAGACCCGTGCCGGACTCTGCTGTGTGGTACCGACGTAAATGGTCAAACTAATTAGTTGTGTTACCTCGTTTTGGCAACAGATGCAGCACACTGTCGACACAGAACACGTGTTTGGTCAATATCATCCTTCTTGTAGCTGAAATAATTCCAGATAACTGACGTTGCTCTTCTTTTTGGCACCAAGTCTTCGTTTTCATGATTTTCTCTGGTTCGTTGCTCATTTGGCTGGTCTGCTTCGGCACACTGACGAAGAACTAATGTGATTGGTGGATCGCTGCATGCACAGTGTGTATTGACCTTTTGTCCTTAAGTGGTGGTTGACTGGGAGTCCTTTTTTCCACTGACTGCCTTTGTGCAGCAAGCATCAAACAAGGAGGGAATGTCCCGAGGTTGAAGTTGAACTTAAAATATGTTTATTCCATCCAGTGTTGAAAGAGAAAATAAAAGACTTCAATAAATAGTAACTGTAACTCAGAATATAACTTAGAAACTTAGAAAGATAGCAGCAACAAAGGCTATGGCCGTAAAAAGCTGCGTGCCTCCAATCAACTCCACCTGGCCAGGTTCTTATTCTTCCTCTCCTCTGCTCTCCTCTGTCTGTAGAGGGTGACAAAGGGACGTTAGACATGGCACACATTGGCACAGCACAGGGACATACATGTCTGTTGTAGATCGGCTCCTACACAGTGTGTGTCAGGTACACTTGAAATTAGATGAGTTCATCTGCCTCCTACATCGCAGGCTGTGCGATGTGACTATTGCGCACACGTACATCGCGATGGCGATGCTCAAACTATATATATCGTGCAGCTCTACTCAGAACACACAAATACACGGTAACAGATATATTTTATTTTTCCCACAAAAACAATGTACACAGTGTACATCCCAACCAACACAAAGTTGCACATACAGTGGTCTACATACAACAACAGAAGAGTTTACTGTAAATTCACATGCGTCTTCCATAGCTTGGAGAGCGGATGTACGCGTTTATGGATTTCAGTCATACACTTTCCAACTCCAGGCAGAAAAACATTCCTCAGAAGGATTGAGGAATGGAGAATATGGAGGGAGAGAAACCACTGTAAATTTGGGAAGGCAGTGAACCAGTCACCAACCAGAGCAGCCCAGTGGAACTTTAAGTTGTCCCAAATGACAACGTACCTGAGCTGATCTGGTGGAATGAGTGTGTTGTGTCGGGTGTCCAGGTGTTTGCCCATGTGATGAGTCAGTGTGCATAGTAGAAAAATTAACTTTAGAATTCTGAATGACAGTGTGTTCCTTGTGAAAACAAGAGATTTTCTTCATGAAAATTGTGCCAAATGCAGAGAATTGTGTGTAGAGTTTTGAAAAAAGTGTGTTTTAGAACTGCAGTTTGAGTGTAAAGCAGGAATTGTGCTTGTAGTTTAGCAGAATTGGTTCAGGCGGTTGGTGCAGGAGTTACATGTTCTGGTCATTATTTCTCAAATACCAGTGTTTGTGTGTAAACAATTGAGAAAAACTGTTCTGTGCAAAATGAAAAAAGACAAGGTAGATATAATATTTTTTGCAAGAGACCCATTAAACTGATTCCAAGCATGCCAAACTTAAAAGTCAGGGCTTCAACCAGGTTTACTCAGCCTCATATAAAACAGGACACAGAAGGGAGGCAACACTGATATAGAATACAGTAATCTTTGAAAAGGTAGCAGAAATCATGGACATGGAAGGAAGGTTTAATATGATTGTGGGAAAATTAGAAGGATCAGAAACCACTCTTACATGTCTATGCACCTCCTGGTGCGACGTCGGGGTTCTATAGACAAATCTTTGACCTAATGACTACGAGAGCCCAGGGAACGGTGGTCTGTGGTGCTGACTTTAACCTGAGACTGAACCCAAAGTGGGATGTGTCCACAATAACTGTAGGCAAAAAGGTGAGAAAGATGATGAGAGAGATATTACGTATGGAGGGAGTTCAATCCCACAACTAGAGATTATTTACACCTTTTATTCCTCACCACATAAAAACTTATTAGAGGATTGATTATTGATTATTCTTTTATGTACAGTAAGGATATCGGTTTTGTAAGGTCATGTAAAAGAAAATGATAATGGTGAAGTTCTGTAATGGGGGGTTTAAAGGGGGAAACTAAAGGTGGACCCAAATGCAGATTCAGAACAGGAGACCGTATCAGAGGGAACAGAAGACAAGCTTTAATAAACAAAGGGAGCTAGCTTCACAAGCTAGTAATAAAGGGGAAAGGGGCAAAGTATCAGAAAATAAAACAGAATACCAACAAAAGATAAAGTGCAAATCAAACTGCCACCAAGAATCAAAATCCAAAAACATACCAAATGGGAGACTGGAGGTACAGGAGGAGAAACGGGAGGAACATCAGACCAACAGGAGCAATGAACAGATGAGAGGTGAATGGGGAACAAAGGCTTAAGACACTGATGAGGGGACGAGGACGGGTGAGGAGAGGGGAGGGAAGAGGACAGGTGAGATAAAGAGGGGAGGCACAGAGGAGAAACAATGCTGACAGACAGAGGGAGACAAATATGCACAGAGGGAAGAGAAAGACAGGAAGAACATGGGACACTGAAAGGACACCAGAGGGCGTAGAACATCACAACATAAGACACAGAACCACGACACGTTCCCCCTGAAGGTTTGGGATGCAGGTGAGGCTGGTCTGACTACAAAAGAGGCTCAGACAGGAGTCTTGGAAACAACACATAAAAAAGATACCCAGCTGGACATTAGCCAGAAAATTGGAGAAATTAAAAATCAGCTCAAAGAAATTTAAAAATTATTTAGTGTGGAGAATCAACAGATTCTGATGAAGAATAGTGAATTTGTCTCCAGGTTCTCATGATTTATCAACAAGTTATGTTATATCATCCTGCTTACCTTACTTTATATCCATCCCTTCTCTATATCAGTGGTTCCCAACCTGGGGGGCGCGCCTCCCACGGGGGGCGCCAGAGATCGCAGGGGGGGCGCACGACTTTGTCTGCTCTGAGGTTGACTTTTGGTTAAAGTTTGTTCATCACGTGACCTATTTAAGATGACGTAGCAGCAAGACGGAGCCTCAGTGAGTCTCGGTCCGACTTGTGTGTTGGAGCAGCCTTCAAGCTGTGTACCAGTTCTTAAATTGTGTTGATAGGCCAAGTAAAACCGGACTTATGATAGATAATGTACGGCACGCTTTTTCGCTAGCATTACCGTCACGTTTGCTGCGCGTTTGGCGCAGGAAGAGACGTCGAAACGGACTTCTCTCATGAAAGTGTCGCAATAGTGTTGTGACGTTCACGAACGAACCGATTCTATTGAACGGCTCGTTAACATGAACGATGGGAACCGAGTCGCAGCTGGGAACCGTTCTTTTTTTAAAACATTTTTTTATTTCACTGTGTGCTCCTCCACTGAGTGGGACAGAGAAGTTCCATGGGGAGGAGCGCAGCCCAGCTGCACGGAGCTTATTAGATATGCAAATGAAGCATGATGCCACCTGAGTTATGTATGTTGCCTCTGCGTAAAAAAACAAACAAAACAAAAAACAGGTGACTATAGAATTTGCACCGATGCTCAGGTATAGGCTGCTATTCACCTCAAGGACAGTTAGGAGTCCTCCTCAGGGTTTAACTTTTTCTTTTTACAAAGCAGCAAAATGCACCCCAGGACAGTCCACCAGTATATGCAGATTTTATATTAGTAGTAATAGTCAGCTGTATGTAAATATTTTCCTCTTATTTGTTCTAGTTTTATCTATTTTTTTTTTCTAATACTTGAAATATTTTTTTGTAAAATGTCTTTTGTTTTTCTATCAAAATATTCTTGTGTGAAATGTTTAATCATATAATAAGCCTTTATTACAGTAGTGTAAAATTGTGTGGAAATGTTTGCGCTTAAAGCCGTTTTGCACGGAAATTGTAGCCTGCTTTGTTTTTTAATGTTTATTCGTAAGTGTGAAGGTCACGGTGTTGCATTAATAACAAGTCATGGTAGCTTTACATGCATACAAACAAATTTGTACAAAGGATAAATTCAAAATAGTGATGTCACTATCAAAGCAGAGTGATATGGCGCAACCTTGTGGAATATTTATAATGAATCCAGACCAGACTTTAAAATCTAGTCCACACATGTCAAATGAGGTTTTAATCAATATTTCAGAATAATTCAAACTCAGTTATTGGTGCGATATCTAATTTTGTATTATTTTGTTCCAAATCTCACCCCATCATATCTCCCAGTGATTATTTCCAAGATAAAATGAGTTACCACCAGGCCGGCTTCTTAAAACGTAATAAATATAAAAATCAGTCAAATGAGCCAGTTTTTTGAACGGCTCTTTGAAAGGAACGGCTCACCAAGATCCGGCTCCCCTCAAAGAGCCGTAAATCCCATCTCTAGTCCGCAAGCAGGAAAAGTTTGCGAGCAAAAAAACACGTTCCTATTGGTGGAAAAGGGCACCATACCAGCCAATCACAAAATTACATGGCAAGACACGTGATTTGGTTGCTGGGGGGCAGGAGGAAGTTGTGGAGGGACCGACAGTGACGGTGAGAGAGTTGAGAGATGTGTGTCAAAATGAAAAAATAACTGTACAGTCACACATGTGAGGTTGTGCTGAAAATAATGTCACCAAACAAGGCAAGATAAACAGTTTTTAAGGTGAAATATAATGGCAAAATCAAAAATAGTCAAAATGGCCAATTATATTCTGGACTGTTTAAAATCCCAGTAACACACCCAATCAAAACTCTCTATAATCCAAATTGAAACATATTTCTTGGTCCACATTTAAATTCATTAAGCTATTTATTTAACACCCCTATGAGGTTCACCTGAAGAAAAAAAGGAAGAAATGTATCTACATATATTGTAAAACTAGGAGAATGTAATTGTTGTTTATTTTTTACAAATAAAAGTTTGTAATTAATCACTTTATTCTTTTAGTGAATGCGGGTTGGGGGGCCTGGCTTGTCTTGGACACAGACAAGGGGGGCTTCAAGGAAAAAGGTTGGGAACCACTGGTCTATATTATGTGTTTTCTTCTCTCCGCTCTATTCGAACAATAACATTTTTAGTTTGACATGGTTCAGTTGCGATGTCAGCCAGAGGGAGACGCTGTTGCCTCCAAATTGACTACTAGTTGATCAATTATTATTTTGGAGTGCCATTTGTTGAAGCACCATAGTTATACTGTACCAGTCATGTTTTTCGTTTCCCCATCCATTCATTCATCCTTTCATTCATCACATTTATTATCTTTTAGTATTTCTAAAAAAAATATATATATATATATATACATATTTTGAAAAAAGGGAAAAAAAGAACAAAAAAACAGCTTTCAATAGAGCCTAATATGAAAGCTCAGTGACGATTTTGAAAAAAATCCTCGAAAATTGTTGAAAATTCCCTCAAAAATCCCTAAAAATCATGCACATTGGCAGCCATCTTGGATTTAAAGGTCAAAAAAAGGTCAAATCATGTAAACCAGAAATATGTATTCCTTGACAAAAATAAGATCTGAAACCATGTATTGTGCATCATGTTGGTCAAACCATTGAAAAGTTAATTTCCACAACAGGCATTTTGGATCTTGGCCTCTAGAAAATATTCCCTGCCATTTTGAAAAACACACCCTGACTAAATTTGTTTTTTAGCCCTCCCAGATGACAAATCCATTGAGAAACGGACCTTCGCTCACCGCGGTCACCTACTACAAAATTAAAGATCCAATCACCAAACAAATGCAACATGAGTTCTTTCACAGCTGTCCTGAAAAACATTACAAGATCCTATACGACCTGTAAGGGGACAAGTCACCTGAATCTCTGCCTGCATCACTTAATCTCCCAACAATTACAGAAGATCAGACACTTAGAAATAATACTTCCAGATGTTCTACAGTTGGATCAAACAGGTTTAATAATGTTTGGAGGACTTTACATGTAATTAACCATATAAACAAAGATAATGTCGAGGCGGTCCTGTTAGATGCTGAGAAGCCATTCGACTGGTCTTTCTTATATAAGACACTAGAGAGATTCCAGTTCCATGATGATTTTGTTAGGACAATACAAGCTTTATAAACCAACAGCTCAAATTCTGATTAATGGAGGATTATCAAATATTTGTGAATTAGAAAGAGGATGTGGACCATCACCATCTTCATAGAGCCGCTGAGTCAGTGGATCAGACAGAACGAGAAGATAAAGGCGATCCTGGTGTCTCAAGAACTCAGACAGGCCCTGATCACAGATGATATTTGGATTTACTTGGGGCGTCCATCTGCATCCCAAACAGAACTGCTCATAACTCTGAGGGAACACAGTTTATTATCAGGTTATAAACTAAACACCAACCCTGACCAACCTTGACCCTCTCCTCCACCAGAGAGGAATTCAAAGTGAGTTGGAATCAACATCTGAACACGATTATATTGTTATCACGCTGTTATATTGCAACAGATGCAGGAACTCTTTCCTGCCACAAGCATCACTTCACACATCAGCTCTCAGCTGCCTGACAGAAATCTGACCTCTCTGCTGTTTATACGCTGTTTATAACATTCAAGGTTCTATAAGTCTATTTATCCATTTACATTACCTGTGGTTCTGTTATTGCACATTCATAGGAAGTATTTATTTCTTGTACAGTTGTATAGATTATTATTGTTTACAGTGTAGTTTGCACTGTGTATTTACATTGTATATTTCTTACTTTCTATTTATGTTATTTACAGAGTGTTTTCTTTTTCTTTCTTTTACTCTCGTAGACATACTGCTGCTGTGACAAAATCCCAGTCTGGGATCAGTAAAGTAATTCTATTCTATTCTATATCAGAGAACTATGAGCCCCTAATTTCCTAAATCAAATCTGACCTGATCAGATGGAATCCGGAGCCCTTTCTAGGATCAGGACCGAGGGTGGAAGCATAAAAATGAACGTGTTACCCAGATTATTATATCTGTTCCAAAACATACCAGCAGAAATTTCAAGAATTAGATAAACAAACTCTCAAGGTATTAGACAAAAAGCCATCAAGTCATCATCACTGTAACATCATTCAAAAGCATAACTCTTGACTTTTGAACATTTAGTGTGTCTTGCCGATGTTAGTTTAGTGTATAGGGTAATTCAGAATCTGGCTGCTCCTCCATTAAAGGAGTTCACATCACTGCACCCAGACAACAAGAGAACAACGAGGACGACTAGCAGAGGTCACTGTGCAGAACAGACGTACTGAGTTTGGTAGATCAGCCTTTTCTGTCAGAGCCACTAATTATTGGAACTCGGTACCAAACGAGATCAGAGACATTAGTACATTTATTGGTTTTAAATCTAAGATGAAATCATGGCTTAAATCTACTCAGTTATGCACCCACCAACCATAAATTCAAATACTGACTCACTATTTTGTAATCTTTTTAGTGTTGTATCTTTATCTGATTTTTATTATTATTTTGTTGTGTTGTATTGTGTTTTAAGAGTGTGAAACTGTGTTATTGTTGTTGTTTGAATGGCTGCTTGTGTGATGAGTAGTTTTGTATTTGTTTTGTTGGGTTGTATGTGTTAGATTTATGTTATTTGTTCCTGCCCAGGGACTACAGATGAAATGTAGCTAGTAGCTAATTCTGGTACGGCTGAGAGCCGTGCACTGTCCCTGTTAAACAAACAAACAAACAAATATATAAATAAATAATAAATGAACATCCCGATTCATCTGGTAGGGGAAGAGGACAAGAACTCGCTGTAACACTTCAGCTAGCAGAACACAAAGGAGGCGTCTCTCTCCCCAACACTGACAATCACTACCAAGCAGTGCAGATAAATATTTAGTCAACATTTACAACCCGTCTTATGAAGCCAAGTGGAAAGACAGAGAATGTCAGATATCTAGTGATATTCCACTACAGGCAATCACAGAGGTGGCTCCGTGGTACTAACGGAACGTTCCATCATCTGAAACAAAAGATGGCCTTTATCATTTCACAGTAACATTCAGGGACTGCAGATGTTTTGTGTTTCAAGAAGTTTAAAAGAATAGTTTTCTGATGAAAGAAGATTCTGCCTGAGATCCGAAACTGATCCAGAATAACTTTACAGCAGCTCTGAGATCTACAGTGACTGCAGAGGTTCCAGCAGTGGCTCAGAGATCCATCACGCTGAAGTGTTCTGCTGTCTGTCTGCCGTCAACATGTGGAGAATCCGTCTGAAGTGGCGTCTGCACGTCTATTCATGTGAAACGATTTTGTTCTTAAACTTCATTTAGACTGAATGTTTTTATCAAAATGTCTGAAAACGACAGCTGTTCATCATTTCACAGTAACATTCAGGGACTGCAGGTATTTTCTGTTTCATGAAACATCAGCAGTGGTTCTGTTGGACTTTGTCCTCCATCTTTGTTTTAACATGTTTCAGATGACGGATCGATATGAAAACACTCAGGTATGTAACTCGTGTTCTCTGATGCTCTCTGAGTGTGTTTATCCAATCACAGCTCTCATTAAGCCTCAGTGTTTTCCATCAGACATCATTAAAGTGCTCCGGCGGACTCTAATGGGCTCGGTGCTGACCGGGCACGGCTTACTTTACACAACAGCAACATGTTTACACCAATCAGAGTGCAGCATCGCTCAGGAAGCCACCACACTGTCTGCTGGACCGGGCCGGACCGGCACAGATCTCCCATGTTATTCTCTCTGTTTTGTCGGTGGAATAAACACTACACTACCCATGAGCCTCAGTAGCTGTTGCCATGGAGACAATTCCATGAAATCATGACTGGATCATCTGCTGTCGTCATGGTCGTGAGGTTCTGCTCTGACAGCAGCTGACCGGTAACAGCTGCAGGTCCATTTAGCTCATGAATTATCAATCAGCTCTGACTGTGCTGAAACTGAGCCACGCCCTCTGTGTGACATCACTTCCTGTCATCATCCAATCTGAGTGAGGTACACTAAGTTCTGATAAAGCCCCCCAAAGAAGGGGGAAGGGTGGAGGGCAGCAGGTGTACAGGTGGAGTCACCTCATGCAAGTTGGGCCGAGTCAAGTCAGGCCAGGTGGAGTCATATTGAGTCGGGTCGGGTGCAGTCAGGTGAGGTGGAAGAGGGCAGACTCTCTCTGTTTGTAGTCAGGTCGAGTCTGTTGGAGCTGAAACGTTGGGGCGCGTGGAGCGAGCCAGGCAGAATCGGGTGGAGTCAGCTCGAGTTGAGTCGGATCAGGTGGAGTTAGACTGACCCTGGATGGTCAGAGTCGAGTCGCGGTGGGCTCAGTCCGATGAAACCGAGTAGATCTTAAGTCATTCAAGTCGGGTCGAGTCAGGTGGAGTTCGGGTCGAGTCAGGTGGAGTTCGGGTCGAGTCTAGATTCATTAGATGAAACTAGATACTGAATGCAAAGATGGCGTCTGCTCGAGGAGACTCACTCCCTCGGTCTATACGCCAAAAATGTTCTGCTCCAGATTTACTTCCTGGTTCAGCTGCTCACTGAGCACGTGCAGAAGAGTTTCCCCTACTGGCCCCGCCCACCAGATTTTCTTCAGATCACTTCTCTCATCTGAGGAAAGTTTCAGAAATGTAAAACCTCCACTGAACAAAAGCTAGCCCTGTTAGCCTTGTTAGCCCTGTTAGCCCTGTTAGCCTTGTTAGCCCTGTTTGACTTGTTAGCCCTGTTAGCCTTGTTAGCCCTGTTAGCCTTGTTAGCCCTGTTAGCCCTGTTAGCCTTGTTAGCCCTGTTAGCCCTGTTAGCCTTGTTAGCCCTGTTAGCCTTGTTAGCCCTGTTAGCCTTGTTAGCCCCGTTAGCCCTGTTAGCCTTGTTAGCCCTGTTTGACTTGTTAGCCCTGTTAGCCTTGTTAGCCCTGTTTGACTTGTTAGCCCTGTTAGCCTTGTTAGCCTTGTTAGCCTTGTTAGCCCAGTTAGCCTTGTTAGCAACACATTACAAACAGTTCTCCTCATGGACCTCATTGATTAAATCTTTGTCTGCAGTGAAGAGAGATGATAAAGTACTGATCCGGTCTGAACTCGGTCAGAATCTCACACATGATGCTTGTCAGTTGTAGTTTTGTGTTAAAGCTCAGTGAACTACATCGTCTCATCAAGGCGGCACCAGAACCAACATGGAGCCAACTGGGTCAAAAAGGTTCTGAACAAGATGAACATCACAATAAAACTGCTCATGTTGACAACTGCAGTTC
>CAEMYA010000720.1:350596-362171 GCA_903131615.1 Diplodus sargus | reverse complement strand
TGTTCTACATGAACTTCTTTCTGTCTTTGAGTAGAAACATGGAGTCAGGTGTTACTAACAGGCGTGAACTGTGTCTGTGTGTCTCTTCAGATTCAGGACATCAGTGTGGAGACTGAAGACAACAAAGAGAAGAGATCAGCCAAAGACGCTCTGCTGCTGTGGTGTCAGATGAAGACAGCTGGGTGAGCCGTGGACTCAGTCCTGCACATTCCTGTATTACACTGCTGTTACTACAGTATCTGTCTCCGCTGATGCTGAGAAAGTTCTGGGCGTCAGCTGATGGACAGAAGTACAGTAGCTGGGATGAGCCAATCATGTGGTAACAGATGTCATGTTGATGCTGTGACTCACCTGAGATGATGTCACGATTAACCCCAGGTGTGTTTGTTCCTCAGGTATCCCAACGTGAACATCCACAACTTCTCCACCAGCTGGAGAGACGGGATGGCCTTCAACGCCCTCATCCACAAACACAGGTAACACCTCCACCTTCAGCCGGGCGCTGTCTGAAGACATTTTACATACAGTATCAGGTGAATCTTTCCAAGAATGACGTCATTATGACATCATTATGACGTCATTAAATAGAGGTCTCAAGTACACAACGTTCATTATCTCAAAACTCACCTTTAGAGCTGCTGTGGCGTTGTTGTAAATAAAGTTCTGTGTTTTTGTTCAGACCCGATCTGATCGACTTTGACAAGTTGAAGAAGTCCAACGCTCACTACAACCTGCAGAACGCCTTCAACCTGGCCGAGCAGCACCTGGGCCTCACCAAGCTGCTGGACCCTGAAGGTGAGAACACGACCCGCTTTATGTGAACCGGTTTACCGGGCCAGGTTTGCCTGACCCAGTTTAAGAGACCAGGTTTACCTGACCTGCTTTATCTGAACCAGACCTGACAGTGTCTCCGTCTTATTATGACCAGCTGTCACACAGGATGTGTTCAGGTACAGCACTGAGTGTAGGACAGGAGAACTCCTGCTTCAGTGGCTCATGGTAGAGGTTATCGATTAGTGTCACGATTAAGACTCTAAAACTAAAATTGATCAAAATAAGTTCTTAATGAGGATCTAGGAGGTGTTTTCCTCTCTACACGGGTCGGAGTCATGTGACTCGTGTGTCATGGCTGTGTGTTGTGTGTTGCAGATATCAGCGTGGACCATCCTGATGAGAAGTCGGTCATCACCTACGTGGTGACGTATTATCACTACTTCTCCAAGATGAAGGCTCTGAAGGTGGAGGGCAAACGGATCGGAAAGGTCAGAACATGTCACACACCGACTGATCACTACTTCACTGTCACTGTGTGATCAATATCTGTCACATATCTGTATCTGTGACAGGAAACGTCTCTGTTTTTCTGTCCAGGTGCTGGATAACGCCATCGAGACAGAGAAGATGATCGAGAAGTACGAGTCTCTGGCCTCAGACCTGCTGGAGTGGATCGAACAGACCATCATCATCCTCAACAACAGGAAGTTCGCCAACTCGCTGGTCGGCGTCCAGCAGCAGCTGCAGGCCTTCAACACCTACAGGACCGTCGAGAAGCCTCCAAAGTCAGAACCCTCCTCACTGTCTTCATGTCCTCACTGTCTTCTCTAAATCTAAATCAGCTCTCCCAGTCTGGGTGATTTCCTCTCACCTGCTCTCGTCTCCTCTGACCTCTGGTGTCCTCAGGTTCACAGAGAAGGGGAACCTGGAGGTTCTGCTCTTCACCATCCAGAGTAAGATGAGAGCCAACAACCAGAAGGTCTACATGCCCCGAGAGGGAAAGCTCATCTCAGACATCAACAAGGTCAGAGCAGCTCTCAGGCCTCAGCAGCGACCATCACCGCCCTCCTATAAAGCGAGTTGGTGTTACTGGTCCACGTTCACAAACAGCTTCAGGATTTATCGTTCCTACAACCGACTGTCAGCTGTGATATGAGCCCATCAGATCCTCAGTCAACCAGTCAATTAATCCTCATTTGTTCAGAACAAAAGTCCAAAGTCCAAAATCCTTTTGTTCTCTGTTGTCAGTCACAGTGAACTGAACCATGATACAAATCAGTGGTTACAACCTTAAAGCAAATATCTTACTCAGTCTGTGATTGATGTTTTTTATCAGCAGAGACAAAAACATGCAGAAAACATTCAGACAGCAGCTGAACATAATTCTGATTGTACAGATTTCATGATTCTCTAAATCCATTTAAAGATTGTTGTCAGCTCTGAGGGCTCTGCCATCATCAGACCGACAGTGATGCTGCAGGCTAACGCTAAGCTAGCTGCAGGCTAACGCTAAGCTAACACCAAGAGACAGTCGTTTATAGACATTTAGTATCTCATTCTGCTCGTGTCACATTAAACCTGTTGTGTTCTGCACATATTAATGTTAGTTTTGGATCTTTACTGAAAGTATTTTTGACTTCACACATGTTGAACGCTGAGCTAAAGTTCACTTGATAAGAGATTCAGAAGGATGTTAATTCAGAACAGGAAGAGGACACAGTCGATAAAAGCTCTCAGGCTGAAGCTCAAGTCCGTCAGAGAGGCGGATGTTTTGATTGTGGATGCTTTCAGATGCTGCTTCACTTTAATGTTTGATGGTGACGGTGTTTGTCCGCCAGGCCTGGGAGCGACTGGAGAAGGCGGAGCACGAGAGGGAGCTGGCTCTGAGGACAGAACTTATTCGTCAGGAGAAACTGGAACAACTCGCCAGACGCTTTGACCGCAAGGCGGCCATGAGAGAGACCTGGCTGAGTGAGAACCAGAGACTGGTGTCACAGGTAGGAGGACACACAGTCAGCAGCAGCTACCAGGTGCTGCTTCCCATCAGCACCCAGCTCACAGCACTCAGATCTGCTCTGTAAATCCTGTAAAAATCAGGAAAAATGAAAAGAGTTCTTTTTCTCTCCAGGACAACTTTGGTTTTGACCTTCAGGCTGTCGAAGCAGCCACGAAGAAGCATGAGGCGATTGAGACGGACATCGCAGCGTATGAGGAGCGCGTCCAGGCCGTGGTTGCTGTGGCAAAGGAGCTGGAGGTGGAGCACTACCATGACATTAAACGCATCACGGCCAGGAAGGACAATGTGATCCGGCTGTGGGAGTACCTGCTGGAGCTGCTGAAGGCCCGCCGGCAGAGACTGGAGATGAACCTGGGCCTGCAGAGAGTCTTCCAGGAGATGCTGTACATCATGGACTGGATGGACGAGATGAAGGTACGCCGACGACCGCTGAGGTCAACAGATCCTACCTCCACATGGTAGATTTACAGTCAGATGAGAGGATAGATATCAGTTCCACCAGGTGCTAACTGGGCGTCCTTGTAGCGATGCTGGTCTTGTTCTGCAAGCCTAACTGTTGGTCCTGTCTCTCCGTCTGTCTGTCTTTGGTTTCCAGATGTTGCTGCTGTCTCAGGATTACGGGAAGCATCTGTTGGGTGTGGAGGACCTGCTGCAGAAACACGCCCTGGTGGAGGCAGACATCGCTATCCAGGCTGACAGGGTGAAGGCAGTCAGCACCAACGCCAACAAGTTCTCTGTCAACAATGAAGGTGAACAGCTTCCTTCTGGGTTTAAATAGTCTTAACTGTGCGCCGTTCCTGTAGGTCCAGGAGCGTGCTGAGGCCGACCTGTGAACGCTTCTGTCTGTAGTGTTTTGAGGCAGCAGTCTGCTGACTAGATTATTTCAAACTGTACACATTAGAGCTTACATTGTGTGTTCCTGTCCAGGCTATAAGCCCTGCGACCCTCAGGTCATCCAGGACCGGGTTTCCCACCTGGAGTTCTGCTACCAGGAGCTGATCCAGCTGGCCGCAGAGCGTCGCGCCCGCCTGGAGGAGTCGCGTCGTCTCTGGAAGTTCTTCTGGGAGATGGCCGAGGAGGAGGGCTGGATCCGTGAGAAGGAGCAGATCCTGTCCTCGGTTGAGCATGGAAAGGACCTGACGGGGGCGCTGCGCCTCCTCAGTCAGCAACGTGCCCTGGAGGACGAGATGAGCGGCCGCGCCGGCCACCTGCAGCACACCATCGCAGAGGGCCAGGCCATGGTGGAGGCAGGCCACTTTGCTGCCACCAAGATCCAGGAGCGTATCGCTGACCTGCAGGCTCAGTGGGCAGCGTTGGAGCAGCTGGCAGCGGCGAGGAAGAAGAGGTTGGAGGAGGCTATGGCTCTGCACCAGTTCCAGGCTGACGCAGATGATGTCGACGCCTGGACGCTTGATGCCCTGCGCATTGTCTCCAGTGGAGAAACGGGCCATGACGAATTCTCCACCCAGGCTCTGGTCCGGAAGCACAAGGACGCAGCTGCAGAGGTGGCCAGCTACCGCCCAGTCATCGACTCACTCCACGAGCAGGCCGCCTCTCTATCGACAGAGGAGGCTGAGTCAGAAGAGGTGCGTGGTCGGCTGGCCGGTATCGAGGAGCGCTACAAGGAGGTGGCAGAGCTGACGAAGCTGAGGAAGCAGGCGCTGCAGGACGCTCTGGCGCTCTACAAGATGTTCAGCGAAGCCAACGCTTGTGAGGTTTGGATCGACGAGAAGGAGCAGTGGCTGAACAGCATGGAGATCCCCGAAAAACTGGAGGACCTGGAGGTCGTCCAGCACAGGTAGGACAAGATGCTGCACAGGTGTTTGTGACTCTTCACCTGTTTTACCGGGCACTGTTTCAGTGTATCTGTGTCCTTGGCAGGTTTGAGAGTCTGGAGCCGGAGATGAACAGCCAGGCATCTCGTGTTGCTGTGGTAAACCAGATCGCCCGGCAGCTGATGCACAATGGTCACCCGAGCGAAAAGGATATCAAGACCCAACAGGACAAACTCAACAACAGGTACGAACAGGTGTAAGATGTAATAACTGCTGTATCCTCAACGTAAACGCCTCAAATCTGTAGGTGTGATTGTACCTGGAGACTGTGATGACCCTCTTTTACCTCTAGGTGGAGTCAGTTCCGTGATCTGGTGGACCAGAAGAAGGAGTCACTGAACTCGGCTCTGGGAGTGCAGAATTACCACCTGGACTGCAACGAGACCAAGTCCTGGATCAAAGAGAAGACCAAAGTCATTGAGTCAACCCAGGAGCTTGGCAACGACCTCACCGGAGTCATGGCCCTGCAGCGCAAACTGACCGGTATGGAGCGTGACCTGGCCGCCATTGAAGACAAACTGGGTGATCTGCGAGGCGAGGCTCAGCAGCTGGCAGAAGAGCACCCTGAGCAGGCCAAGGCTATCACAGACCGCCTGGCTGAGATCACTGCTGTCTGGGAGGAAATGAAGAACACTCTGAAGAACCGCGAGGAGTCTCTGGGCGAGGCCAGGAAGCTGCAGCAGTTCCTGCGCGAGCTGGACGACTTCCAGTCCTGGCTGTCCCGGACTCAGACGGCCATCGCCTCCGAGGACATGCCCAACACACTGGCTGAGGCAGAGAAGCTCATGGCCCAGCACGAAGGCATCAAGAACGAGATCAATAACTACGAGGAGGACTACCAGAAGATGCGGGACATGGGGGAGATGGTGACGCAGGGCCAGACAGATGCACAGTACATGTTCCTGCGACAGCGGCTGCAGGCGCTCGACACCGGCTGGAACGAGCTGCACAAGATGTGGGAGAACCGGCAGAACCTGCTGTCCCAGTCCCACGCTTACCAGCTGTTCCTCAGGGACACCAAGCAGGCCGAGGCCTTCCTCAACAACCAGGTAACCACCACAGATTCACCTCACTCTGTTTTCAACACCAGACTCATGATGTTAAAAGCTCCAGATCAGGATTGGACCGACTCTAGTAGCAGGTCAGTCTGTTCAAATATTGCTGTCTCAGAAATAAACCCTGTGTCCTCGTCCTGCAGGAGTACGTCCTGGCTCACACAGAGATGCCTACCACTCTGGAGGGCGCAGAGGCCGCCATCAAGAAGCAGGAGGACTTCATGACCACCATGGACGCCAATGAAGACAAGATCAACAGTGTGGTAGAGGCCGGCAGGCGGTTGGCCAGCGACGGAAACATCAACTCTGAACGCATCCAGGAGAGAGTCGCCTCCATCGACGACAGGTACAATCACGACACCCAGACACAGAACAGTTCTGGAGCTTCACAGTAAAACAGAGTTGCAGCACTCTCCTGAACAACTGAAGCAGCTGGAGACTAATAAGAGAAGAATCCCTGAGATCACAAACTGATCTGAAAATACAATATTTCCACTTTCACTGAAGTACATTCTCAAGCTTGAAGACTTGTTTGATTGTTGGCGTGCTGCTCTGACCTTGTCCTCCATGTTTCAGGCATAAGAAGAACAGGGAGGCTGCAGTGGAGCTGCTGATGAGGCTGAAGGACAACAGAGACCTGCAGAAGTTCCTGCAGGACTGTCAGGAGGTCGGTCTCTCCTCAAACAAGTTAACATCAACGCCTCATACAGAAAATCAAACTGAAAGGCAGTCATTCCAGCACTTCAGTAGAAATGGATTGAACACGTGTTTTTAATGTTTAATGTTATACATGTCCATGTTGTGTGTGTCTCCAGCTGTCTCTGTGGATCAATGAGAAGATGCTCACAGCGCAGGACATGACCTACGACGAGGCCCGCAACCTGCACAGCAAGTGGCTGAAGCACCAGGCCTTCATGGCTGAACTGCAGTCCAACAAAGAGTGGCTGGACAAGATCCAGAAGGTCTGTGGCCCCTCGTGATGCCTCTTCTACACCGCACCTGTGCACCTGTACTGCACAGACAGATATGTGACGTCACAGCAGAAGTCAGATCAACACCAGGAATCAGAATCATCCATTTAAAATCCAAAGTTCCCTTTAAATGTTTAATGAAGTGAGAGGGCAGAGTGAACTCTGAGGGATGATTGAGATCATCTAAGGTGTAGTGATCACCAACATGTTATCAAACAGCAGGATCGCCTTTTGAAGTTGTTCTGACGTGTCAAACTAATCACGAAGTCCATAAAGTCCAGGAGCTTCAGATCTGATGAGAAATCTTTGTGTCTTTGTGATTTACACCACCTGTCAAAGTGTGACTCAGCAGATGAAATGATGATGTAAAACTTTAACATCAGCGCTTTAGCTCACTAGCTAACATGCTCAGCTTGCTAGCACAACAGAGTAATACACATGAAACATGACTGACTGCAGTTTACAACCACCAGAACTCAGACTGATGAGATAAAAAGGACATAGCTTGCTGACTGGAGTTAGCAGCATGTGTCCCTGCTGGTGATGTTGATATCTGTTAGCTACATGTTGCTTATTTATTGTCGCCTAGCTTTCTTTCGCTCTTGGACCAACACCTGTAAAACTTCATGTCAGCTGGTGAGCTTTGAACCTGACCTGAGTTCTTCCTGGTTTGTCGACGACAGGACGGCATGCTGCTGGTGTCGGAGAAGCCGGAGACGGAGGCCGAGGTGAAGGAGAAGCTGTCAGCGCTCCACACCATGTGGGAGGAGTTGGAGTCCACCACGCAGACTAAAGCTCAGTGTCTGTTCGACGCCAACAAGGCGGAGCTGTTCACTCAGAGCTGCGCTGACCTCGACAAGTGGATGGGAGGTCTGGAGGGTCAGATCCAGTCTGACGACTACGGCAAAGATCTGACCTCCGTCAACATCCTGCTCAAGAAACAACAGGTACACTCACAGTGCAGCGCTGACCTGTATCACTGTGAAAATCAGTTCAGTAAGATTTTGATGCAGGACACATTGATTCAAGCTCGTCTTGTCCTGCTGATCACGGCCCTCAGATGCTGGAGAACCAGGTGGAGGTGCGTCAGCGGGAGGTGGTGGAGCTGCAGAGCCAGGTGAAGGCTCTGGGTCAGGAGGTGAAGGACACTGACGAGGTGGACGGGCGGAGGCAGGTGGTGGAGAGGAAGTTCCAGGAGCTGTTGGAGCCGCTGCGCCGCCGGAGGGACTTCCTGGTGGAGTCCAGAGAGATTCATCAGTTCAACCGAGACGTGGAGGACGAGATTGTACGTAGACCTGACGGAGAGTTTCTGTTCTGCTCTTTACTCAGAACGTTCTAGAAGGAACGTCGTCTCTGTGCTTTAAGAATAAAACATGCTGCAGAAAGTTGTGTTAGTTCAGCTGTTGTTGGTGAAATACTTTCATTTATTTTCAGTGCTGAAACAAAGTCTGTCACATGTTGAACAGGAAGTGGTTTTAAATTTGAGACTGTAAACTGAGTCACAGACGATGTTAGTTCTGTGACTCCCATCAGACAGGATGTTGTGCAGCGCCACCATCAGGTGGAGGTCAGAGGTCGTTCCCTCGTTAATGTCTCTGCTGTTCTGTCCTCCAGCTGTGGGTTCAGGAGAGGATGGCTGTGGCCACGTCCACCGATCACGGACACAACCTGCAGACTGTCCAGCTGCTCATCAAGAAGAACCAGGTGAGACACCTGAGACACGTCTGAAATTAAACAATCAGAACCATTTCAAGTGACGTCAGCCATGATGGATGTAATCTGAGCGCTGGTCTTCGTCCTCAGACGCTGCAGAAGGAGATCCAGGGACATCAGCCTCGTATCGACGACATCCTGGAGCGCAGCGAGAGTCTCCTGAAGGACGAGTCGTCCAGCGCCAACATCATCCGCCAGCGTCTGGCCAACCTGCGGGAGCTGTGGAGGCAGCTGATGGAGGAGGCGGAGCGGCGCCACGGGCGGCTGGAGGAGGCGCACAAAGCCCAGCAGTATTACTTTGATGCTGCCGAGGCTGAAGCCTGGATGAGCGAGCAGGAGCTGTACATGATGTCAGAGGAGAAGGCCAAGGTGTGTGTGTGTGTGTGTGTGTGTGTGTGTGTGTGTGTGTATGTGTGTGTGTGTGAACCAGAATTTACCATTGTCACCAATCAGATTAGAGCTGCTGTTGTCATAGAGAAGGGGGCGGGGCATGAGGCAACAACAAAGGACCAGGATGTGCTGCTGTCTCAGTGCAGCCTGTGTGAAACAACAACAGAGACACCAAGTGGCGACACATGAGAACATACCAGTGCTAACTGTTATTGATCAGCAGTGCTAACTGTTATTGATCAGCAGTGGTAACTGTTATTGATCAGCAGTGCTAACTGTTATTGATCAGCAGTGGTAACTGTTATTGATCAGCAGTGGTAACTGTTACTGATCAGCAGTGCTAACTTTTATTGATCAGCAGTGCTAACTGTTATTGATCAGCAGTGGTAACTGTTATTGATCAGCAGTGGTAACTGTTATTGATCAGCAGTGCTAACTGTTATTGATCAGCAGTGCTAACTGTTATTGATTAGCAGTGGTAACTGCTATTGATCAGCAGTTGTTGTTGGTTAGAAAGTTATCTCACATCACATTTAACTTTTCCAACACTGAACAGTTAAGTTCACTCCTCCTCCAAGTTATCTTTCAAAATGGCTGCCTGCCAGTCGCTGTAACTACAGACACATATGCATAGACAGATAAACACAGACGCCTCACTGAGCGTGTCGGCCCGCTGCTGCGATACGTCGACATCGCAGCCATCTTGGATGTGGCAGCTCCGCCCCATGAACTGATACATATCAACAGAGTGAACTTTATAAAGCTCCTTCTACAAAGTGCTGTAAGTTAATGTCTCTCATTTACACATTGACACACGTACGGATATATTCTGGAAACAGAGAGGAACCAAAAACAACGTCTGTAACGTTCTCTGAAGATTATGAATGTTAACTACTCCGTATATGTTCAGTATACAGGTCGCACCAAACCACAGGAAGAGTTGATTCAAATATATACTTTGAAGCTAAGTGTGTGTATGTGTGTGTGTGTGTGTGTGTGTATGTGTGTATGTGTGTGTGTGTGTGTGTGTGTGTGTGTGTGTGTGTGTGTGTGGATCAGGACGAGCAGAGCGCCGTCACCATGCAGAAGAAGCATCAGATCGTGGAGCAGGCGGTGGAGGACTACGCTGAGACCGTCCACCAGCTGTCCAAGACCAGCAGAGGACTGGTGTCTGACGGACACCCGGAGAGGTGACATCAGCATCACTGTTGTTGTTGTTGTTGTTGTTGTTGTTGTTGTTGTTGTTGTTTGTCTGATGCAGCGGAGAACCTCGATCAAACTGAACCAGTTCAGTCCAGCTTCTGTTATTGCCATGGTAACAGAGTGTGTGTGTGTGTGTGTGTGTGTGTGTGTGTGTGTGTGTGTCAGTGAGCGAATCAGTATGCGTCAGTCTCAGGTGGATAAGCTGTACGCTGGCTTGAAGGACCTGTCAGAGGAGAGGCGGGGCAAACTGGACGAGAGGCTCCGCCTCTTCCAGCTTAACCGAGAGGTTGACGACCTTGAGCAGTGGATCGCTGAGCGGGAGGTGGTGGCCGGGTCGCACGAGCTTGGACAGGACTACGAACACGTTACTGTACGTTACTGCGTGTACTTCTACTACTAATACTACTGTTACTGCGACTAATACTGCTGATCACTGCAGGTCACCACTGGTACCAGCACTACTAGTAATATTTGTGCTGTAATACTTCAGCTGCAGTATCATATCTGACCTATGACCTGCGTGCTCCCTGCTCAGATGTTGCAGGAGCGCTTCAGAGAGTTTGCTCGGGACACCGGCAACATTGGACAGGAGCGCGTGGACGCCGTCAACCGTCTGGCAGACGAGCTGATCAACACGGGTCACGGCGACGCAGCGACAGTGGCAGAGTGGAAGGACGGTCTGAACGAGGCCTGGGCCGATCTTCTGGAGCTCATCGACACCAGGACGCAGATCCTCGCCGCTTCCTTCGAGCTTCACAAGTTCTACCACGATGCAAAGGAGATCCTGGGACGCATCCTGGACAAGCAGAAGAAGCTACCGGAGGAAGTCGGCCGTGACCAGAACACAGTGGAGACACTGCAGAGGATGCACACCACCTTCGAACACGACATTCAGGCCCTTGGAACACAGGTCAGTCACACCACCTGCGGTACAGAGACATGTTGGGTTTGTGGAGATACGTTGCGTTTGTGGGGACAAGTTGGGTTTGTGGAGATACGTTGGGTTTGTGGGGACAAGTTGGGTTTATGGGGACACTTTGGCTTTATGGGGACACGTTGGGTTTATGAAGATATGCTGGGTTTGTGGGGACAAGTTGGGTTTATGGGGACACGTTGGGTTTATGAAGATATGTTGGGTTTGTGGGGACAAGTTGGGTTTGTGGAGATACGTTGGGTTTGTGGGGACAAGTTGGGTTTATGGGGACACTTTGGCTTTATGGGGACACGTTGGGTTTATGAAGATATGTTGGGTGTGTGGGGACAAGTTGGGTTTGTGGAGATACGTTGGGGTTGTGGAGATACGTTGGGTTTATGGAGACATGTTTGGTTTATGGAGACACGGTGGGTTTATGGAGACACGTTGGGTTTATGGAGACACGGTGGGTTTATGGAGACACGTTGAGTTTGTGGGGAGATAAATTGTATTCACTGAAGTGTCGTCATTTCACATTTGTTGCAGTGAAATAGTTTTCAAATACTTAATAGTCATTTATTAGACTTTATTTTATTTATTTATTTATTTATTTATTGACTATAAATTGTGGCACTTCCACAGAGTGACTAATACTCAGTTTGAACTAGTGGGAAACCTTTGACCTTTGACCTTTGGTTGCAGGT
>CAEMYA010000720.1:325884-342166 GCA_903131615.1 Diplodus sargus | reverse complement strand
CAGTAACACTACAGAGAACCACATTAATACTACACAGAACTACAGTAATACTACACAGAACTACAGTAACACTACACAGAACTACATTAATACTACACAGAACTACAGTAACACTACACAGAACTACAGTAACGCTACACAGAACTACATTAATGCTACACAGAACCACATTAATACTACACAGAACTACAGTAACACTACACAGAACTACATTAATACTACACAGAACTACAGTAACACTACACAGAACTACATTAACACTACACAGAACTACATTAATACTACACAGAACTACAGTAACACTACACAGAACTACAGTAACACTACACAGAACCACATTAATACTACACAGAACTACAGTAACACTACACAGAACTACAGTAACACTACACAGAACCACATTAATACTACACAGAACTACAGTAACACTACACAGAACTGCATTAATACTACACAGAACTACAGTAACACTACACAGAACTACAGTAACACTACACAGAACTACATCAATACTACACAGAACTACAGTAACACTACACAGAACTACAGTAACACTACACAGAACTACAGTAACACTACACAGAACTACATTAATACTACACAGAACTACAGTAACACTACACAGAACTACATTAATGCTACACAGAACTACAGTAACGCTACACAGAACTACATTAATGCTACACAGAACTACAGTAACACTACACAGAACTACAGTAACACTACACATAACTACATTAATACTACACAGAACTACAGTAACACTACACAGAACTACAGTAACGCTACACAGAACTACATTAATGCTACACAGAACTACAGTAACACTACACAGAACCACATAACTACAGTAACACTACACAGAACCACATTAATACTACACAGAACTGTATTAACACAGAACGTTTGTCCCGACTTTAACCTCAATCCATGGAGTCAGTATGTAGCCTGCGCCAAAATCCTAACCAACGGCTGTACTACCCAACCAACAACCGGGACAAATACCCGAGGAGCTGAGAACAACCGCACAGAAAGATCATCTACCTGATGGCAATCCTTCTGCTGGCTGGTGATATCCCACTAAATCCAGGGCCTCACCTGGCCTCCGCTGGCGGTCTGCGGCCCTCTCCGGGTGCCCTGGATCCTTGCCCTGCCCTGACGGTGGCTCCGTCGGCATGTGGAAGTGCCCAGCAGGTGGGGTGCCCTGGCTGGGGAGCAGCGACTTGATGTGGCACTTTCCTCTGATGCCGACACGCAGTGTGCTCTCCCTGCTCTGGAATCTGAAACCACCGCAGCTGTCGAGGATTCGCCCTGAGCGAAGTATGGAGAACGCTCCTGTCCACGAACGCCTGGTTGCGGTGAGTTCCACCCTCACACGACAACAGGCCCAACCATACTGCGAATCCCGTCAAACAGACCCCACTCAACAGGAAACCTGCTAACACAACGCTGACTGCCAATGACACTTTTTATGAACAACTTACTGGCATCTTGAAAGAATTTATCACAATAAAGAAATCATTCTCATGGGGGATTTCAATCTAAACCGGGAGGATGAGACTAAGGGGGAAAAGATAAAAGCCATTACAGACAAATACAGTGTGTGAAAACCAAAGATGTGTGCTCTAGCTATTTGAAGTGCACTATGGGTGTACCTCAAGGATCGGTGTTAGGCCCACTACTTTTCAGTCTCTACGTCAATGAACTTCCACAGTACTGTCATGGAGTAGAGGTACAACTATACACTGACGACACTGTTTGATACACACATGCTACTTCAGCTAAGCTAGCAGCTGAGAAACTAGCCAGTGCATTCGATGGAGTGGTTGAGTGGCTAGACCAATCCTGTCTTGCATTAAAAACAAAAGGCATGTTCTTTTCCAAAACCAAGCTGCACAGCCCAGATGTAAACATCTGCATTAAGGGTGAACAAATTGAGATTGTCACTGAAATTAAATATCTTGGTGTTTTATTAGACTCAAATCTCAACTTCAAGAAATACATTAAGAAAATGACTAAAACTATTAAATACAACATGGCAAATTTTAGACAGATTAGATCCTCACTTTCCACAGAGGCTGCTAAGATATTCCTCCATCTCTCTCATCTCTCTTCTCACACATCTCATACTGTATTACCAGCTGGAAGCTGGCCGGTCCAACAACAATCAGACCCCTTGAATCTTTGTACAAACAGGCTTTGAAAGTCTTTGACAAAAAGCCCTGAAGGTATCATCACTGTGGGATACGACACAAACACAATCTACTCACCCTCGACAATTTTAGAGTATTTTCAAATCTGTGTATAGTTTGCAAAATTTTAAAAGGCTTGGCTCCCACCTGTTTGCACAAGTTTGTCTCTTACTGTGGCGCTGGCTCTGTAAGGTCCACTAGAATAGCTTCCATACATAACTGCACTGTAACGACCCTGTCGCTCTTCAGCCTTTGGGCAGGAAGCTTTCTCTGTTAAAGTAGGGCTGGGTATTGGCAAGAACCTCACGATACGATACGTATCACGATACTTTGGTCACGATACGATACGTATCACGATATCACGATTTTGAAACACAAGTACCTGTATATGTACATCAGATGATATTGATCAGAGGAAAATTGAGTCAAAACTATTTCATTCAAAACACCCTCTCCATTTTATTAACTCCCATGAAATTTCCGGTCAGTAATATTCTCTTTGTCCAGCTCGTTGTTCTTGCTATCTCTCTTAACTTTGAAGCCAAAGTGCTTCCAAACGTCAACTTGCGGAGGCGTTGTTAACTTGCTGTCCATTTTGCAAAGACCTCAGCCACTTTCTCTACTACAGACATACACCCGCCGCACAGCAGAGTCGCTCTTCGGCGATACATCGATATTTGGAGTTGAAAAATCGATATTGTATTGGGCGGCAAAGTATCGCGATATATTGCCATATCGATATTTTTGCCCACCCCTACGTTAAAGCCATCACACAATGGAAACTATCCTGGACAATGTAAAAAACTGTTGGGTAGCTTTAAAGCTAATCTAAAAAGTACAGAAATACTATAAATCTTTATTTCCAGTCAGACCAGGTAAATAGGCACACAATTGATGAATTTTTGAATGCTCTAGACCTCCCAACACTTGGTAAAGAAATGAATGATAAACTCGTCTCACCAATAACAAAGGAGGAAATAGATAAAGTGATTTCAAGTTTGAATTCCAACAAGTCACCTGGTAGTGACGGTTTCCCCGCAGAGTGGAGCAAATCCATGAAAGAACATCTGCCCTCTTTACTTGAGATGTTTTAATAACATCCTAAAGAAGGCTCTCTCCCTCCTGGAGGGAGGCCTTTATATCAGCTATCCCTAAGGAAGGAAAGGACAGGACGGATTGTAAAGGTTATAGACCTATTAGTTTCTTAAATACAGATTACAAGATATATGCTACCATCTTAACAAAAAGAATGGAAACCGCAATGCCTTTGTTAATAGACGAGGACCAAACAGGATTCATAAAAAACAGGCAAACCCAAGACAATATAAGGAGAGCCCTACATGTAACTGAACAGATTAATAAAGGTTAGCTCTACCATTCTCAGCTTAGAGGCTGAAATCGCATTGCATTCAGACACTTTACTCACCCCCACCGGCTCCCCCTTGACTTTGGCAGCAGAATCAGATCTGTCAAAATGAACATCCTGCCCAGATTATTATATCTCTTCTTATCATTTCCTGTAGAAGTCCCTGAGAAACAATTCAGAGAATGGAATAAGCATATTTCACGATTCATTTGGGATAAAAAGAGACCAAGGGTAAAACTCTCCAGCCTTCAGCTGGCGAGGGGGGGCGGTGTGGCCCTCACATCCTTAAAGGACGATTATACATCAGCTCAGCTGAGACCTGGTATACTGGTGTAACTCATCCTCTGGAGCCAAATGGAAGACTATGGAGTTATCGTTGACAGATACACCTATACAGTCATTGCTTGGTTGTGTTGGGAAGGAGAAGGAAATACCACAGACAGCAAGTCGATGGGTGAATTTGTCCCTGTAAATATGGGTGGAAGCGGCTAAACGTTTCCAACTACAAAAACAGGTCAAACTGCTCAAATGGCTGGCGTATGACTCTGAATTTACTCCAGCACTGCTAGATCACAGATATGGACGGTGGGTTTACTCTGGAATCACTGCTATGTACAAGACTGCCAAAAAAGGGGAGCTTGATAGTTTGGATAATTTATGTCAGATATATGGATTGGTGGGCAGGACTTTTACATGTACTTACAGCTTTGTGATTATCTTAATACAAACATGAAAGGTTTTAATTCAGAAGAGCTACCGACTATTATCCATACATACATACATCAACCACATATTGATGCTTATAACTCAGGAAACAATAAAGGTCTCGTAGGCAAGTTATACCGCGGCATCACATCACTCAGCTCGGACAACACGGACTGTGTGAAACAGCGACACTGGACACTGAAATAACCAAAGACGTGTGGCTGAAAGCCTGGGAAATACACTCATCATCCACAAACTCCTGGACTTGGAGAGACTTCTGTTGGAAGAACCTGATCCATTTTTTCATCACTCCCAAACAGAAATCAAAACAAACTGGCGCTCCAATATGTTGCTGGAGGGAATGTGGAGAAATTATGTCCGACCACGTCCACGTCTTCTGGTCCTGTCCATTCATCCAGACTTTTTGGAAGGAAGTGGAAACAATCATCTCAAAAACCCTGGGTTTCACTAATAATTAATAATATTAATACTACAGAACTACAGTAATAATACACAGAACTACAGAAATACTACACAGAACTACAGTAATACTACAGAACTACAGTAATAATACACAGAACTATATTAATAATACAGATATTAATACTACAAAGAACTGTATTGATACATAAATAAAGATAACGGCGTGCTCACGCACTACACCTCCCATCATGCACTGCGGTCTCCTGAGTGTCCTTCGGAGGCTGGATTCATGAAGCCGCTGCGCTCGAGCGGATCTCCGCTGAAACCGCACCTGACCTGACGGCTGGAGGAGGCGGGAAGCTCGCGGAGGTTAGCGAGAAGCAAACCGGAACCCGTGGCGCTGGACTTCAAAATAAAACCGGGCAGCACGACGTTCAAACTGAAACTAATCCAAGTCATTCTCCACCCGATCCGACAGTGTGTCCACACGGTCCAATTAAAGTTCTGCCGGTACTCCATGTGTCCCCTCACGGGCCAAATGTTTTCTCAGTGTGCTGGTTCCGGAGCTGAAACAAGTGGACCTGCTTGTCACTCTGAAGGCAGCCCAGAATCACCGCGCTGCCAGGAAGCGCTTTATTCTGAAAGTGCTAAGAGGAAGTGCTGGTGCTGAACGAGTCCGTCCTGACGCTGCCAGTGATCCCGGATCCCGTTAATATCCCGACTTTCCTTCATCATTTGTATCGGTTTTTCCCGGCTGGTTCTGGACCGGGCAGTTGCGGCGGGTGTCAGCCGGGTTTCAGCGTGCCTCGTCGGGCCCACAGCAGCAGGGGCAGTCGGTGGTTCGGATGCGGACCGACGGTGATAAATCGGTGCTGTAATCTCCGGATTTTAACTGGAAACAGCGAACAGACGGCGGCAGGAATCAGCGGAGGGATCTGGTTCTGGTGTCATCTCAGCTTCAGACGCTTCGGTCGTGGAATTACCGTCAATTTACACCGAGAGTCGGTCCGTGTACCGACGGTCCAACCGGAACATCTGCGGGAATAACGGAGATTACAGGACTGAGCGGACCCGCGTTCCCTCTGACAGCTCGGTTAATACTGTGACAGAACTGAGACATGTGTTTCAACTGTGACCGAACCAGCTAACACCAGAACCACCACAGACCAGAACCACCACAGACGGGTCCTAAAAAGCTGCACATTATCCCAGGAATATTCCGGTTTAGGGCTTTAGTTCGTCAAACGTTCCCAGCTGGTTTCTACAGAACGTTTCTGTTAGTAAGACTGTTCCTGTAGGTTCTCTGCTGTTCCTCAGAACCGTTCTAATAACATTTAAAGAACCTCAGAACCGCTCTAATAACATCTGAAGAACCTCAGAACCGTTCTAATAACATCTGAAGAACATCAGAACCGTTCTAATAACATTTAAAGAACCCCTGTTTTCACTGGTCTAATAACATCGGGGGAACCATGGACCTGGGAACCGTGGAGATAAGCTAATTAAAAAACATTTTGGTTCTGATAGTAGAGCCATTAATGAAACTATGATCTCCTAGAACCATTTTGTTGAGCGATTGTTGATCTGCTGTGCGAAAATGTTCCTTTTGGAACCAAACAGCATCAATTCAACAACTTCACCAAAATGGAAAGGTTCTACGAGCACAAATGATTTTATTGGGATGTTGTCGTTATTTGTTGTAGTTCTTTGGAAATGAGTCACTTTACAGAACCTTTACTAAATCTGTCTGTGTTCCTGAGAACATCCAGCAGAACCATCAGTACAGAAACTGATGGATTCCCACCAGTGAGAAGCATCTTTGTTCCTGTCGGCTCGACATCATCACTCGACCTGGTTTAATTTAAAGTGTGGGTCGTTATTAAGGTGCAGAAACAGGTTCTTTTAGAACAGAATTAAGGTCACAGCTGACAGACTAAAGGTTTCTGCACATAAAGTGGATAAAAACAAGGTTTTATTTGTGTATATGAATGTACAGAACCTGTGTTGGACCTGCCGACACCTGCCGGGCGCCACGTCTCACCTTTAACATGCAGTTCATTTGGACCCTGATGAGATCAAACAACCACTAACATTAAAGTCAGAGTTATAATTGGAGGACGTCTGCGTCCTCTATGAAGGTCAAACCTGCACAATTAAAGGTACAGTCCACGCTTCCAGTCATCAGCAGAACCTGAAGGACGTTCCCACGCTGAGGCTGATCAGCACTCATCAATATTCAGCTTGTTTATTGTTCCAGCTGTCGATGACTTCGTGCCGTGTCGTCACGTTGAAACACAGACACTGCTCAGGGTGAACGCCTTGGCTAACATTAGTTAGCTGCAGCTAGGCAGCGGGTTGGAATTATGGGAAGTGTAGTTGGATGTTGCCGTGTTAAAGAGACTACAAAGATGGACTCCAGCGGTCAGCAGTAGGACTGCTGGCAGCTTTGGATGGACACGGACACAACAGGAGCGGTCGTACGTAGCAGATGCTACATCACACAGAACCAGCCGGCTCAGCACTCACTTCCTGGTTCAAACCCAGAAGAAATAACGTTTTTGTCTTCGTGGATCTTCATTGTCGTTTAAGGCGACATGTCAGATAAGACGGCGCCGCGCTGCCAGCTGAGGCTGGAGTGGATCCACGGATACAGAGGGCACCAGTGTCGGAACAACCTGTACTACACCGCGGGAAAAGAGGTGGTGTACTTTGTGGCCGGGGTGGGCGTGGTCTACAACACCCGGGAACACACCCAGAAGTTCTACCTCGGACACAACGATGACATCATCAGGTGAGGACAGCCCGCTGTGGTTTGTGTGCTAGATATGCTAATGTAGCATCAGCCGGTTCTCTTCCACAAGACGGATCAGATGTCTGATTCAGGTCCACACCTGGTGGTCGGAACATCTGGACCAAAGGTAAACAGCTGTGGATGAAACTACACCTCCCAGGATGCATTTCACCAACACACTTCGCTTTCCATAAACATACAGCACACAGTGAATATACACTGTGAATGTTTCCATGGAAACAACAGGATGGTCCACACACACACACACACACACACACAGTGACAGATGCTCCA
The DNA here is from genome assembly GCA_903131615.1 of Diplodus sargus. Classification (NCBI taxonomy): domain Eukaryota; kingdom Metazoa; phylum Chordata; class Actinopteri; order Spariformes; family Sparidae; genus Diplodus; species Diplodus sargus. The sequence continues at coordinate 334,395 of CAEMYA010000720.1, read as the reverse complement.
GGTGTTGCTGCAGGTGAGAATATAAACAAGTCAACTGCTGCGCAGTCATTGGCTGCCAGCTGACTTATAGCGACCATCACGTTCATGCAGGTGTTCAGAGTGGTGGTGATCTGACCTGAGAGCAGCTGTGAGAGTGTCACCTGTCACAGGTGAGCATTCATCACCTTGACATAAAAACAGTGGACTGCTCCTTTAGCTGCTCCCCAGCGCCAGGCCACACATGATGGAGGAGGTGGAGGAGGTGGGGGTCAGTGTTTGAGTCCCACTGCCTGATGGGAGCTGACAACCGGAGGAAAAACGCTGATGATGAAGACGAGCTGATGAAGCTGCTGACATTTTAAAAGCAGACCTTCCCATCATGCACTGCTCTGTCCTGACGAGCCCTGACATTCATGACTGAGTCTAAAACCTCCTCCTCCTCTTGCTGCTGCTCCTTCTGCTCCTCCTTCTGCTCCTCCTCCTCCTCCTCCTCCTCTTGCTGCTGCTCCTTCTGCTCCTCCTTCTGCTCCTTCTCCTCCTTCTGCTCCTTCTGCTCCTCCTTCTGCTCCTCCTTCTGCTCCTTCTCCTCCTTCTGCTCCTCCTCCTCCTCCTCCTCCTCCTCCTCCTCCTCCTTCTGCTCCTCCTTCTGCTCCTTCTGCTCCTCCTTCTGCTCCTGCTCCTCCTCCTCCTCTTGCTGCTCCTCCTCTTGCTGCTCCTCCTTCTGCTCCTTCTGCTCCTCCTTCTGCTCCTCCTCCTCCTCCTCCTCCTCCTCTTGCTGCTCCTCCTCTTGCTGCTCCTCCTTCTGCTCCTGCTCCTCCTCCTTCTGCTCCTCCTTCTGCTCCTCCTTCTGCTCCTCTTTCTGCTCCTCCTCCTCCTCCTTCTGCTCCTGCTCCTCCTCCCTGTTGTCACCAACATCCATGTACAGATGTATAAATGCTTCATCAGCCAATCACAGCACAGCACGTGTGCCTGTCATGTCTGTCTTTGTGATGTCACAGCCTGTGATGAGGTCACAGTTTTGACACAGGAAGTTGATGAGCTCAGCAGTGGAGCTGTCAGTCTCAGAACCATGGACCTATCACATGTGGATCCAGTGTTGGAGGCGGAGCCCCGACGGGTCCTGACAGCTGCTGAGTGCAGCATGAAGCCCAAAACACTGGACTTCATCCAGAACTCCTCATGATGTCATCAGTCACACCACAACAACCATCAAGTCTGACCTCTGCTGCTCTCTGTCTCTCTGTCTGTCTGTCTCTCTGTCTGTCTGTCTCTCTGTCTGTCTGTCTCTCTGTCTGTCTCTCTCTCAGTCTGGCGATCCATCCAGATAAGATCCAGGTGGCGACGGGTCAGGTGGGTAAGGACCCGTTCATCTGTATCTGGGACACCTACGCCATGCAGACTGTCTCCATCCTGAGGGACGTCCACACTCATGGAGTCGCCTGTCTGGCCTTTGACTCTGACGGACAGGTGAGGCCACGCCCCCTCATGATGATGCCACTGCATTAGAGCAGACACATATGTAGATAAGTTGTCGAGCTTTGACCTGCATCCTGCCCACTCAGGTGTGACCTGTCAATCACTGTGGCTCGTCCAATCCTGTTGCCTGAGTGTCTGTGGAGGGCGGAGCCTCTCGGTGGATCTGATGTGTGTTTGTCTCTCTGTGTCTCAGCGGCTGGTGTCAGTCGGACTGGACGCCAAGAACACGTTGTGTGTCTGGGACTGGAGGAGAGGACGAGTCCTCGCCACGGCAACGGGACACTCGGACAGAGTAGGACTCTTTACTCACACTTTAATGTCTCGGACCGGTCCGACTTCACGTCCTGAAGCAGCACCACAGAAGTAACATGAGCTCGTTTCCTCCCTGCAGATCTTTGACGTGGCCTGGGATCCGTTCCAGTCCAGTCGTCTGGTCAGCTGTGGAGTCAAACACATCAAGGTGGGACAGGAAGTCCGACGGGATGAGTCAGTCAGTTTGAGTCATCAGGGTTAGATGAAGTATTCAGATACCACACCGTAAAAATACTAAGTTACAAGTAAAAGTACTGCATTGAGAATATGACTTCAGCAAGAGTCCAATCCGACACACGTGACGTAACAACTCAGTTACAGTTGGTCCTGAAACAAAAACACCTCAGGAGAGAGAAATGATGAGAATCTGTGGAGTGGACCAGAGGTATCGTGAGTGGGTACTAATCAGACTATGAAATGATTATTTTCTCCATTGATCCATTGATTGATTGGTTTGTGAGTCCAGTGAGTAAAATGTTCTGTAAGTAACTTAAGTTGTCAGATGATGTAGAGGAGTAAAAGTAGACAGTGGCCTGAGAGGAAGTACTCACCTGAGTACCTGAGTACCTGAGGTAATACACACAGACAGGCTGGCTGTGATGCCTCATTAACCTGACGGTGTGTGTGTGTGTGTTTGTGTGTGTGTGTGTGTGTAGTTCTGGACTCTGTGTGGAAATGCTCTGACTCCAAAAAGAGGGATCTTCGGGAAGACGGGCGACCTGCAGACCATCCTGTGTGTCTCTGCAGCCAAGGACGAGCTGACGTACTCTGGAGCCCTGAACGGAGACGTGTACGTGTGGAGGGGGGTCAACCTGATCCGGACTGTCCAGGCTGCACACGGGGTACACACGCACACACACACACACACACACACACACAAACACACACACATCTGCCATCAGTCCTGCTTCTTCTACACAACAACATCTGTGTGTGTGTGTGTGTGTGTGTGTGTGTGCGCGTGTGTGTTCAGGCGGGGATCTTCAGCATGCACGCCTGCGAGGAAGGCTTCGCCACGGGAGGACGAGACGGCTGCATTCGACTGTGGGACGTCGACTTCAAGCCCATCACCAAGATCGACCTGAGGGAGACAGAGCAGGGATACAAAGGTGTGAACGAGTCGTCACAACCAGAACTACTAACTGTAGTAAACAAACAAGGGGAGTGGAAGTTTAGAATATACTAAAGTAAATACCTACACATTGCACATAAAGTACTTAGTGAATGTGCTTAGTTACATTCCATTAATGCCGACGCTCTTCAGACATCACGTTACATTCTGATAACAGCAGACTGGAGCACCTGATGCTCTGATCCCAGCGCCTCTAACAGGAGTTTCCACATCTTTATGTTACCAGAATCTGTTTGGGTCAGAACAAAGCCAACATTTGAAGATGTCACCATGAACTCTGGAGAACTGGGTCCCAATATTTATTGACGTTTATAAACCAAACCATGAATCGGTGTGACGGCTGCCTGATGAAACTCACAGAACTTTTAGAGACACGTCACGAGTGTTTTCTGTTGCAGGTCTGTCCATCCGCAGCGTTTGCTGGAAGGCCGATCGGATCTTGGCAGGGACGCAAGACAGCGAGATATTTGAGGTCATGGTCCGAGACCGGGACAAACCGGTTCTGTTGATGCAGAGTCACAGTGAGGGTGAGCTGTGGGCGCTCGACCTTCACCCCAAACAGCCGGTCGCTGTCACCGGGAGTGACGACCGCTCCGTCAGGTCGGTCTCAGGCACCATCACCTCCTGGCTGCTAATCAGCTGAGTTCACATCTCACCTGTCTGTCTGTCACCTGTCTGTCTCTCAGGCTGTGGAGTCTGCCCGACCACACTCTGCTGGCTCGCTGCAACATGGAGGAATCCGTCCGCAGTGTTTCCTTCAACAACGACGGATCTCAACTTGCTCTGGGCATGAAGGACGGCTCCTTCACTGTGCTGCGTGTCAGGTGAGCTCAACAACACAAAGAGCACCACAAATCAGAATTCAACTGAAGAACCTTTATAAGTCAGAAATTACATTTTTAACACACATGAAAGATTCCACCTTTAAAAGAGGGCCGAGGATAGAGCCAAACTCCACACATCCTGATGGTTCCCTCAGGTAGTTCAAGACCTGTGACAGGATGAACCTGTGACTCCATGAACCTGATGTCCCTGAGATTGAGATTATTCCATTTCTTAAGGCATGTGAGTTAACAAACCTTTGTCTCCAGGGACATGACGGAAGTCGTTCACATCAAGGACAGGAAGGAGGTGATCCACGAGCTGAAGTTTTCCCCGGACGGTTCCTTCCTGGCTGTGGGATCAAACGACGGGCTGGTGGACGTCTACGCCGTTGCCCAGCGTTACAAGAAGGTTGGAGAGTGCAGCCGCTCCGCCTCCTTCATCACCCACCTGGACTGGTCAGTCGACAGCCGCTTCCTGCAGACCAACGACGGCGCCGGAGAACGTCTCTTCTACAGAATGCCAGGTACTGTCTGAGTCTGAGGCTCAATACACTGAAACTGTTTACTTTGAGTGTCCCATGGTGAGTTTAGTCTGTCTGGGCTGGGCACTTTACCTGGGAGTTACCTTTCTAGGCTCAGACCTGACTTGAGACTGGACTGTCAACACTTGGGATGGTCCCTGGCTTGAGAACATAGCTCAGGACTCACCTGTGTAGACTTGGGATTGGCTTGTCTTATTAACTTCTGACCTTCTTGTCCTCCTGTTTCCTACAGCTGGAAAGCTGGTTCCTAAAGAGGAGGCAAAGGGGATCCACTGGATGACATGGACAGGCGTCGTCGGGACAGAAGTGAACGGCATCTGGCCCAAATACTCAAATGTCAACAACGTGAACTCTGTGGACGCTAACTACAGCAGTGCGGTGCTGGTGACAGGAGACGACAGCGGCCTGGTCAAACTCTTCAGGTTCCCCTGCCTGAAGAAAGGTTGGTCTGACAAACACTCACATGAGACCTCATGAGCCACTGGGTTTGGACTGGGTTTGGACTTGTATCTATTTATAATGTTAAATGGTTAAAATAGTTCAAATCTGAAGTTGACGGATTTGACATCCACACCGCAACAGCCGTCGGTGGACTCCACAGTCACGAGTTCTTTGACGACTTGAGATCTTTGTGTCTTCTTCCTCCACAGGAGCCAAATTCAAAAAGTACATTGGTCACTCTGCCCATGTGACAAACGTTCGCTGGTCCAACGACCTGCAGTGGGTCATCAGTACTGGTGGCGCTGACCACGCTGTCTTCCAGTGGCGGTTCCTGCCAGAGGGCGTCATGAACGGCGTCCTGGAGCCCCTCCTCCAAGGTACCAGCAACATTCATACTGTAACATTTATCCCAGATAACCAGAGCCCGGTTCTGTCCAGCGTGATGACATGATGAACTGATCCAATATGAACAGACACAACCCAGCCCAGCTGGGACCAGTTCTGGAATCCCGAATATCTCTGTGTTTGTTGGCGTTGGACTCCATTTGGCCCAGAATTTAAATGACAGGAAATGTAATGTAGCATTTCCTGTAAGTCTGAAAAATGTTTGTGTTCCCTAAATCACTGTCTGTGACATTTGTTATCCTACATTTAGCATCCCTTAAATACCACTTCAGACTCCCTTAAATCACCATTTCAATCTCTGATCAACGTTAGATATTAGATCTCTAACACCTCAGTCAGCACGCTCCTAAGCACCATTTGTTATCGCTGAAACATCTCTGAGTCTGTGACCTTTGAATCACAGTCTGTTAATAACACATTTCTTATCCCTGAATTACAATGTGTCAGCATCAGATAGACAGATAAATACTTTATTCAACCTGAGGTAAATTAAGATACCATTTATTATTACATCTGTAAAACCTCAATCAACAGCTGTGTTTTTCTCAAACACCATTCGCTATCCCCAAATTCTAAATGCTAGATCATTTGTTGAACTTGTCCTTCATCTCTATAAATATAAAATCTAAATCATTTTAATAACATAAGTTCCATATATTAACATTGCTATCCCCAAATTGCTCTCAGTATTTGTTATCCCCAAATCACTGCCTGTAAACGTACGTACTGTGTCAAGCAGTAGGTTTGACCTCTGAACTCGACGCTGCTTTGGTTTCTTCATGCGTGATGATGGAGCGTCTTTATGTTGACGACGTGGCCGATCACATGTGGTTCCAGCAGCTGTGGGCTTTAGGTTGGAGGCTCCTGCCTACACTGTGAGGTGCATTTTATTTTATACTTGTTAATCACAAACGACTAAAGTTTATGTCCTCCTGGTCGGCGTCTTCAGAGGGCTACGCCGACTCCAACAGCGGAGAGTCGGACTCAGACGTGTCCGACGTCCCGGAGCTCGACTCAGACATCGAACAGGAAGCTCAGACCAGCTACGAACGTCAGGTGAGCAGAAACTAAACCAGTCACCTGTCTGTCTGTCTGTCTGTCTGTCTGTCTGTGTGACTCACCTGACCCTGTCTGCAGGTGTATAAGGAGGACCTGCCTCAGCTGAGGAAGAAGCTGATTGGTTCCCTGAAGCGTCAGAAGGCTCCAGAGGAGGGGCTTCGTCTGCAGTTCGTTCACGGGTAAAATCAAACTTCATGTTAAAGCCTGCAGACTGAGTGAAGTCTGACGCTGACATCAGTGAGAATCACCTGTGTTCATCTGTGTTCAGTTACCCAGAAGGCTGTTCTCTTTGGTGTTCATTCCTTTGGTGCTAACACTGAGACGGACTCAATGAATCAGTAGTTTGGGTTTGGATCCAGCCTCCACCAGCAGCTCCACCCACTGGTTTGTCTTCATGATCAAATGGTTTCACGGCCTGAAGCGTGATTGAGAACGGTTTTCTTTAGCCTTCTGTCTGAGTCGACAGCAGAACAGAAGCAGAGTTCATCAGGAGCTCTGACTTCATGTGTGTGTTTCTGTAAGAAGTGTCCTGCTGTGACCTTTACTGTGGCGGTCTGACTTCCTGTTTCCTGCAGGTATCGGGGCTTTGACTGTCGTAACAACCTGTTCTACAGTCAGGCGGGGGAGGTGGTGTATCACGTGGCCGCCGTCGCCATCGTCTACAACCGGCTGCAGCACAGTCAGAGGTTCTACCTCGGCCACGACGATGACATCCTCAGCCTCACCGTCCACCCGCTCAAAGACTATGTTGCTTCGGCACAGGTACGTCCAGCCAATCAGAACACAGCGTGTTACCGTCAGACTGACTGAGAGGGATTCTGATTGGCTCTCTGCATTCAGGTGGGCAGAGACCCGGCCGTCCATGTCTGGGACATCCAGACTCTGAAGTGTCTGTCGCTGCTGAAGGGACACCACAGCCGAGGAGTGTGTGCCCTGGAGTTCACAGGTACACTCACCTCACAGTGCACCATTTGTTATCCCTAAATGACATTGTATGTTCCTTATAGTACCAGTAGTAATCCCAACATTACCATTTGTTATCCCTAAATCACAACGCATGTTCCTCATAGTACCAGTGTTTATCCCAACATTACCATTTGTCATCCCTAAATCACAACGTATGTTCCTTATAGTACCAGCGTTTATCCCAACATTACCATTTGTTATCCCTAAATGACATTGTATGTTCCTTATAGTACCAGTAGTAATCCCAACATTACCATTTGTTATCCCTAAATCACAACGCATGTTCCTTATAGTGCCAGTGTTTATCCCAACATTACCATTTGTTATCCCTAAATCACAACGTATGTTCCTTATAGTACCAGCGTTTATCCTAACATTACCATTTGTTATCCCTAAATCACAACGTATGTTCCTTATAGTACCAGTGTTTATCCCAACATTACCATTTGTTATCCCTAAATCACAACGTATGTTCCTTATAGTGCCAGTGTTTATCCCAACATTACCATTTGTTATCCCTAAATCACAACGTATGTTCCTTATAGTGCCAGTGTTTATCCCAACATTACCATGTTATCCCTAAATGGCAACGTATGTTCCTTATAGTACTAGTGTTTATCCCAACATTACCATTTGTTATCCCTAAATGACAACGTATGTTCCTTATAGTACCAGTAGTAATCCCAACATTACCATTTGTCATCCCTAAATGGCAACGTATGTTCCTTATAGTACCAGTAGTAATCCCAACATTACCATTTGTCATCCCTAAATCACAACTTATTAAGCACAAATCATAGCCAGTGAAATAAATAGCCATTTGTTATCCCTGACGTAGCACCTGTACAGTAAATCACCACATGTGATTTATCTTCTGCACATGAAGTGTTTGTCTGTAAATCACCAGAACATCAAATGTCTCTGACGTGCAGTTAGTTATCCCTCCATCACCAAGACATCACCAGTTCTCAGGTTATGTTCAGTCAGCACCAAATGTTGATTCAGTTATTGTGTCTGTCTCAGCGGACGGGAAGAGTTTGGTCTCCGTGGGAATAGACGGGTTTCACTCCATTGTAATCTGGGACTGGAAGAAAGGAGAGAGATTGGCCAAGGCCGGGTGAACAAACACACCTGACAGCCTTACACACCTTCACACACCTGACAGCCTCACACACCTTCACACACCTGACAGCCTCATACACCTTCACACACCTGACAGCCTCATACACCTTCACACACCTGACAGCCTCACACACCTTCACACACCTGACAGCCTCACACACCTTCACACACCTTCACACACCTGACAGCCTCACACACCGTCACACACCTGACAGCCTCACACACCTTCACACACCTGACAGCCTCACACACC
>CAEMYA010000720.1:310119-320792 GCA_903131615.1 Diplodus sargus | reverse complement strand
CAGTCCTCCGTCAGTCCTCCCTCAGTCCTCCCTCAGTCCTCCGTCAGTCCTCCCTCAGTCCTCCGTCAGTCCTCCCTCAGTCCTCCCTCAGTCCTCCGTCAGCAGCTGTGTGAATCTCTCTGTTGGTTTCTAGGAGCTGCTGTTGGAGCACGTCTTTGGCTACAGAGGTTTCGACTGTCGCAACAACCTGCATTACCTCAACGATGGCGCTGACATCATCTTCCATACCGCTGCTGCTGTCGTCATCCAGAACCTGTCCGCGGGTCAGTGACACTTTCAGCCGGACCTTCTCATGTTCATGCTGTTGTTGTTGATGATGACATCACACTTCCTGTTTCCTGTTCTGACAGGAACCCAGAGTTTCTACCTGGAACACACAGATGACATCCTCTGTCTGACTGTCAACCAACACCCCAAATACCAGAACATCATCGCTACAGGACAGATCGGTGAGTCTGCTCGGCCAGAACATGTCTGAGCTCGGCCAGAACATGTCTGAGCTCGGCCAGAACATGTCTGAGCTCAGCTAACCCTAAGTCCAACTGAACTGAAACTATGTTCCTGCTAGAATTTTTAATTTACACCAAGCAGACATCCAGTCTTAGAAATGTGCAGTACATCAGTCTGGGTCAGACATTCACATCTACTGATTGTTCTGTATTTGGACCATGGATCCATTTCTGAAAGCATTGATGTGGAAAGGATGAAGTGGTGAATGTGTGCAGTTCCGCACAGAGACGAGTCCACATTGAGCTGTTCTACTGCAGCTCGTATACTGATCACAGGTTGATCTCATGCATGCCTGGCTGCTTTTTGCCCATTACACTTCTTTTCTTTTTCACTGCTTCCTCATTGTCACCGCCTCACCTCATCACCAGGTGACATCACCGACCTGCCAGGTAAGACCCTGCTCACCTTTCTGCTGTCACTGATCTGTTCACACACATCATTCTGTTTACATTCGTGTGGAGAACTCAGTGTTAACCTGTCGTTCGCTCTCGGTGTGTAGAGGCTGAAGGGTCCGGTGAGTATCAGCAGTCAGGATCCAGTTCAGGTCTGCTGCAGCTGTTCTGTTTGTTGTGTTTCTGTTACCCCCCTCCTTGCTTAGCGCCTTTTATCAGCATGTTAGATTAGCCAGACTAGCCTGGGTGTTTAATGTCTGTGATGTCTGTACTGTGATTCAGAGGCTGCTTCTCCTCACACGTTCTTAGAGAAGTTGGACCTGATCTGTAGTATCGATGCAGAAGATATCAGGGCAGTGGTGGTGTTTATAACCCTGCAGAGCCACCATCACATTGGACCTGCTCAACACTTTGGTACAGAGTGGGACATCGACTGGACAGTTTACAGGAGAAGAACTTAATTAATTCATAAGGGTCTTCAGACCCAAAAGTAAAGATAATGGGATGTTGCAACAGCAACAGTTCAGCAGTTTGACTCCTGTGTTTGGGTTTGTTCTGTTGTGGCTCAGCTGATGGTCCCAACACTCATCTGGATCTGTGCTGACATCAGAATTAAAGACAGGATCCTTTGTGGTCATGGTGTGATAAGGTTGCTGTAAATATGTGAATACGGGATGGAGTGTAAAAGAAGCAGTTTTGTTTTTCCCACCTCTGAATTCAAAACACAGTCATGTTCTGGTTCTGCTCTGTTGAGTCAGCATGTTGGTACCAGTTCCCTCCTGATTGAAATGGAAGTAGTGAATGCTCATTAGATAGAGTATGTCTAGTAACCTGCCTCCCACTTCAACTCCTGTACCATAGCCTATTGATCTCATCATGTCCATGCCTTGGTAGCTTCATATCTTGTTTTCTTGCATCCCTGATTGTCACGGCATGTTGGCGCCTTAGTTCTCCAGCAACTTGTTGATTCCATAGTTCTGTGTTTATGTTTTCCCACAGTCCTTTTGTTAACTGGCTCATTCTCTTCCTTAATGTAGGTCCTTTATGTTCCCAAGGTTCCTGTCTGATCATTACCGTGGTACCTTGTCACTTTGGGCTGGTTCCGTAGTTAAGAGCAACCTCTGGTCTTTTGCTCCTTGATACTGTGGGTCTTAGGTTCACTGGTCCTACACTACACCCTAGATGTTCAATAACTGGATTGGTCCTTTGGTCACAGGATTCTGGGGCTCCTTCAAGGCCATAGCTCACAGGACAGGTTCTAAGGTCCTAGGCTTGTCGATTCCTTGGTTCCATACCTTATACCTTTGGTTGTTCATACCCGAGTTCCTGCTGTCCTTGGTTTCTTGGTTCTTTGGTTCCTTAGTTCTTTGCTTTCATGATGACTCAGGCCCTTGGATGTTAAGGTTGTTGGCAGCTCAATACCTTAACTAGTTGATCCTTGATTCTACCTCAGTACCTTAGGTTCTAGGGTTTTAGAGTTCTGAGAAACCTCAGTTCTTTCCTTCCTTTATTCTATGGTTCTGATGTCACTAAGGTCTGTAGTTTCAGGTCTGCCTCACTGCCCTTGGTTTTCAGGCCACATTGCCTTGGATCCTCGATTACTTGATGCCTTGATTGTGTGGTTCCTCAGTTCTTTGGTTCCTACGGTTCTGGTCTCTTCCACAGGCCTTGCTCCATCCATACACGTGTGGGATGCCATGACCAAACAGACGCTGTCCATCCTTCGTTGTTCCCATGCGAAAGGTGTCGGCTACGTCAACTTCAGCGCTACAGGAAAGCTGCTGCTCTCGGTGGGAGTGGAGCCTGAACACACCATCACAGTGTGGAGGTGGCAGGAAGGTACAAACGTTCATCTCATATTCTCAAATCAACGACAAATGTTTGATCAATACAGAACAATGTAATCATGTAATGACTCTCAAACATTGAAAGAACAAGGAGCAGCAAGGTCTTGGTCAAGGTAACTACTGTCGTATCATTTGAGCCTTTAAGGGATGTAGTTGGTGGTCACAGGTGATTAGTGTGATTAAAAGTTGAGCTTGACCCACACAACCCACTTATGCCCCCACAGACCAACACAGACTTGTAGTTCAGGTCTACAAGGTTTCCCAGCAGTATGTTGGACCTTAACAGAATTATCCATGTTATTCACATCTCCTGTCAGTGGTTTTAATGTTGTGGCTAATCAGATGATATCTACACGTTTGAGTGACTTTATGAAAGGTTTCATGTTTTGAATACTACGCAGCAGTCATCATGAATGTAGCAGGTTATACTGGCATTAAACAATATAGATGAATTAAAGTAAGTTTGTGATTTGAGTGATTTAATTTAACGAGGTGCAGCGCAGTCAGAGGTCGAGCTCAGTTGATAGTCCTGGCTATGAATATATAGCAGAAGTTGTTTTAATTTCCTGCAGGCTGGTTTTATATTGTTGCACATACATCACAAATAAAGAAATTGTCAAGGAGTGAATGATGAATATCAATACATTTACCATAGAGAGGTATCCACCTGGACAGTGACCTTTGACCTCTCTGCCAGGCACCAAGGTGACCAGTAAAGGTGGCCACGCTGATCGGATCTTTGTGGTGGAGTTTAGACCGGACTCTGACACCCAGTTTGTGTCGGTGGGAATCAAACACATTAAGTTCTGGACTCTGGTCGGAGGTTCACTCGTGTACAAGAAGGGAGTGATCGGCTCAGTGGAGGACGGCCGCATGCAGACGATGCTCTCTGTCGCCTTTGGTGCTGTAAGTTGGTTTTTACAACTTAAAAATGTAACATGAAAAGCTGTAGTTTTTTGTGACATTTGTAGTCAGTCTGTGTTTGTCCTTTACAGAACAACCTAACATTTACTGGCGCTATTAACGGAGATGTGTATGTATGGAGAGAACATTTCCTGGTACGAGTGGTGGCAAAGGCGCACAGCGGTCCAGTCTTCACCATGTACACGACCCTGAGAGATGGCCTCATCGTCACCGGGGGGAAGGAACGGCCGTGAGTACCGAAAACATCAACCCCCTTTATCTCAGTTGGAGTTGTTAAATTCAAGATCAGTGGTTCCTTCATATTCACGTATAAGACCTCAGGTTACTCAGCCTTACAACACTTGTAACTGGACAGTGATGGACAGACACGACAACTGGAGGCACTAGTAATGAAAACTAGCTTCAGCTAACATCAGGCTTAAATTAAAAGTCTCACACTGAATAAAAGACAGTGGACAGACAGAAGGTGATAAGACAGAAATGTACAACCTGGTTTGTGTTAGCACCTGCGTGTCTTTGTGACGCCCTCAGCCTCTGGAAAGGTCAGCAAAGGTCTGGTTCCAGGTAGCGGTTCTTGACTTCTATGCACAGAAAATTGCAGCAGGACTATGAACACATGGTCTCCTGGTCCAAGATCTGTCCAATGTGTTGCCGTGGATCTGTGTATCCAACACCTCGTATTTATTACATGATCTTTACTTGCTTACCATGTTTTAATTGTGAGTGAGGTGTTTGTGAGCTTCAGTGGCTCCTGGTAGGTCACCAAAGAATCCCTGGTCTCAGGTGAAGTATGAGACAAACGATTGTTTCCTGACTTTAATTGAAGACAATCAGACAGAAATTCGACAGGATGCAGGACACTGAGACAAACTTCAAGATCCCGGACCTGGGGTGGAATTGGTGTAGTTGACCTGGATCTCTAATGGCTGTCACAGTTGCTAATCCTGGGTCCCATATGGTAGCATGTGATGCTCTGGACATGACCGGGCACGACCCGACTATGTGATGGCCTCACAGTTTGTCAAATGAAGTGTGGGGTCAGTGCTTAAAGGCAGAGTGAAGACAGATCCTTGTCTATCCGAATCTAACACTTGTTGAATGTTTTGATGGGAAAATGCATACCTCTACCAAGGCCCAACAGTCCCCTTTCATTCAATCAAGCCTAATCCAATATTAAAGAAAACATATTCAAATCTGCGAAAGCTGGATTTTTGATTGGATCCACATCAAACTGTACTCACTCATAGATACCAGACACCTTTGTCCTGGCCTGAGAAATGTATGAAAATGTATCTCACAATGTTAAAGTAAGATTGAAAAAGGTTCTGAATCTGTCCCTATATCTGGATCCATAGAGAAGTTAATGAGGTCTATTCTGGAACGAGACACATGGAACAACCTCCTTGGCTGAAGTAGTAAAAACCTGATGTTTGTTGGTGATGTTTAACAGAACTAAGGAGGGCGGTGCTGTGAAGCTTTGGGACCAGGAGATGAAACGCTGCAGAGCGTTTCAGCTGGAGACCGGCCAGCTGGTGGAGAACGTCCGATCCGTATGCAGAGGGAAGGTATGCGACTCTTTGGGCTTGATCAGAAAGTCCAAACTTCTTTCCTACAAGTGTTTTCTTTATGCAGAAAGAGTTTTGTGTGTTGCTGATGTGTCTTGAGCTCCTCAAGTAAAAAAGATTCAGTGAAAATAACTTTAAAAAGCACATTATCACGATTCGACGATGAGATACTACTAGTGTTATTTTAATGATGGCAGCCAGTTGCCAGGAAAAATAAAACTCCTCAGTTGGAGTTAATATGATCTTGAATCTTGACGATGGATCAATAAGCCAAACGTTTACAAATATCTTTCATTCCTGATGATCCAGGGTAAAATTCTGGTGGGAACCAAAGATGGAGAGATCATAGAGGTTGGAGAAAAGAACGCAGCATCCAACACCATGATCAACGGACACACCCAGGGAGGGATCTGGGGTTTGGCGACTCATCCTTTTAAAGATGTCTTCATCTCCGCCAGCGATGACGGGACCATCCGAATATGGGACCTGGCTGACAAGGTACCATTCTGAAGTCTGAGGTTAGAGGCTGGGATTGAAGATTTCTTGGCGGTCATCTCACATGCTCTGCTGTCTTGTTTTATGTGTTAGAAACTTCTGAACAAGGTGAGCTTGGGTCATCCTGCCAAATGCACCTCGTACAGTCCCAATGGTGAGATGGTTTCCATCGGCATGGAGAATGGAGAGTTCATTATCCTGATGGTCAACTCCCTCACCGTCTGGGGCAAGAAGAGGGACCGCAGCATTGCCATCCAGGACATACGGTAGGACCTCATTCTTAAACAGTCACAGGATGTACGGTAGGACCTCATTCTTAAAATAGATATCAGGACGTACAGTAGGACCTCATTCTTAAACAGATATCAGGACGTACGGTAGGACCTCATTCTTAAACAGATTCTAGAACGTACGGTAGGACCTCATTCTTAAACAATCCCAGGACATACTGTAGGACCTCATTCTTAAACAGATACCAGGACGTACGGTAGGACCTCATTCTTAAAATAGATATCAGGACGTATAGTAGGACCTCATTCTTAAACAGATACCAGGACGTACAGTAGGACCTCATTCTTAAACAGATAACAGGACGTACGGTAGGACCTCATTCTTAAACAGATATCAGGACGTACGGTAGGGCCTCATTCTTAAACAGATATCAGGACGTACGGTAGGACCTCATTCTTAAAAAGATACCAGGACGTACGGTAGGACCTCATTCTTAAACAGATACCAGGACATACGGTAGGACCTCATTCTTAAACAGATTCCAGGGCGTACGGTAGGACCTCATTCTTAAACAGATACCAGGACGTACGGAAGGACCTCATTCTTAAACAATCACAGGACGTACGGTAGGACCTCATTCTTAAACAGATACCAGGACGTATGGTAGGACCTCATTCCTAAACAGATACCAGGACGTACGGTAGGACCTCATTCTTAAACAGATACCAGGACGTACGGTAGGGCCTCATTCTTAAACAATCACAGGACATACTGTAGGACCTCATTCTTAAACAGATACCAGGACGTACGGTAGCACCTCATTCCTAAACAGATACCAGGACGTACGGTAGGACCTCATTCTTAAACAGATATCAGAACGTACGGTAGGACCTCATTCTTAAACAATCACAGGACATACTGTAGGACCTCATTCTTAAACAGATACCAGGACGTACGGTAGGACCTCATTCTTAAACAGATACCAGGATGTACGTTAGGACTTTGTTAGGATGTTCATTTATCATATACACATTTTGGATTGTTCTCTTGTGGTTCAGGTTCAGTCCAGACAACCGGTTCTTGGCAGTGGGTTCAGTTGAAAGTGCTGTTGATTTCTACGACCTTTCTCTGGGACCATCCCTGAACAGGATTGGCTACTGTAAGGACATCCCCGGCTTTGTCATCCAGATCGACTTCTCTGCTGACAGCAAACACATCCAGGTAATAAAGACTACAAACCGAGAATCCTTTAAGATTATGACACAGAGTCAGTTCTGGTCTGATGGAGCAGCTGATGTTTCCACTGTTGAGTTCAGTGGAAATCATCAAAATTGTGGGAGCATCGCATGTCAGAGAGATCATTCTTTTCCCTCCCAGGTGTCCACCAGCACCTACACCCGGCAGGTGCACGAGGTCCCCTCGGGGAAGATGGTCACAGAGCAATCTGTCTTTGAGAGGATCACTTGGGCTACCTGGACCAGGTGAGACTGGCTGTGAAATACAAAATAGGCCAGATCCTCTTAACATACTGTATAATGTGTTAATGTTAAATGAAACATACTGTTGAGTGTAGATTATACAGTATGTTCTACCTTTAGTACTTCCCATACATGAGGGCTTAAGGAACCAGTGGAGATCTTAACTGTGGGACTTTTATTTCCAGCATCCTGGGCGACGAGGTTCTCGGTGTTTGGCCTCGTAACGCTGAGAAAGCGGACGTTAACTGTGCTTGTGTTTCCCACGCCGGCCTCAACCTGGTGACAGGAGACGACTTCGGCCTCATCAAGCTCTTTGATTTCCCGTGCTCTGAAAAATTTGTATGTGATCTTCTTTTACGATGAATTCCTGAAGCAGATCTGATCCTGAAAACAGATCATCTCTGAGCTCCTCCTCATCTCTTTGTGCTTCCTGCTGATGTTTTCACAGGCAAAACACAAGCGGTACTTCGGTCACTCTGCTCATGTGACAAACATTCGCTTCTCCTGTGATGATAAGTTTGTCATCAGCGCTGGAGGCAGCGACTGCAGGTGAGACCACATCTCTCAGGCCGATTCACAGAGAAAACACCGACAGCCATCTCTTCTTCTTCTTAATCAACTAAACTAAAACCTGGTCCCTGTATCTTTTCTAACGGGAGACTTCACTGCTGTCTGCTTCAGTGGTTAATACGAGATCTTTCTGCAGGAAACAAAGAGCGACCTTTATTAGTTCCTTTTTAATAAAACTGTGTCATACCCGGCACTAGTGCCCCAGGGACCATAAGTAATTCATCATAATAAAAACAGGAAGCTAAACAACACACTGTAAGATAAGGTGTGTCTCAGCTGGTACTGGTCTCTTGTGGACTCAGACACCAGAGGAAGCTCCTGGTTTACACTCTTCAGAGAAATATCAGAGATAAAAACCTCTCAGTGATTTGTGTCCTCTCAGTTTCATAACTGTGCCCAACACTAACATCTGTGTAACTGCTGACGTTTCATCTTCAACCAACGAAGAAGAGAGATTATGTTTTGAGGTCCTCCTGGATGAGCGACAGTCAGACAGATTCAGACTTCATCTCCACATTAATTCTCTTCTTTGTTTTCCTCCAGTTTATTCGTGTGGAAATGTCAGTGAGGAGTCAGCTGACGCCCTGCCGAAGCCTCCGGCAGGCTCTTCTTCTTCTCTTGTGATGCTGCGCTCGCCTCTGCTGACGCTTCAGTCCCTTTACCTGAGATCACACAGGACAGGAAGTCCCAAAAAAACACTGAACCAAGTCGACTGCTGCGGGACGCTGGCGGTCCAATCGGAGCTGATGTTCTGTCTTTTATTGTAACTTAGTTCTTGTACATTCAGATGCATTTACTGAGACCCTGAAGAGCAAACATTCAAACTTCAGGTGTCTGTGTTCAAACCTTTGTGTCGTTACATTTGTTGAAAAAAATCCAAAACCATGAGAAAAGTGCAGTTTGTCTTTAAAAGAACTGGTAGCTGTTTGATGTAGCAGTGTGTCCTCGTGTCAGTATGTGCCTTTACACAACTCTGACCAAACATTTGATAAAACTTTATTTATAATCTCGTGGTGCTATGAAACGTGATCATTTAGGGCTTTTTACACGTATGAATACTGTCGTGTTTTTGTATCTGTACTGTCTGATGATGATGACGAGGAGGAGGATGAAGTAGAGAACTCTAAAGGAAAATATGTAAACATATAAAATAGTTTGTTTTAAAAAGCAGATTCTACCTCAAAATACAGTGAAGTGAAACTAAATAATAGTAAATAATATTTAAGGTAGAAAATAAATATTAATTAGAGTTTGAACCGAGCAGAACAGAGGGTGGAGGTGGAGGTCAGGTGGAGGTCAGGTGGAGGTCAGGTGGAGGTGCAGGTGCAGGTGAAGGTGAGGTCAGGTCAGGTGGAGGTGAGGTCAGGTGGAGGTGGAGGTGAAGGTGCAGGTGAAGTGTTGCTGCCTGTTTTCTCTTACATGTCTCTTGTAGAAATGAAACTTGAACCTGATGCTGCTTCTGGACGTCTGACGAGGATTTAAAGGGACATTCCACCAACAGATTCTAACGGATTGATCTGTGGTTCTGTCGGGTCAGGAGCTGCTGCGACACACCAACATGTGACTGTTGTTCATGTTCGTGTTGGAACACGAGGAGAACAAAGTTTTGCTTCACAGGAGACCAGAACTCTGTTTACGGATGTTTGAGGCGGAGCTGTGGACTCCAGCAGAGGGAGGTGGAGGTTCTGATGAGCTTTTCATGAGTTGATGTTCATATTTTGTTTTGGCTCCATGTTTCCCAGATCTCTGAGCCGAGCAGGACTCAGAGTCCAGATGAACAGAATGATGAGAACAAGGTCCAGACGGACAGACGTGTCCTGTTGCAGAGTAAACTCTATATTTAAGTGTTAAAAGTGAAACTTGTGAAAGAATAAATGATAGCACATAACTCTTGTTGGCCGTACTTTATTATCAACAAGGAGCCTGAAGTAAAACTGATCCTGACAGGAAACGGGGTGAGAGGGCCACAGGTCAGACCAGCAGAACCCCTCATCCAACAGAACTTTACCTTTAGACTGCAGCTGGACCGACACGGCGAGGGGAGCAGACATCAGTAAACGTTTAACTATTATAAACTTTAAATATTTGCGTCAAATGTTCGTTCACATCTTTTACAGGAAAAGGAAAACCACAGTGAGCTGTGCAGATTACAGAACTTCTGATGACCCGGTCAGACTTTAAAGACAGAGCTGGACCTGAACACACCGTCTGATTATTGACAGGTGTCTCTGTGGGATCAATAGTCTGCGGTCGTCACTGTCAGCTGACGTCACTGCTGTCTGTCTGCTACTGTGTTCAACAATAAAAGTAATCCATTACAGTGAGGCTCCTGTGTGAGTACAAGTACTCTCGGTACTGATCCAGGCGGTGCGTTCAGGAACCAGCAGTTTATTTTTATTTAATTGTTTTATTTTTTTCAAACTCAAACTCAAGATCATGAGGTCGGACAAAAATAAATGTCTTGAAACAAGGAACTAATCACGAGAAATAATAATAATAATAATAATAATAATAATAATAATAATAATAGAAAATAATATAAATTTGAAAAATAAATAAATTAAAAATAAAAGAAATAAAAAAGGTACATTGGTCATGCAGAGAATATGAATTACATGAAGTCTGTACATTCACTGATCATGATTCATAGTTATTAGATAG
>CAEMYA010000720.1:267499-286004 GCA_903131615.1 Diplodus sargus | reverse complement strand
AACAGCTGACTGAGGACAAAGAGACGCCTGTGTGTCTCCACAGAGCGGCTCAGCGTTTCACTACACAACACACCTGAACCCACAGACCTGAACCCACAACACCCAGACTGACAGGAGGGACCTGTCTACCTGTTAGTTTAGCCTCAGCCTGTTAGCATGGTCTCACCAGCTGGGACCTGTTAGCTTAGCCTCAGCCTGTTAGCATGGTCTCACCACCTGGGACCTGTTAGCTTAACCTCAGCCTGTTAGCATGGTCTCACCAGCTGGGACCTTCTTACCGTTGGTCTCTTCCACTCCACCCCTCTGGTTTTGGCAGTGAACGGTCCCAGCTCCTTGTAGCCCAGTGAAGCAGGTTCTGCAGGGAACATTGGGTCCTCAAACAAGGAGTCATTCTGCAGACACTCCTCCTTCAGGGCCTGGAAGTCCTGATTCTGGTAGCGCACAGCCTGCTGGACTGAGCCCAGACCTCCAGCCTTCTGCCGTTCCTTTTGGATCCACCCAGATACGCCTCCACTCATTCTGATCCAAAACAAACCAGAATAAAACCAGCAGGGTTCAAAATTTAAAGCCACAGAAGCTCTATGGATAATAACACCTGTCTAAAGTTGCTCCCTCTAATATTTATAATACATAATATTTATAATATATAATATATAATATTTATAATATGTAAGATATAATATTTATAATATATAATATTTATAATATATAATATACAATATCTATTATTTATAATATATAATATATAATATTTATAATATATAAGATATAATATTTATAATATACAATATTTATAATATCTAATATATATAATATATAATATATAATATCTATAATATATAATATTTATAATATATAATATCTATAATATATAATATATAATATTTATAATATATAATATATAATATTTATAATATACAATATTTATAATATATAATATCTATAATATATAATATTTATAATATATACTATTTATAATATATAATATATAATATTTATAATATGCAATATTTATAATATATAATATCTATAATATATCATATTTATAATATACAATATTTAAAATATATAATATCTAAAATATATAATATTTATAATATATAATATCTGTAATATATAATATTTATAATATACAATATTTAAAATATATAATATCTAAAATATATAATATTTATAATATATAATATCTGTAATATATAATATTTATAATATATAATATACAATATCTATTATATATAATCTCTATAATATATAATATTTATAATATATACTATTTATAATATATAATATATATAATATATAATATCTATAATATATAATATTTATAATATACAATATTTATAATATATAATATCTATAATATATAATATATAATATTTATAATATATAATATACAATACCTACTATATATAATATCTACAATATATAATCTCTATAATATATAATATATAATATTTATAATATATACTATTTATAATATATAATATATATAATATATAATAAATAATAAATAATATACATAATATTTGGATTCTGTAAGTTATCTGTTAAACGTTCCCGGATCCACCCAGATACGCCTCCACTCATTCTGATCCAAAACAAACCAGAATAAAACCAGCAGGGTTCAAAATTTAAAGCCACAGAAGCTCTATGGATAATAACACCTGTCTAAAGTTGCTCCCTCTAATATTTATAATACATAATATTTATAATATATAATATATAATATTTATAATATGTAAGATATAATATTTATAATATACAATATTTATAATATATAATATCTATAATATATAATATATAATATTTATAATATATAATATACAATATTTATAATATATGATATCTATCATATATAATATACAATATTTATAATATATAATATTTAATATTTATAATATACAATATTTATAATATATACTATTTATAATATATAATATATAATATTTATAATATGCAATATTTATAATATATAATATATATAATATATAATAAATATACTATTTATAATATATAATATATAATATTTATAATATACAATATTTATAATATATAATATCTATAATATATAATATTTATAATATATAATATATACAATTAATAATATATAAGATATAATATTTATAATACACAATATTTATAATATATAATATCTAATATATATAATATATAATATATAATATCTATAATATATAATATATAATACTTATAATATATAATATATAATATTTATAATATATAATATATAATATTTATAATATACAATATTTATAATATATAATATCTATAATATATAATATTTATAATATATAATATATAAAATTAATAATATATAAGATATAATATTTATAATACACAATATTTATAATATATAATATCTAATATATATAATATATAATATATAATATCTATAATATATAATATTTATAATATATAATATTTAAAATATATAATATCTAAAATATATAATATTTATAATATACAATATTTATAATATATAATATCTATAATATATAATATTTATAATATACAATATTTATAATATATAATATCTATAATATATAATATATAATATTTATAATATATAATATACAATATCTATTATATATAATATCTATAATATATAATCTCTATAATATATAATATTTATAATATATACTATTTATAATATATTATTTATATAATATATAATATCTATAATATATAATATTTATAATATACAATATTTATAATATATAATATCTATAATATATAATCTCTATAATATATAATATATAATATTTATAATATATACTATTTATAATATATAATATATATAATATATAATATCTATAATATATAATAAATAATAAATAATATACATAATATTTGGATTCTGTAAGTTATCTGTTAAACGTTCCCGCTCTTTCTTTGCACCACTTGTTTTTCACTGTAAATGTTTAAAGTGACAAAAAAGAATATTTTATGCTGCTTCAGCTCCACCCAAACTCCACCTCTCTGCCCATCTCTGATTGGCCGGTACGACCCACTGTGAGCTCCACGTCTCTGCAGAAACATGTCAGTGACGGACCGATCTCGTCTGGACAGCACCATCGGACCTCCACCCTGTTTCACCTCCACCCTGTTTCACCTCCACCCTGTCTCACCTCCTCCCTGTCTCACCTCCATACTGTCTGACCTCCATCCTATCTGACCTCCACCCTGTCTCACCTCCATACTGTCTCACCTCCATCCTGTCTCACCTCCACCCTGTCTCACCTCCATACTGTCTCACCTCCATCCTGTCTCACCTCCATCATGTCTCACCTCCACCCTTCCTGACCTCCATCCTGTCTCACCTCAGGACCGCTTCCTGTCTGAACACCTGCAGCTGAATGGGCTGAAGCTCAGATGGCTGAGGTGAAGTCAGAGCTCCAGAACCACGGCTGGTGCCGGGGAGACGAGCAGACGAATCCAGGTGATCAGATTATAGATTATAGATCAGATTAGAGACGTGCAGATGTTCGTACCTGATCTCCGTCCAGTGAGCTCGCTGGAAGCTGACAGGAAACAGAAGTCCAGTTAGTTCATCCAATCAGAACCACAGGAACACGTCAGTGAGCCAGTCCAGACCCAGAATCAATCAGACTGATCAGTACTAGAACTGTAAGAACCGGTTCTACAGGACATGAATATGATAACTATGATGGACTGAGGCAGTAACATGCTGATCAGTGAGTATTGATCGTGTGCAGCCCGACACTGTGACGGTCCGAGCGCCTCACTGACAGCAGGCCAGCTGACTCAGCAAAATACCAGACTGGTACCAGACCGGAACCGGTCTAATCCCGGTCCACTCCAGGCAGAACAGCAGCCAGACATTCCACCACATCCATCCTGACATCATCATCAATACATCTGATCAATACATCTGATCTCATCAATACATCTGATCTCATCAATACATCTGATCTCATCAATACATCTCATAAATACATCTGATCTCATCAATACATCTGACAGGTTTTATTGTTTTCATATAAAAACTTAGTAAAAGTAAATTATGAGTGAATTATTTCCTGAACAGACTGATTATTATTATTGATCATCATCATTCTGATTATTATTATTGATCATAAACAGAACATGGAGTCTCAGCTGGTTTCTGTCAAAAAAGTTTATATTTCATATTTTAGTAAATATTTGTCTTGTTTACATCTGAGACACAAACAAACATTTATTATGAATAAACCGTTTAGCTACTGATGATGATGAAGATGATGATGAGTGTGACGCTGCAGGACGAGCTCTGATTGGCTCAATAACACTTTCCGTTCATTAAGCTTAAACTGCAGATTGTGGTGAACACACATCAACACACACACACACACACACACACACACACACAACAACAACACACTAACAATAATAAACACACACACTCACCTCCGTGTCGCTCCTCGTGTCTCAGTCGGGATGCTGTCAGTACTGAGGAGTAGTACTGGTACTGGTTCTGTGTGCGGTAGTGCCGGTACTGGTTCTGTGCAGTACTGGATGCTGTTGTGGATGCTGTGTTGCAGTGTGAGCCCCGCCCGGTGGGACGGGCGGGGCCACATCGTCATCGTCACAACATGGAGGCGTTAAAGAGACAGAAAACTGGATCTAACAAATCTGCAGTTCTGTGAAAGGAGAGCTGGTTCTGGTCCAGTTCTGTGAGCAGCTCTACACTGTTAAAGATAGGAGACGACGTCAGTAACGAAACTGTCGACTGTGACGTCACTAACGTCTTTATAATGACGTGTTTTCACAATCTATAGGTGTGATTCATGACGCAGTTGATCTCTTCGGCTTCGCTTCGGCTCGCAGCGTGTGAAGCTGTTGACAGAAGTGAAGAGCAGCTCCGACTTATTTTTTATAGTAGTTGACAGACGTGATATAAACATATAGAGTGAGGTGTTACAAGTGAAAATAGGGTGATGTCTGCAAACTGAAACATCATAGCGTGCAGGAGAAGACAAAAATAAATACATTTCAGGTTAGGCGAACTCAAGTCATTTCAATAATGCTAGATAAAAAATAATATGGTATATATAATTATGGCTTTCTTATTTTCAGACTGACTAATTATGTTGATGTATTGTTTGATTTCCTTTTTGAGACGGTGAGTACAAAGTAGTTGTTAGGGTTCTCTAATCAAAGAGCAGCTCTGACTCCAGGTACAGATGCTTCATCTGTGACGTTATCACGATGTAATGTCCGGGGGGGCGGGGCCAGCGGGGGAAACGCTAGTGCCCATATTCACTGGGCCCACTACTAGCCCCGCCCACAAACTCCCACCTGGCGCGTAGACTTTACATTGTGATGATGTCACAGATTTTAAAATCTTTTTCTTGACCTGATGAAAGTTTTCTGGGTCAAACCTTCGTCATGAGGGTTAAAGCCAGGTTGGGTAGCTCACTGCTGCTTGTGCTAAGATAGGCTAAACAGATCCCTGTAGAACACCAAATAGTGACAAACAGCAAACATCATCGAAGAAACTAGCTGTTAGCAGCTAGCATAGCATCTGCTAGCAACATATTGTTAAATAGAGCTATAATTAAATCTCTAGAACTATACCTTTGATTATGTTGCTTTTAGCGGCTTTATTTTTCGACAAGGCTGGCTAGCAGCTCTGTTGCAAGCCTTGTGCTAAGCTAGGCTAATCAAGTTCAGATGAGGGCCCCTCTGCAGGACAGACAGATGGAACTGAATCATCTGAAACCTGTAACGTTCCTCTGCTGGACTCTTCCTGTGGCTCATAATGCTTTTTGTTGCTTGGTAGCGAGCTAGATAACATTTCCTCAATCCTCAATCACATATTGAGCTTGTTAGCATTAGCACACTCAACATCTGTGGTTTGGGGTTAATAAAATGATTTTGAGCAGCTCTAAAACTGACTTAAGCTATTGTTATAATATATATTGTTATTGTTCATATTGTTGAGTGATGACTGCAGTGAGAAGTGTCTTCCTCTTCATCTCTTGGTTATTTGTTGTCATGTAGCCAGCAGTTCCACTCTGCTTTGTGCTAAGCTAGGCTAAACCAAGTATAAACCCCCCCGACGTCTCTCATTGGTTTGTGGACTAATGTTCTGAAGCCTTGTATTTAGTGCTACAGTTGAGGCCATCTTTGTTTTTTGGAACCAGTAGTGACCATATTTGGGCGAAAGGGTGGAGCTGGGAGGACACGTTGCCATGGTAGCAACTTGTCAATCACAAGGTAGCCCCGCCCAAAGGATCCCCTGCTGTATGATATACCAAATCAAGTTTTCATAATCTTACATACTGGCTGAAACCAGCGGAGTCGCCCCCTGCTGGACTTCAGACAGAATGCAGGTGAGATGAACAACAACATGAAACCATCGTCTACACATGAAGTATGACAGAATGACGGACGGCCCATAAAGAGTTCTGGATACATTTATTGACTTTACATGGATCATGGTGTCAGTCATGTGGTGGATACACAGAGAACATACAGAGTGAAAGAAGAGAGGCTGCAGCTGTAAACACAGATATGGCGTCCTGCAGTAACACTGGAGCTCCGGGCCAACGCGGAGCGCCGGCTCAGATCATGGCGAAGTTTAACCACTGCAGGAAGAGACGGAGAAACCAAGACCAAGTCAACATCTGGAGGTTATTCACAATGACCGGGTCCGCCCCTGACCGAGTCCGATTCAACATGATGAAGTTTGTGTTGTTAGTTCTCACCTGGTTGAAGTCGAGCTCGATGGAGCCGCTGTCCTGAGCGTCGAGCTTCTTGAAGATCCCTGAGGATGAAGATGAGTCACAGCTCGTTAACTAAATCATCTCATTAGCTTACTCAGCTAAGGTTCTAGTGTTGATGTGACCGGGCCTCGTGTCCCAGACAGACTCAGCACACAATGACTTTCACACCACGTCACCATCATACAGATGTTCTGAACACAGGTTCTGTGTTCTAAATGCTAATCAGAATGAAATGACCACTAAAAAAACAAAAACAATAAAATGAATAACATGTATCACACACTGTTAGCTGTCAGTACTGAAGAACACCTGCTGCTTCTTCATCCTCACTCACTTCTGTTCGTGTTGATATTCACCTTTGATAACCGTTAGCAACATTAGCCTGACGCTCAGCTAACGTCAGGGTTTCTGCAGCCTTCTTTACCAGCTGACTGATGAACACCGTGTCGTTAGAGCGAGCAGCAAAGCTCTGAACTCATCACTCAGTAAGTTGAAGGTGCTTCCTTCCTTTCAGAAGATGAAGGATGACATGTTCAAAGCTAACTGTTGGAGGAAGAAGCCTGCAGCTGCAGGTGAAGCCAACGCCAACACTCTACACAGACATGCAGTTTGTGAATGAGATGGACGCCACACTGCATTTTACAGGAAGTGAACTGAATCATTAATAGATTCAGACTCTGTGATTGGTTGTTTCTTGCTGCAGTGCATGTTGGGAGTTGTAGTTGACGTGTAGCTCTCGTGTGTGACTCACTGAACATCATCTCCAGCCTCATCAGACAGCCCACGAAGTTGTCGAAGTCGATGGTCATGTCGGGGTCGGAGTATCGAGCCACCAGCAGCTGGTAGATGGTGTTGTTGAGGCTGAAACCTGCAGGAGGACGACACCACCATCATCATCATCATCTACATCATCATCATCACTGTTATCATCGTCATCATTCAACAAGGAGTGAAATTACTGAACAATAATTTCTGTTCTGTTGAAGCTGCAACTAAAAATAAAAGAAGTGAAACGTGACCACAACCATGAAACAACCATCAGTGTCAGAATAAGAGTTGGCTGCTAACACGTAACGTACCGTCACATCAGTCTACTGACAGGAAAGAGTTCCGACAGCAGCAGCAGAGAGAAACACACAAACATCATTATTCATTCAGTGCTGAGGCACAAACACACAACACATCAGGAGACAGAGAAGAAGAACAGGAAACAGGAACAGGTTTTATTTTGAAGGTCAGACAGTTCAGTGCGAGGTGTGACTGCAGAGAAACACCCTGACTCACACAGCTCGTCACCATGGTTACGACCCCCAGTTATAAGATTATTCAAAGTTTAAATGCTCAAAAACACAAACAAACATCTGAAAACTGAACAAACATCCAAACTGGAGGTCAGCCTGTATCTGAGCTGTCGTCATGGTAACAGCCTTGGCCTGGTGCGCTGGTGTTGTGGGTTCTGGTCCAGTGGATGAATTCTTTGCAGATGTAAATAAATAAGTTCTCTGTGTGCTCGTGTTTCTGCACTAACAGCAGAAGAAGAAACTGACCTGCGTCTTTGAAGGCGACTCTCATCTCCGGCGTGCTCATCGTCCCCGAGTTGTCCGAGTCGTTCTTCTTATAGATGGACTGCAGACACCAAGACACACAGCTGCTGTTGTCACACCTGTCAGGTGAGTTCACACACTCTGAGGGTCAAAGGTCGCAGTTCTTACCAGGTATCTCTGCACCTTCTTCCACAAGGTGGCGAACTCTCCGAGGCCGAGCTTCCCGTTCCCGCTGTCCTGCTCAACAGTTGAGGATCTTATCTGACCTGCAGCTGTGTTTCTCACCTCCACCATCTCTACCGGGTCAGAACCTCACTGACAGGTACAGACTGATGTGCAGCCACAAACATCTGGACCCTCAAAGGTTCACATGAATCTTTATATGTTTATTATTGATATTTTTCTCTCACACTTTATACACAACAATCCATCAGGATGAATAAAGTTCTGTCTCTGTCACATGATCTGCTGTTAGTTCTGAAGAACACACACTTCTAAAACCTTCCTGTGGACACTGAGCAGAACAGAACCGGACCTCAGACGGAGCTCGGTTCTGACTGCAGAGCACCGGGAAGCTAAAGAAGGATACATCCATCAGGTTGACCATGACCCTGCAGGTCTCCAGGCTGAAGCCGTCAGTTTTGATGTCAGTTCCTGTGAGGGAGTAACAGGTAGTTATAGGTGAGCAGGTGAGCAGGTGAACAGGTGAACAGATGAGAAGGTAAAGAGTGCTGAAGCTTTAGCTTTGACATACGTTTGGAGACGATCTTGTTCATGATGGTCCTGAGCTCCACCGCCGAGATCTCCATGTCCTGAAACACAACAGGAAACACGTCACAGCTGGACACCTGCAGGTCCAGGTACACCTGTCTGCCGCCCCCTCAGGTGTGATGACATAATCGTGTTGACGTGACTTCAACGAAATCTTACGTCTCCAGCGAGTTTCGAGAAGAGTCCTCTGAATCCTGCGTCCACGTCCTCATCAGACACCGTCTCCTGAACACATCACCATGACAACAGTCACTACATCACCATGACGACAGTCACTACATCACCATGACGACAGTCACTACATCACCATGACGACAGTCACTACATCACCATGACAACAGTCACTACATCACCATGACGACAGTCACTACATGATTTACACAGAAACATTCAAACGGAACCGACAGCTGACTGAGACGTGTCGGGTCGTCTGTAGTGAGTGTTTTAATTAAGACGTAACGATGATGTCATCATTAATTCATCTGTTCATTAATGAACCAACTTTACTTACATCATCTAGTTCAGCCTGGACCGGGTCGTCACAGGGCCTGACGGGACAGAAGCATGAAAACATTGAAGTGTTACAGAACACTGGACACAGTATTAACACACACACACACACACGCACGCACGCATGCACACACACACGCACACACGCACACGCACACGCACACGCACACACACACACACACACACCAGGTCTCTAAGCCTCCTTTCAGAATCACCACAGACAGCTCTCTGTTCTGACGGTGGACCTGAACCAGGCCCAGGACCAAAAATGTGTCAGCCTGTTTGCCTAAGGAACGTGTCGGACCAGAGACCCTCAGCACTGAGGTTTTGGGCAGCCCCCCTCCAGCTCCCTTTACTTAACAACCAGCAGAACCAGGTCTAGAGTCTTACTGGGTCTCAGTCTGCTTCTCAGAGAACACACGGATGCAGAAGTCTCCGTTGAGATGCGGTTCGAAGGTGGACGGGACGATCAGGTACTCTCCCGGGGGCAGCTTGAAGCGAGAGCAGACCTCACGCAGGTTGATGAAGGTTTCGGATTTCGCCGTCTGAGCGTGGGTCAGGAAGTAGTTCTTGTCCAGATGCACCTCCCTCTGGCCTTGATACTGAAGAGAGGAAACAGCCAATCAGGACAGCCTGTACTTTGAAGCTAAAGTTTAGCTAGCTTAGCTTAGCATAAAGACTGGGAACAGGGGAAAGGACAGCTGACTCTGTCCGGCTGCTCTAAAGCCGACTGATGAGCCTGATGCATGTGGTTTGTTATAATGTGGTTCTGCAGGGATTATGTGCCAGACTGTTTCTCGGCTCTGACCAGTTGCCTGGCAACCACTGAAGACTTCAAAGGTTCACGGGTCCTGATAATAAAATAGTCACATAATCCTTTAACTGAATATGTCTGCAGGAGATCAATCTCCAAACTGATTTGGATTCAAACTGTCAATGCAACTAAAACAATCATCACTGCATCACAACAAGGAAATATTTAAACCTTCAATCAAAGAGACGTCCTGGATGGACAGAGTGGTTTTAAGTCTGATTATTTGAATAATATTAATGTAATAATGACAGTTGTTTTTTCAGCCGTTGACCTTTGAGCTGAAGTTGTTGTCAGGCATTCAGAACTCACCTCCTTTGGAACCTGAAACAAGCAGAAGACAAGAAAAAGTTTTGTTTAGTAAGTGGATGCGTCTGTATCGCCGTGTTACATTCTCTACGTATTGATCTGGTCCTGAACCTAAAGTGTCTCCAGTTCTCACCTCATAGATAGCAAACCCAACGGTGTGCATGTCCTCTCCTTGTTTCCGGAGCTTTCTGCGGTTCTTCTGGATCAGACCGACCACGAAGCTGCAGCCCACTTCACCATCATCGGGGTCATCATCCTCCTCATCCAGCTTGATCACAAACTGAGGATTCATCCAGAACGTGTCTGCAGAAGAAAGACAGCTTCCAGTCACATCATCAACATTAAATCTCCAGCTCCAGCAGTGATCCCAGAATCTGTTCCGTACATGCTGGAAGTTCACCCTGAAGAACCTTTCCAGGAGAAGAAGAAACTCTCCTCGTACCTGACGAGGTCTAATCAGAAGGGGTCAACCTTGATCAGCGCGAGGGACTCTTCAAGCGGGATGTTCCTTTCTTATATATATTGTTTCATCTCAGACACAGTTTATGTACCTTCGTCAGGACTTCATTGTGATTCAGACTTCTGTCTATGGGGGTAAAAGTAGCTGCACCACTTACAGGGGTGGTTCCTGCAGCCTCCAGCGGTGGATCCTTTCCTCCAGGAGCCATCGAACTTGCTGACGCTCCAGTGTTTGACAGAGTCGTCTTCGATGGTGTCGGGGGTCAGAGTGCACAACTCAACACGATTGTAGTGACGGCAGAAGTCGCTGAAGGACATCCTGCAGAGATAGGACAGGGAAGACCTCTCACTCTGCAGCTATAAACACTAACAGCACTGCCACATCCATCCACCACAGAACCAATAGATCGGGTCTGCTAACACTCAGACGCTCCACCTACCAGAACTCTCCGTCCTCTGCGTTGGCATGTGGACAGTCTCCCTGCACCTGGCTCCACTCAGACGATCTGTGTGACCAGAACAGACACTGTTAAAGCAGAACAGACTGTAGCAGGGTGTTAACAGGTAGCATGGTGACTGAAACCAGCCATTCACTGTTCACTAACACACTGTCCCAGTTTCACCAGTACATGTGTGGGTGTTGTGCTTGTGTGGTTACCCGTCGCTCCACGCTCCGGTCCACTCCACCTGACCCCACGGGTTCCTCATCCTCACCAGCCGCTCTTTCCGGCCACGGAAGTTCACCTGCAATCATAACAACAACATTTCATTCTCCTCTTGTTCCACCTCATCTCATTCTCTTCTCATTTCATGTTCCGGACGTTACATCACCTCCACAGCTCCCGTCAGTGAGTAGGCGTGGCCTTTCACCAGCTTCTGACGGGTAACGGCTTCCGAGTCTGCGGCGCTGGTGATCTGCAAGGAGACAAGGTTTACTAATCATCATCATCACCATCATCATCACCATCATCACCATCATCATCATCATCACCATCATGACCATCATCACAGAGTCTAAACACCAAAGACAAAACTTCTGAGTTCTGGTATCTACTTTCATCTCTGCTCCTCTTCTTGTTTCTGTCTCTGTTGATGGTTTTTCTGCTTCATCTTATTATTTTCTGACTAAATATTCAGACTTTATCTAAACATGACAAGTTCCTCCCACTAAGAAAGAGCGACTGAAGTGTGTTTCAGTTTATAGACTGAGGCTGCAGGAAGGATCTAGTTTGTTTGATATTCAGAGTTTATCATAAAAGGAAATGAAACCTGTTTATCAGGAAATACTTAAGTTGTTTATGTGACGAGCAGGAAACTGGAGCTGATTTTGTTTCAGATAATCTTGAAAACTGTCTTCAGAGAGTCGGCGTGTGTTCCTGAGCACCATGACGAGAACTTCGCAGTGTTTCTCCCTCAGACTCACGTCGATGGAGCAGCCCAGCAGCGCTCCAGCCTCCAGGGCCTTCTTGATGATCTGGAACAGGTTGGCAGGGGGACGTTGGAGGTCGTAGTTCTCAGCGATGCCGCCGGTGAAATCCTCAAAGCCTTCGGTGGTGGAACCGCCAGACAGCGCTTCATAGCAGCCGTTCACTCTGTGACCAAAACACAGGATGAATATTAAAGAGCATCTTCTCCCAGAACAAGGAACACTTTTGTGATCCATGCATGTTCTGATGAGACAGTACAGGACTTCACTGTCGACCCAGAACAACTGTCCTGTGGCTGCAAACCGGTCCAGTTTGGATAAAATGACATTTAACCTTTACTTAGTATCAGTGAACACAAAGCAGTCAGTCAGTCGGACGATTGCACCATCAGATTTCTGAGAGATGTTCCCATGTTCAGACAGTGTTATAATCACTGAGAGAAATGATGGACAACACTTTCAAAATGAAGGTCTTGGCCTGTTGTGGATAGAAGGTTGTCAGGTTGTATCCTGAGTTGACCTTACTTGGCGTAGGCTTTCTCCAGCAGAGCGCTCCAGAACTCCCTCCCCTCCGCTGAGTGGACGAACATCAGCTCGCCGTCTTTAACCGGCAGGCGGTCGTCGATCACCACGTCCACCCACTCACCGAACTGCCAGAACTACAAGACAAATGTTCTCATTGTGAGTCGCTTTGGACAGAAGCGTCTGCTAAATGCTCTAGATGTAAACTACAGACTGTCAGACAGGAAACAGCCTGGCATTTACTGTGAAAGTCTCTCTCAATAGTCTGATTTCGTCTTCCTGTCAACAGCTTCAGTCACTATCACTTCCTGCTCTGTATGAAACAAACTCGTCCATCACTGAGACAAACAGACTCCATGTTTCTACTCAAAGACAGAAAGAAGTTCATGTTTAACATTTGCTGAATTAACAAGAAGGTCCAAATAATGCAGAATGAGTCAGAGACAGAGTTTCACAGAGTTTATAAAGTGTCTCCAACTCAACAACTCACTAAACTGACACATTTGTTAAGGGAGTCTGGGGACAAAGAAGGAGCCTTTATTGTTCCTGTTTAGTGTCTTTGTAACATGTGACATTTTCCAGCTGGTTGGCGGCCTCAGGTTGACGTTTAGAAGAATAAAACCAATTGAAATTTAGTGAAAATTTAGTTTTTAGTCAAATAACATCACCTTCTTTGTGGGGAGGGGCTCCACTTACTGCTGCAGTCTCAGTGTTTTAAACCTGCTGTGGCTCCAGATGTTCAAATTATAATTTTGGGTTTCATTGAAATAGAACATGTGTAATATTGACAGGAGAAAAATAATCTTCTTCATGTCTCTTAAAGCGGCGGCATGTTGGTTTATGTACCATCAGTGAATCAACAAGCTGTTCTCAGATATCAGCGGTCACCTGTGAGTTTGTATTATCAACATTGTGCCTGTAATGAATGTTTTGATCAACTGAGTTTTGACCCTGCCATGAGGTGTTGTGTTACCTGGAAGTGGAAGATGCCGGCGTAGTCGTCACCGAAGCCCTGGTCAGTGGGAACGACTCTGGCCATCACGTACTCGTTCAGGGTCAGCGAGGCGATGGCCGCCAACAGCCAGCAGTCACCTGGACAGACAGGAAACAGTCGGTAACATTACAACTGATTCACTGTTGGTCAACAGTCAGTAAGTGATCCAGGTCACAATAATTCTAGGTTCTGTATCAACTGGGGGTCAACTGGACTTGTTTCACGTCTCATCCAAGAGGCTTCTTCACTTCTAACTAGTTAGAGGAGCAGCAGGCTTTAAACTATGTGTGGGAGTGTCCTTCTATAGAGTGGGAGTGTCCTTATAGACACGTCTGTCCACTGTGTGGTGGTGGTGCACTTGTGGTATGTGGGAATGTCCTTACTGAGAGTGGGAGAGTCCCTACATAGTGTGGGAGTGTCCTTGCAAAGCCGGCCTCTATGTGGGGTGCTCAGGCTAGATGAGCCCAGGTGTGAACGGTTGTTCAGCTGTCTGAGGAGGGAACTCAGTGCAGGTGTAGGTGGGTGATCAGGGATGTTTAAAGGCAGGAACACGTCGACCCAAACGCTGGACGTCTGAAACATTTGGCGAGACTCGGACGAGTTCAGGAACAAATCTGTTGGTGTGTTCAGCTGTGTTGGAAGCTTTTGGAACTGTGTGGACGATGTCTGGTCAGATTCAACTCGCAAAGTCTGAGAGTGTCGGATGCCATCGAATACTCTGATTGGTTGTCAGCTAGCTGTTCAATTCTGATTGGCGGTGTGCTAGCGAATCAGTGCCGGGCCGGGATTCGAACCCGGGTCTGCTGCAGGAGGACAGAGCCCCTAAACATGGGGCGCCCGCTCTACCGACTGAGCTAAGCGGCGCCCCAGCGCCACCCGATGTTAAGGAGACTTATTGCATCTCGCTCAAGCGCAGAACGTACACGCTGCTGTGTAGTTGGCAGTGGACAAGGCGGTAAGTTTCAATGCAACTTTTCTGCCGAACGGGTCAGACGAGAGGCAGCAGAGTGGTTGGACAAAGGCAGTTGGCTGTTGGTTTGAGTCTGGGCGGTGTGTTGGGGCCTTTAGACCACCTCCTCCGTTCAAAGCCGGTCGTTCCAGTTTGACATTCTTTCACTCCTCTTTTAAACCATCTGTCTTCTCTGGACAGCATGTTTACATAATTGTCCTGTGTAAGTGGACAGCAGAGCCCAGCTGGGGGTCATCCGAACCCTAAACTGTCAGGCTGAGACCATGTCCACTAAGTCAGAGGGGGAGGAGGAGGAACAGAAGCACATCAGGGAACTTAAAACCTGTGACTACCTGAACTAAACGATCTAAAAGATCCAGAGCAGACAGAGAGGAGGAGATGAGAAAACATAACATCATCATTATTCCTGATGTCGCAGGAACATCTGAGAGACTCAGGAGGATCTTTAATAATCATCATATCCTGGTCCACTTTAAACCTGCCAACACCCAGACGCAGAACCTTGTTTATCCTGAGGACAGAACACCCAGACATGAACAGAGTCATGTAGGTTATGTTGTTCTGTGCAGCAGGACTGCACAGACTTGATGTGGTTTATGAGAGAGCAACAGAGGATTCAGACGCTGGGTGGAGCAGAAACAGCCTGCAGACTCTTTCTGCTCCCACCACAAATATTCAGCTGTAGTTAACGAGAGGTCTCACTCTGAGCAACATTCCTGAGCCGAGTGGCTGTAACTGTGAAGGTCCAGCTGAACACAGGAAGCTTCAGAGAATCTGTAGTTTCAGCCTGAAGAAAAGTTTGATGTGAGGAAGCTTGAAAGAGTTACACAACCAGAGAGCTGCTGTGGTTTAATGAAGGCACGGCATGCTGGTGACTCATCCACCACAACACTGTGTGTGTGTGTGTGTGTGTGTGAGTGAGGGTGTGTGTGTGTGTGTGTGTGTGTGTGTGTGTGTGTGTGTGTGAGTGAGGGTGTGTCCTCATTGGTTGACAGCACATATCGCCCCCTCTGATGTTTGTCTCTCGCCCTCTAACAATAGCTGCCAGGCCTCTTCCTGTCTTGCTCCTTCCTGCTCAGCCAATCAAGGCTCAGCGTGGCAGCGCCATCTAATTACAGCAGGACCAGGATCTCAGCTGGTTCACATTAACTCCTCTGGTTACAAAATACTCAGCAGTAAACTGAAATCTGAACAAGTCAGTGAACATGTTCACAGCCGGACGTCGTCAGAAGATCAGAGTTAAAGGAGGACCAACTCTTCAGACCCTTTTCTTCCTTCATGGGCCCCTGATGCCGTCTGGGCCCCGGCGCTACTGCACCGGTTGCACCGCTGATACTTACGCCACTGGTTCTGATCAGTGTCAGACTGTGGGCTAAGCTAACCAGCCACAGCGTTATATTTAACGTATAGGCTGAGAGTTCATTGATCTGACAGGTGATCACCTTAAAATCATTGATCAGTTGATGAAATTGTGTTATTGCACATCCGTAATGTTTTCTGTTGACTGTTATCTTTAACGCAGTTACCTCAGTCCACTTCCCTCAGCAGCCACCTGCACAGACACCTAGAGAGAGGGGGCGTGACCAGGGGCGCGTATAGGGGGGAAAGTTAGGGCAATTCCAAAAAATAGGAAAAATTAATTAAATTAATATAGTATATATTTCAAATATAATAATACAATTAATTAACTCTTTGTTTTTACTTGTTTTTGGCAGTAAAGGTAAACATCCATATTGACCCCCACGTATCTGCATGGAATGGTCTGGTCCTGCCTTAGGCACTTATCAGTGATGGTGTTCAGTTGCAGTCAGTAGATGCGCCAGAACTACAGTGATCACCCGCCAGTAAAGGTGGGAGCCTTCAGTCTGCGAGTGTATTAACCTGCTGGCTTAATGTCCAGAGTGAAATAAGCTAGCTAGCTACAGACTAGTGTTAGCTACAGGCTAGAGTTAGCCTACATTTCATCAACATTTAATCAGTGCAGGGAAACGTTTAGCAAGATATTCATATTAAATCATTGTCCCTGCTCCTTTTAGCAGACTTAACAACAGCTGAGTCAGCAGCAGCCCAGTCTGCCCACACCTGTCCCTCCCTGTCCCAGTCTGCCCACACCTGTCCCTCCCTGTCCCAGTCTGCCCAGTCTGCCCATACCTGTCCCTCCCTGTCCCAGTGAAGAAGGTGAGCAGCAACATTGTGTTCAATGACATTAGCATCATTGCAGGGAGTCTGTGGGGATTTCTCTGTCTCTCTTTCTCTTTCTACCATTACAAAAAAGAAAATGAAATGTTTATTAATGACAGAAATTCAAACACAAATTATTTTCTCACATAATGATCAATGAGGCAAAGTATAATTACAATAAACATGTCGTTCGAACAGATACTTCTAGTGCATCAGCAGCAGCAGCGACTGTCTGTCAGCCCCCTATAAAATTAAAATTGCCTATAATCCATATTTATTTCAGAATGAGTTTCATGTATTAAAAACAGTTCTGAAATAAAAAAGAGCAGATGCATGTTTATATATAATAGAGTTCAAATTCAGCTATCACTGAAGTTGAGTGTTTGGTCAGTGGTTTGGGACTCTCACCTTCCTGCTCTGCAGTAGAACAGAGGAGAACATTTCTGCTGCATGCAGACTGTGACTCAATACAACTTTCAATACAATCAGATGACTGGTTATATTTTCTGGAAATTAAAAGATTAAATTGCAACGATCATACAGCCTCATATATGTATTTTTTCACCCCAAATCCAAAGCCACCAGCTGTGAGTCTGCAGCTGTGGAGATAAATTAGACCTGCATGCAGGACAACAAGGGAGGCAGTGAACAGTAACCAAGAAACTGTCATGTTGTTCTTTTCACACATATGGGAATGATAGTCAAATAATATCATTAAAATGCAAAATCCCTGGCGGCGCCCCTGGGTGTGCATGCAGCAAAGGTCTGCTGGGCGGGATTCGAACCACGGTCCACTGATATGTGGCATGCACTCTAACCATTCGACTACCTGCGCACCCACCTGTCTACCCTTCTACCTGTCTACCTGTTCAGGGACAGTCTGGAGGCTGTGGTGTGTTCAATGACCATTTTGAAAACTCACCTAGAGCTCCCTGGCAGATGTCGGTCCTGGTGGCTCCGCCCAAGATGAACTCAGGATTAGAGACCAGTTCCTATTGGTCAAAAGGTCAGAAACAAACAGAGGGCATAAAAAGCTGCTGCGAGGATTCAAGACACAGAAACAAAAAGTTTGACTGTTGGAACCTCCTGGTTCTCACAACCACAGGCTGCACTGCATGTTGTGTCTCTGTGGTTGTTTGTGTCTCTGTGTGGTTGTTTGTGTCTCTGTGGTTGTTGTGTGTCTCTGTGTGGTTGTTTGTGTCTCTGTGGTTGTTTGTGTCTCTGTGGTTGTTTTGTGCCTCTGTGGTTGTTGTGTGTCTCTG
>CAEMYA010000720.1:136548-149369 GCA_903131615.1 Diplodus sargus | reverse complement strand
CAGTACTTCTGGGCTCCAGAGTGGATAACCCGGATCACAGTGTTTGATTATTTGCTATCCGGACCTGACGGATTGGAAGTGGACCAAAACCTCTACAGATATGTTACACATACGATAACTGTAGAGTTAAACACGTGTTTTCGGTGTAAACCGGTCCGGGTCTGGTTCCGGACCGCCGGGCTGTTGTACCCGCCAGGCAGGGCTCCAGGAGAGAAAGTAGGTCAACCCAGAATTCGGTTCCAACAGTCGACCACATGCCGCCGAACCGCTTCAGACTGTCTCAATTCATCCCGAACTACCAACTGGACCACTAGGACCACAGGGGACACGGTTCAGCTAAAACAGGGACCAGAACTGGACCGGGTTTAGCGCTGTTTACATGGTTAGCATGGTGCCGCCTCTCTGCACCACATTAGCATTTAGCTTGGTTAGCACAGTTAACGCGTGTCCCCAGACCGGGCCGAACCGGGTCTAAACCGTCATCCAGCAGGTGTTTGTCTCACCTGGTTCTGGTCACACCTGTCCGCCACCAGGTGGGTGTGCAGCTGCTGAACCCGTCCGTCGATGTCTCCGTCACGACTGCTTCTTCTTCTGTTTCCGGTGGACTGCACACTTCACATACTTCAAAACAAAAGCTTGCAGATTAAAATTCTGAGTCACGAAGGTTTTTTTATTTTGAGTCGTGCGTCAGAACATCTTGGTTCTGCCAGACATCGTTTCATCCAGTAACGTTTGTCGCCTACAAAGATAATTTCATACCCGACTGAGCCGATTCAGACGTTTGCTCAAACATGACGTCACATACACGGAAGTGTCCGAACAGCTTTTATTCTTCTGTTTCCTGTTTCATTTGATGCGTTTGGCTCTGACCCATCAGCTGTTTGTCTGCTGATATCTATTAGTGATAAGACATGAAACAGGAAGTGACGGACTGACTGAGGACGAGAAAAACTCTAATGATTTAAACTGACACAGTCACCAGAGTAAAAAAGACTTTTAATTTGACAGTATCTGGACATAAAAAAGATTTTAAAAAGAATAAAGTGAATCCTCATATACAGACTGATGATGACCGGACCAACAGAACATGTGACCTCCACATCAGGCTTCCCATGGAAGTGGCCTTCATCACATCAGGTCTGCCTCCTGCAGGTGAGCTCAGGTACAACAGCTCTGTGTTCACTGAAGTCAGGAGTCTGAACTACAGCAGATTAAAGCCAAAGGTCGACAGCTTGAGCGACTGTACAGGAAAACTGGTCTTGTTCATAAAGAAACGCACAAAAATCACATTTTACATTGTAAGGACTGCATTTCTCAAACTAAACTCAACTACTACTCCAGCATAATCTGTTCAACTGAAGGTAATTCCAAGTCACTGTTTTCTCTTCTCAACAATATTTTCAGGCCCGCGGCCTCTCTCCCACCTGCACCTGGGCCCAAGCTCCTCCCTCAGCTTCTCCCCTGAACCCTGTTTGACGTCTCACTCATTCTCCTTCTTTCAGCTCCCCTCTGACTCAGATATCTCAGTTCTGCTTCATGTTTCTGGTCCAGACCTGCTGTGGTCCAGCTTGAGACGACTATTGGGATCTAAACTTGCTCACTTGGTGTCAGATACTATTCAGGTCAGCTGCAAGGCATTATGGTAGGTGGCACTTGAATACTGACAATTGTTTTTACTGTTGCATTGTGAGATAATTCCAGAGGTCTAAAATGGTGGACACACTGAAGACGAGACCAATAATCTGCAGTACAGGACCCGGATCTGGTTTTGGACGACGGTTATACAAGAACAAACGTGTAATTGGAGCATTCCTGATTTAGAGCTTAATTTGAACTGGTTTGATAGAAGTTTGGTTCTGGCTTGGCCCTGGTTTGGTCATGGTTCGGTCCTGGCTTGGTCCTGGGTTGAACTGGTTTAGTTCTGGTCAGGACTAGTGAAGTCCTGCTGTCAGTAGCTGTTTTCGTGACCAGCGAGTATGTACAGGTTGCTGTGTTCAGTCGGGTTATCTGTCGCTCTGCTCTCCAGAACCACCACCCTGCAGACAGACAGACAAGGAAACACACAGGTGAGCAGACAGGTGAGTCTACACACAGGTCATCAGACAGGTGAACAGACCGGTGTCTCACCTGTCGGAGCCCAGCAGGCGGAACATCCTGCTGATGTCACTAATCTCTTGAGTGATCTGCAAACAGAAAACAAACACGCTAGAACTCAGCAGGAAGGTGAGCAGGTTCGTGATCTCTGATTGGATGACTACCTCGTTAGATCTGAAGCTCCGCCCCTGCATGCCGTGTCTCCAGAAAGCCAAAACACTATCCTGTAGACACACTGAAGGAGGAGGACAAACAAACAGGTGGGTGTGGGTTGTAATACGGCAGCGTGTGAGACTGTTTGCAGCAGATTTAAGATGGTTTACCGATCGCCTCAATTTGGAAGTTGAAGGTGAGCTCAGCTGACAGCTTCCTGCTGGACTTCAGCTTCCCCTGAAGGTTCACGATCCTTATACATCCTGCAGGAAGGTGACAGAACAAAGAACTCTGGACATCTCTGATCTTAAATCAGAAATGTATCATTGGAATAATTAAGTGTTGTTTACATTCATCAAAACAAAATTGTTTTGTTGAACTTACGGTCCATACAGACCAGGACGGTGTCTCTCTCTAACTGAGTGATGTGGATCACACAACTCTGAGGGTTTTCTGCAAGGACACCAAAGTTTGGACTGATGATACATTGTTGGCTAAGAGCTGCACCTGTGTACCTGTGTCAGGAGGGGTTGTACCTGTGTCAGTGGGGGTGGGACAGGAGGAGTTGGGGTCAAGGGTCTGGAAGCTGACGGGCTGGTTGAGTTCAGTTCCTTTGTTGAGGCCAACACAGATCAGAGGATACGGCTGCTCTGGGACAACCAGAAGCTCTAAAACCTCCAGAGGACATGGAGGCTGGAAGTCCACATTCTGGTGAAGACACATGTAAAGAGTTATGCATATGTTCTTTTGATGCTTGTCCTGGTTCGGGTCAGGTAGCCCAGATGAGTTCTCCCTAAGCTGGTCTTGGAGGACTCTGCGGTGTGAGGAGGATCCTGATCCTTGACAGCAGTTCTCCTCTGAGCTGCTGAGGATCAGCAGCCCGTCTCTGAGGTGAAGACAGCATCAGAACCACATAACTTCTGTTTTCTCACCTTGACCAGCATGAATTTCTGCATTGGCTCCACCCACTCCAGCAGGACCACACCCGATTGGAAGGCTCCACCCAGGTACTTATGACCTGTGTAGGGGTTTCTCACTGTAGAGGGGGGAGATCATTACAGGTGTAGGCGTGGTGTAGGTGAGTGTCTGCTGGTTTCCACCCTGTGTTACGCTCAAAGTTGATATTTGTAAAACAAAGACATCTACCTGTCGGTTAGTCAACAGTCACAGGTGAGTTCCTCTATGAGGTGGTTCTGTCAGCTAATGAGTTCATAACCGCTAACGGTCTGAGGTTTTTCTTTCCAAGCCATTAGTCAACTTTAGCAGCAGTTTTCTGTTGAACACTGTCGACCCTGACGGTGTCTCTCCGCCTCTGACCCTGTTAGTGATACTCGACTCCACAGGAGCTGACCATGAACCACAGCGCCCCCTCCCCATCCACCTGGATCTCTGCTGCTGAGACTATGCACAGGTGCATGATGGGACATGCTGTATGACTTACCTACACAGCATTTCAGACAGCCTTTAGTGTCGGGAATCTTGTTGGAGATGGA
Source organism: Diplodus sargus (assembly GCA_903131615.1). Classification (NCBI taxonomy): domain Eukaryota; kingdom Metazoa; phylum Chordata; class Actinopteri; order Spariformes; family Sparidae; genus Diplodus; species Diplodus sargus. The sequence goes on along the minus strand of CAEMYA010000720.1, from coordinate 145,629 downwards.
AAGCTTCCTGAAGACAAAAAGACATTCAGCAGTTTGAGCTGTGAGCAGCTGAAGGTTGTCGCTGTGGCAAAGTTTCACTTGAAACGCCGCCAAAGCTTTGAACTGACATGATGCACTTGTGTGTTTCCATCAACTCCAATGGCGACGACCTGAGTTATAGTGACACAAAACTCCTACACACATTTTCATAGTTTCCAAAACAGTTCCTGAAAACTGCCCGTAATGCTTCAGGAGATGCCGAACAGCTTCTGCTCATCACACATGTTCATTTTAAACAGTCTCTGTTGACAGAAAGTCTGCAGTCATGCTAGCAGCAGACGGACCACCTTTAGTGTGTTCAAAGTTTTTAACATGTGGGGTGTTTTCAGTGGAACTGACCGTGGCAAGATGCGGTCGGGCAGACGGTGAGTCGAGATGGAGACGGTAAGCTTCTGTTTGTGTCGAGCCTGTTCGAACAGACCGGCCAGACTGTGGCAGTACAGCTGAGAGGCTTTACCTGCAGACAGGACTCAGGGCTCAGTTAACACACACACACATCGACACACAGTATACACATACATACATATATACGTATATATGTATGTAAGAAGTAAACATTGTTTCAACGTACTCATGATGTTCTTTTTTGATTTGTTATTACAGTGATTATTGATCATAATCAGTGGTTAACTTCTTTCTTTTTAACCGTTCGTTTATGACCAGATTATTATTAGAATGACACTCATGACTTGATCTTCATCCTCAGTTTGGTCCAAAGCTCTTTAGTGTCACAGAGATGAGATTGTTTCATGTTTTTTTCCAGTCTTGTTGGACAGAATGGAGAGAAAAAGACGAGCATGTTGTTATAAAGTCTGTGAAACTTCTGACTCAAAGCTTAAAAAGTTCATTTGGAATGGGGAAAAAACCTTGCATGAAATGGTCAACATTACAACGAGATAAACCCCAGGGTGGATGGGCTTGCCAAACTTTAAGTTATATCATTGGGCGTTCGTGCTGCGTCCCTTGAAACACTGGTTTGATGCAGAGGTAGCTTCCCCCTGGGAGACACTACAACAGCAGGGTTAGGGTTCATCCTCTAAGACTTCGGGATGTGGCTTTCTCTGGACTCAAACATAAGAGATGTTATTCTCAATTTGGCCCGATAATAACATATGTGATACAAACTATGGTGAATGTAGAGAAATATATGGGTTTTAATGGCATACACCAATTTATTGACGGGTGGCGAACCATTCATTTCACAATTACGGGCTCATCATTGCATTTGGACATCGGGGGATATCTCCGGCCAATATGCAATTCTGGATTTTCCTGATCTAATGTCCTATTTCGGTATCTCAAGAAACGCACAGTTCCTCTATTTTAGGTTAAGGTCAGTGCTTAATTCGCTCAACGTTCCTTGGGGGGCTGATTTGGGGATTCACCCTTTAATATCACTGATGGAGAAAGTTCCCCAAAAGAAAACAGTCTCTTATGTTTATAATAATATCCTATTATACATCCCTGCAGAATCCCCCGAACGCAGATCTTGGGAGGCGGACATACATCTAGGAACAGAGACCATTGATTTGGACTAGGGATGTAACGGTTACCGGTGTCACGGTAAACCATGGTAAAATTCCGACAGTGAAGGTTAACATTTAAGTTTTAATTACCATGGTAACCGCTGCGGTCGATAAAACTTGATAAAATGGTTGTGGAAAACTTGCGAGATACGCATGCGCAGCGCACAACGTGCGCTTGTTATAGTGAAGAAGACATGGCGGAGGGCAGCAGCGGCCCTCAAGGCATTTTTCCGCCTTCAAAGAGAACCAAATTTGAAGTCTGGGTGTTTTTGTGTTATTATAAGAATGCTCAGGGACAGCTGGTCGAGGATGGCTGTCTGCAGGAGCTGCGAGAAGAGAGTAGCTGCGAGGGGCGGCAACACCTCCAATCTACACGACCATCACCCTCAGCTGCTCAGCGAATGCAAGGTAAGCTAACATTTAGCTCAGATGCATCATGTATATGTGTGTCCAGTTTTCTCTGTCTAATGTGTTGTTGTCACTAATGTAAACTGGCCAGATGGTGGTATAACGGAACGAAGTTGATCCGTGATTTGGCTCGTTATCTGAACCGCTTATTAATTGTAGATTACACTTTTTAAAGTCGACCTAATAATTCCCCAGATATTGATGCAGAGCTTCAGTGAGGAGGATCTGAGACAAACACGTGCTGGGTGGACTGAGTTAGTGAACGCAAACTGATTAAGATGACTGACTTTCATCTCAGCTCCGTTCACCTGAGCAGCGTCTACCTGTGGTTAGCAGACATCTGACCAATCAGACTGACCGAGTCCACTGACAACAGACGAGCAGGCAGACAGAGAGACAGACAGCCAATATATATATATAAGTAATATCAGAAATATATAACACTTGTGGATTATTTGTAGAATAGACTATATATAAAGAATAATATAAAATGGTGAATATAACAAGTGTCTAGAGAGATAAGAGTCACAATAGAGTATTCATAATTAATTTAACAATCATCCTTTTTGTTTTGATCTAAAAAATTATCCAACCTGTTTCTAACAAAAGTGATGTGATCTAAATTGTGAGTTTTGTGATCTGTTGGTTGCTCCCTTAGTATTAAGTAACAATGACAGTAATAATTAATAACTACATGTTCTATTCATTTGTTTCACAGAGAGGATCTGCTGCCAATACATCTCATTCTACTGTATTTAAGGTTTATTTTGCAGTTTTGATACTTTCTTTTATATTTAATGTTGATTTTGCAGTGTTTTGTGAAGGTTTTGGATTTGGACTATTTGATATATAATAAATCTATTTAAATATAAATCTTGGTGAAATTATTTCAATTTATCAGTGTATCAGTGTTTTTTCATTTTGAAGACATTTAAAAAATACCGCGATATACCAAATCACCAATTAATCCACTACAAAATGTGTCATTCTGTGTGTTGAGAGGGGAGGGATGGGGAGCGCTGTTGTGTGTATTCAATGTTTGTGTTTAGCTCCTGTGTTATTAATGTTTAAAATCAATAAAAAGTTGATTACAAAAAAAATAAAGTCTGTGAAACTTCTGGAGCAGCGAGGCCGAGTCCTGTATTTCTACTGAACACTGATCAAAACATCAAAATGAGACGAGACAGCTGTTTGTATCTAATTAGCTGTGAAACACCTGAGCAGACAGGTGTGTCCTATTGAACTGATTATTGAAACAATCAATATCAGCTTTGTGTTTCAGCTGTTAAAACTGTGCCACCGACATGTCAGTGGATCAATTAAAGTTCCTCACCTGAGATGGAGATCAGGGTGTTGTTCATCACGTACACCCAGGTACACCTGCGAGGAAACAGCTGCAGACACAAAACTGTCTGTCAGTGATCCATTCTGCACAAACGAGTCAGAGCAGATCGAAACCAGCTCAGATCCTGAACCAGACTCTGCTGCAGTCTCCTGATCTGGACTACAAACCCTCCTGAACTCTGGACCGTCTCAGGTGCTCTGTGTCGGCTCACTTCTGAATTTAATGTTTCTTCTTTTTACTGTTTTGTTTGCTTGCTTCAAGCGTCCAAACACAAAAGCTGTTGTTTTTGTTGTTTTTTATGATTATTTGATTCACTTTTAGTGAATAAAACTAGTTTTGGTCTGGTTCTGGTTTTCAGTGGTCACAGTTCAGGATCGGTTTGAGAGTCTCTGCCGAAGATCAAACAGAAGCATCTTTATACAAAATCTACATGTTGAGATACTTTGACAGCAGAGGACTGTAAACCAGGTGACACCTGAACGATGAAGAGCATAATCATGTACTGACACTAATGTTGGTGCAGATGGAGACTCAAGTCTGGACCTGATTCTGGACCAGATGCTGACAGTCTGCAGATTAATGTGAGTCCTGCAGGCGTCTCACACGCTCACACAGCTGCTGTTTATCTGATTCAGTAACCGTGAAAAAATCAACACGAGACAGAACGACTGCAGGTTGCATCATTTCAGACCCAGGTTCCAGGTAGACCTGGATGAGTTAAGACTGCATCAGCTTGGTCAGGTGCACCTGTTGGACCTGGTGGTCCAGTAGGGCTAACCTGGTGGTTTTGTTTGAGTCTGGCTGCAGTTTCCTTCCCCTCACCTGTTCCATACAGTTCTCATGCAGCTCATTTAGGTTCAGGGTGTAAATTCCCTCCTCAGCTCCAAAGATCAGGTTCTGATCTGAAACACACAAATACAACCTCATCAGAAATACTGCGGTCCCGACAGAAACATCAGAGGCTGATGGCATTAGACACACATGGAAACCCAAAGCAAACCCTTCCTGGCCGCGCATCACTGAAGCAGCTGATGAAGACAGCGGTCGGAGGTCACAGAGGTCATCGTACCTCTGGTGTCGGGGTTGATCCAGGAGGCGGCAGAGTGAATCTTCAGAGGACAGCCATTAAACACTTTGGAGAAACAAGCTCCCATCTGAGGAGAAACAGACAGCAGCTCGTCTTTACAGTGAACAGACTTCTGGTTCGGTTCAAACTGGATCAGCATCAAATCCCAACATCTCCATGTTTCTGCACCTCTCAGGTTCCTTCAGGGTTCAGTTCTTCCTGATGGACTGAAACCTTTAACAGCTGAGAAACTCTGATCAGTCAGCAGCTGCAGACTATTGATCACATCTCTCAGTCATCCTGCACTGAATCATACAAACTGTAGAAGTCTGAGTCCTCTCTGATAACAGGGCTGTTAACAGCTGATGGTCAATCAGCTTCACAACGTGTAAAAACATCTGCACACTATATTACAACGTAATCTGTTACTTCATGGTTAGATTACACTCACTGTTTCCTGTCTGACCTGCTGACTCCAAACCAGTCCTGAGTCTAGCCTGAGATCCTCCGCAGGACCTGTGGGCACTTCAGAACCAGGACCTGTGAGCACTTCAGAACCAGCTGTTTCCTCATTCAAATATCTTCTAAGAATTACAATCCCTTGAGCTATCATTACTATTATGATGTTTGTATTCTGTGTTTTAGTGAAACTCTGATTTTCAGTTCAGTCTAAACAGGTGAGCTTCAGCCTGAACAGGTGAGCTTCAGCCTGAACAGGTGAGCTTCAGTCTGAACAGGTGAGTTCAGTCTGAACAGATGAGTTCAGTCTGAACAGGTGAGCTTCAGTCTGAACAGGTGAGCTTCAGTCTTGAACATTTTGAACTGCTTGAAGGTTCAGGTACGTAAATGCATGACGTCACTGAGTGTGTGTATTTGTGTGTGTTGAGGACTTACATGGACTTTAGGTGTAGGTGGGAGTCCGTTGCTGACTGGGTTCTGATGAGGAAACAAACACTGACGTCAGTGTAACAACACAAAAAAACTATTTTATGGATCCAGGACACAAACTCTGTGAACAAGTGAACAGTCAGGTCTCATTCTATGCCACTAAACATCACATCACATTATGTCACATTATGTCACATTAGGCCACTATATGTCCCTGTAATAGTGACAGGACAGTCAATAACAAATCAAACTAATCAACGTGTCCTCCTGTTCTGTTTGATTAAATCAGAACAAACATGGAGTCAGTCAGTGGAGTTTGAGTTTTTTTAATATCGATACAAAGCTTCTTCACAAGTGTTTTATCAAACACATCTTCAAGTGAGGTCATTCGGGAAACAAAGTTCCACCATGATGCTTAAAATGTTCCATGACAACATCAGTAAACATCAAAATAAACAATAATGTGATGAAGTTGTCTTACAGGAGGAGGATGTTTCCTGGTGTGGACAGCATTAGGCGCTGCAGACTGCTGCTCAGAGGAGGAGGGGCCATTCACTACAGACACAAAGACAGGTCATCAGAGAGACTGAGGACACCTGGAGGAAACTTCAGGTACCACAGGTGTGTGTGATGACTACACCAGGTGTCCGTGAGGGGTACAGGATGTGTGTGAGGTCTACAGTTAGCCTACAGCCTATAGTTAGCCTGACTGCCTAACAGTTAGCCTACAGTTAGCCTGACAGTTAGCCTATAGTTAGCCTGACTGCCTGACAGTTAGCCTATAGTTAGCCTGACTGCCTGACAGTTAGCTTATAGTTAGCCTGACTGCCTGACAGTTAGCTTATAGTTAGCCTGACTGTCTGACAGTTAGTTTACAGTTAGCCTGACAGTTAGCCTGACTGTCTGACTGTCTATAGTTAGCCTATAGTTAGCCTGACTGCCTGACAGTTAGCCTATAGTTAGCCTGACTGTCTGACAGTTAGTTTACAGTTAGCCTGACTGTCTGACAGTTAGTTTACAGTTAGCCTGACTGTTAGCCTGTAGTAGAGAATGACTAACTGTCCTGCTTCTGTAGATCTCACCCAGGCTGCTGAGTCTGCTGGGGGGCAGTTTTGGGGGCGGCGGCCTGGGCGGACCCTGGGTGGCTGAGCGGGCGGGGCTTTCTGACAGAGGATGATACTTTATGGTATCCTGGTCCTGGTTGCCATAGTGATCATGGTCAAGGAGCGTGTCATCCTGGGGGGGGGGGGGCAAATGTTGGTTCGACCAGAAATTATCCAAACAGACAGAGAACAGATCAAGGATAGGTGAGAGGACACACCTGAGGGGGAGGAGCTTCAGGTTGCAGCGTTGAGTCTTTTATACTGAAAGAGACATAGAGGAACTTTCTGTGAGTCAGTAGCCCCATTCACACTGCTGGTTGGATGTTAGGATCCTGTGCCAATTCTCCGCCTCTGTGTGAAAGTCTCAGAGGCGGCAAGGGGTGAAATTTCGCTCTGGCGCTGATCCGCCTCTGGAGGTAGAATCAGAGGACCAGTACTGGAGAACCGAACCAGTGTGAATGGATAAGCTGGCTGCGCGTAGCAAGGACAGACAAGAGGACAGACAAGAGGATTCCTTGATTCTACCTCCAGAAGCGGATCAGAGCCGCAGCGAAATTCACCCCAAATCACATCAAATCAATTTATTTATATAGCCGAAAAATCACAATCACATTGCCTCAGTGGGATTTACAGTCTGTACAGTGAACAACATCCTCTGTCCTTAGACCCTCGATTCCAGTGAGGAAAAACTTCACATGTTGATGGAACAAAAACCCTTTTAACAGGGTAAAAAAATCCACAGAGGAGGATCCCTCTTCCAGGACGGACAGACATGCAATAGATGTCGCGTGTACAGAAAAGAGCAACAAATCGCAGTTTACAAGTTACATTGACAGAAAGTCTGTTACATACAAGTTACATCTGAGACTTTTACACAGAGGATGCGGAGAATTGGCGCAGAATCCCCAAACTCAAAGTGCGTGTTGGTCATGAATCAGGCTAGTGTGCTGCTGCGCCCCCTGCTGACCGTCTTGGCGAGCGGGGCGTCAGGACTCTCTGGACACACCTCTGGATCACACTCACTGCTGCATGTCGTCTCCATCCTCGTTGTCATGGCTATCTGCATCATCAGAGACACCTGATTGGTCATCTTCATCCCATCGTCCCTTACATCTGTCATCAGCCTCAGTTTCACCTTCACCTACAGCCTCATCGACCAGGTGAGTCTCACGACACCTGGAGGGAAAAACACCTGAGGTTCAGTAAGTGAACCTTTGAGTCGGAAATATATCACCTGTATGATGTCACACCTGTCTGTGTAGGCAGGTGTCTGATTACCTCACCTAAAGCTTGTTTCAGAGTTGTTGTTTGTGTGTGTATGCAGAGAAGAAGCCTCTGAGTGTAACCACAGTGTGACCCTCAGTGAGGAGGTCAGAGGTCAGAGGACGACACATTCAGACAACAGAAGAAGAGAGCGTGGTGGTGACCTGAGCTTAAATGTCAGCCGTCCACTTCAAACCTTCAGCGGCTGCATTTTATTCACCGTTAGCAAATATTCCAAAGTGCTCGAATGCAGCGTCTTTAAATTTTCATCAGCACTACCGCTGCTCCTCCACCTCCTCCACCTCCTCCACCTCCTCTGAGGGGAGCCATAAATTATTCACAGAGCTGAGGTCGACACTCCAACACACGGACGGAGGAGAAACACAGGAGGGGAGAAACACAGTGATGGAGGAGAGAAACAGTGATGGAGGAGAGAAACACAGTGATGGAGGAGAGAAACACAGTGATGGAGGAGAGAAACAGTGATGGAGGAGAAACACAGTGATGGAGGAGAAACACAGTGATGGAGGAGAGAAACAGTGATGGAGGAGAGAAACACAGTGATGGAGGAGAGAAACAGTGATGGAGGAGAGAAACACAGTGGTGGAGGAGAGAAACAGTGATGGAGGAGAGAAACACAGTGATGGAGGAGAGAAACAGACTGATGGAGGAGAGAAACACAGTGATGGAGGAGAGAAACAGTGATGGAGGAGAGAAACAGACTGATGGAGGAGAGAAACAGTGATGGAAGAGAGAAACAGTGATGGAAGAGAGAAACAGTGATGGAGGAGAGAAACAGTGATGGAGGAGAGAAACAGTGATGGAGGAGAGAAACACAGTGATGGAGGAGAGAAACACAGTGATGGAGGAGAGAAACAGTGATGGAGGAGAGAAACAGTGATGGAGGAGAGAAACAGTGATGGAAGAGAGAAACACTCCTGTGTCCCAGCTTGAATGCTGCACCTGAACGCAGCACACAGCTGAAGCACCTCTCCACACCAGCAGGTGGCGTCACTCTGTGTTCATTATCAACTTATTTGATCTCATTCATTGTGCAGGCAGCCGACAGGAAGTCTCTACTGAGCGCGCTCTGTGTGAGGAGGCCTGTCAGGTGTGTTCAGTGATGTCATGATCAGTTTGTCTCACCTATTTCCACTGATGGATCCTGATGATGATGCTGCATCTTCATCCTCCATGTGCAGCTCCTGCAGAAGACCCCACATACACCAGCAGGCTTATTATTTTCATCCACCTTTTTTCTTCAGTCCTATAAAAGCCTGCTGTACATAGTCAGTACAGCACAGGTGGAAACAGCTGATTGGACGGTAAAACGTTGGAGCTGACTCAGCAACTTCCAACTGTGAAAGTCCCAACAGACACACGCACGCACACACACACAAACACACACACACACACACACACACACACACACACACACACACA
>CAEMYA010000720.1:94293-109204 GCA_903131615.1 Diplodus sargus | reverse complement strand
CACTGCACATCTACTGCAGAGTCACTGCATATATACTGCAGAGTCACTGCATATATACTGCAGAGTCACTGCATATATACTGCAGAGTCACTGCACATCTACTGCAGAGTCACTGCATATATACTGCAGAGTCACTGCACATATACTGCAGAGTCACTGCATATATACTGCAGAGTCACTGCATATATACTGTAGAGTCACTGCATATATACTGCAGAGTCACTGAATATATACTGTAGAGTCACTGCATATATACTGCAGAGTCACTGCATATATACTGTAGAGTCACTGCATATCTTCTACCCTGGAGTCACTGCACATCTACTGCAGAGTCACTGCACATCTTGAACTACAAAATGGACAGCAAGTTAGCTAAAAAACAATGATGATGCTAAACGCAGTGTCAACAATAACACCGGACAGACGTTTGTTTATATTTATCATTATGTATTTACTGTATGTGTTTATGTGTGAGCAGGAAGGACACACACAGAAAATCTATATGATGAAATGTACATGAATATTTAACAGAAATAAGAGCTGGAACAAAGGTCACACACACACACACACACACACACACACACAGGCATAGATGCTACTGCACGTGCGTTTGTGCACTGATGTAACTTCCTGTTCCTGTGGGAACCACGTCTCTCTTTGATCTGATCCAGCTCCATCTCAATGAAATAAACATGAGGTTACATGATGTGTGACATCTCATGTTTCCACTGATTGGCTGACGATAGCCCTTTTCACACAGAGACACTGGTTGGCCAATTCCCTGCTGTTAGTCGTCCAACCCTAACCCTTACCAACTATGTTGTCGTTGGTCAACATAGGGAGAGACTCAAGAGTACTTTTCCACTTCACCGAACCCTACCCTAACCCTAAAGAGGCGTGACGGTACATGTCATGATGATGACCTTTGTGTTTTTTCAAAGTGTATCTAACCCCGCGGACAGTTTATAATCATATGGAAGCTGTTGTAATGTGTAGTGGTTGAGATCCTGACCCACCAACAGAGGTGGAAAGAGTACTAAAAATGTGTACTCAAAATTTTATATTGCTTAAATTGTACTCAATTACAAGTAAAAGTACTGGTGTTAAAAAAATACTTAAGGAAAAGTACAAAGTACTCTTCTCAAAAACTACTCAGAGTATTAATTACTTTTTAATCGATGGATGTATTATTGCGTCGTCAATAGCTGGCATGCGATTCGATTCACCTGTATAAAATATCTACGTTCAAAGCACATTTCTCAGACGAACAATGTATAGAAAAATTACACTAAGGCAATTTGTTTTGCAAACAAATGTAGACATAAAGCAGTTTGTTAAAAGAACTAGTGCAGTGCCCGTAGGAAATATGTGTTCCTATAGAAAAGTGGGAGGTTAAGAAGCATTTTCACTGATGGCCAAATGAGGCTGTTTGAAGGTGGAACGTCAGGGATATTTAGGTTTGTTATGAAATCCGATATTCCAGGGTATCATTGTTTGTTTTTGACTATTTTTGATTTTGCCATTATATTTCACCTTAAAAACTATTTACTTGGTGTGATTATTTTCAGCACAACCTCACGTGTGTGACTGTACAGTTATTTTTTCATTTTGACATATTGTATGTATGTATATCCAACACAATGGACCTAAAATCACAAAAAAAACATAAAATCTGATTAGAAAAAGTTATTTTTTACTGTGAAAACCACAAATATGTTTAACAAACCATTTTTTATTACTTATAATGCAAATATAAATTGTTGTTTGCTGAATATGTGCATACATTTTAAAAATGTACAAAGTTCTGTTTAACTATTTACATTTAAATGCAGGCAATGCTCAGGTCTGCCTGAGCTCCTTCCAGCTGAACTCTCAGGTCAGTCTGATCCTGATCCGCAGAGATATTTGACACACACACACACATACATACACACAGACAGACAGAGATTCCTTGCTTTTATAGAGAGATGACAAAAAGGATGTTGAACCTGCATAGAACGGTTTACAGTGCTCGAGGATCGGCCGCGTTCACATAAACGGACCGCGTTCACATAAACGCACACTGAGGACAAAGTTTCCTAGGACCAGCGGTGCTAGGAACCCTATTGTAATTGTAAAGATTTTTATTTTTATTTTTCTCCGGCTAAAAGTGGTGCTGCATGCCAAACCGTGCAAGGGAGTGCGGTGCAATTTGGAGGGTTGGTCCAGACTCCTGCGAATGTCTCAGACACAAAAAACTACATATATCCACCTGCAGGGGGCGCTATAACCTAGGAAAACACGTTTTTGCCTATAACTCCCAAACCGTATGTCGCACATTCAAAAACCTTGTATCCCCAGATTGCCTGAATGGAGCTGAATCAATTGTGACTGCTTCAGGTTCGAAAGTTTTTTCGCAATATTGCAAAAACTGGAAAACCTACTTTTTCGAACTCCTCCTTGGGATTTTGTCCGATCTGCGTGAAACTTGGCACGTACACTCTTCAGCTGGACCTGATCTAAAGTTATCAAAAGAATTTTGCTCGGTCGAAAAATGTGCAAATTATTCACGAACACATTTCTGTGGCTAGCTATAAAAATGTAAACTGTTTGATATCTTGGTCAAACTAAATGCTATTAACACCAAATTTAAGATCCTTGGTTGCCATGACACTGGGAAGGGATGAGCCAAATTTGGCCACTAGGAGGCGCTAACAACATGGGAAGTTTATATCTCTTGAACGGCTACACCGATTTTTACTAAATTTGGTCGGTATGATGTAGGGCCAATCCTGAGGCCATATCTTGAAGGTGGTCATGACTGGTCAATGTGGGCGTGGCTTATTACAACATAAACAACAAAAATTAATTTCAGCCAAACTATTATGCTGAGAGCTTTGAAATGTATATGGTAAATACAGAATAGGTGACAGTTCTTCCATACCAAAAATTGCACATGTACTCCAGTAGGTGGCGCTATAATGGATGCAATCGCGTTTTTGCCTGTAACTTCCACATTTTAAATAACACATTTGCAAACTTTATATCCATATGTTCCCTGATGAGAGCTGGGTTTTCTGACAAAGGACACGCCCACTTCTGCTGCACATTACGTTCGCTAAAGCACCACATATGCAAAACCTACTTTTTCGAACTTCTCCTTGGGATTTTGTCCGATCTGCGTGAAACTTGGCACGTCCACTCTTCAGCTGGACCTGGTCTAAAGTTATCAAAAGAATTCTGCTCGGTCAAAAAATGCGCAAAATTATTCACAAACAAATTTCTGTAGCTAGCTATAAAAATGTAAACTGTTTGATTTCTCGGTCAAACTAAATGCTCTTCACAACAAATTTGAGATCCTTGGTTGCCATGACACTGGGAAGGGATGAGCCGAATTTGGCGGATTTTAGCCACTAGGTGGTGCTAAAAATATGGGACGTTTATATCTCTTGAACGGCTACACCGATTTTTAGGACATTTGCTCAGTATGATGTATGGATAATCCTGAAACCATATCTTGAAGGTGTTCATGACTGGTCAGTGTGGGCGTGGCTTAATACAACAAATCCAAATCGGCACACATTCAGCCTTTTGCACTTCCAGTGCACTTCCCATTACAGCGAATACCACGGTTAAGACGTTGGCCTATGTCCTCACTTTTGCCGCGAGCCCGTCATCCTTTGGGGGGCCAATTTCCGTGGGCTCTGTGGTGCACGGGGTCCGAGTCGTGCGGGGGGGCTTGGCCCCCGTTCATAACTGCTTACAGTTCTAGTTACATTTTATACTTGCTATCTTTTTTCAAGGCATTATTTTCACTGGCCAGTGCTTGGAGCGTTCTGGTGGCCCTGACAGTTTTAAAGTACATCCAGGCCACCGGGCCATTTATATTGTCCACCCCTGAATTGGCTACTGAAGAACCACCATGTGTGTCACACTGAGTAAGAACAGAATCTGCTCAGATACCAGCTGATGATCAATATCAGAGGACTCTGATCAGGTTCATTGTCATAGAAACCAGTGACCTCACTGACAGGAAGTACATCAATACCAAGGTTTCTCATTGGTATTGATGTACTATTCCTCCTTGTCCTCCTCCTCCCATCCTCCTCATCGTCGTCGTCCTCCTCCTCCTCTCCCTCATGTTCCTCCCCCCTCTCCTCCTCCTCACGTCTCTCTGCAGCGCTGCACTCTTGCAGCAGCAGCTGATCTCTGACCTGTTTAACATTCAGCAGCTCTTCGACGTGTCGCCGCTCTTTAAATCTCACCATCGTCCTCTTGTCTCACATGATGACAGCTTCTCCTGGGTCACATGAATAAATGTCACACTAAAGGAAACTGTAGGATCAGAGCGGAACACTGTAAACACTGAGGAGGAATGTGTTGATGTGTGGATCAGTGTTTCCAGGAAATAGTCTGTAACCAACAGCTTCATTCAGATTGTGGACGTTTAAATCAAACAAACAAACAAATCAACAAAGGAGTGTTTAACGTTTTTCTACATCAGTTCTGGTCGGTTGTTTGAGTGGACACGCACGTTACTAAGAAGTATTGATGAATGTGAGCAGCACATTACGTCCATATGTTTCTGTTGTTATTCTGCAGTTTTATGCTCCTGTTGTCAGGAGCTCACGATGGTGAGACACAGTCACGATACCCTGGATGTGATTGGCCAGATCAGATCAATCAATCAATTCACAGAGAAACTGATCAGGGCATTGGTTAGGCCAACGATCCTGCTAATCAGTGTCCTGATAGACAATCAGAGAAGTCAAGGTCAAGGTGGGAGACTCCGGGGGGGTCTTGTTACAGGAAGCAGCAGAGCCCAGCAGGACGTTCTGAATTATTGATCAACTTAATGGACAAACTTTCATTTTTTCTGCCGTCACGTTGAGTTTTGACTCCATGAGTCACCTGAGATTTCCCATGAGGCCACAGTCACCAGGACGCCAAGGATACATGACAGACCTCATCCTGACGGGTGGAGAGAGAAACAGACAGGTGGAGAAAGAGAGAGAGAGAGCGAGAGAGAGAGAGAGCGAGAGAAAAACAGACAGGTGGAGAAAGAGAGAGAGAGAGGGAGAGAGACTTTTGACCTTTATTTACTTAATGTTATAAGGAAAAATCTTGGTTCATTCTTATCTACTTCAACTGTTTCAAATATGTTTATTTGGAAACCAGTCACTTAATAGAGAAATTGACAGTTGACAGTTATGTTTCCTTGTTTTTTACAGAAGGTAAGAGCAAGTAATCCCTGACAAAAAGAAACAACGAAGGACAAAAATGAATAACAAGTAAACAAGCAGAAAAAAAAAAAAAAAAAATAAATAAAAAAGCGACAGTGCGTACCCTCCCAACAGCCTCCCCATCCCCAACCCCCCTTAGGAGTGCATCCAACTAGGGACTATCTACTTCAACTGGAACACAGAAAATAGTAAGTTACTATAATGCCATCATATAAATCACTTTACACACACACACACACACACACACTCAGGGTATAGAAAGCGTGCTCTATTTTTAGACGAGCCGCCACCAGACCCTTCAGACTCTGCACTACATCAGTCCAACCCTGACCAACATCTGTTCCTTCCAGGTCTTCCAGATGGTTAGTTTTGTAGTTCCAAACAGGAAATTGATCTTTTACTCGATACATAAAGTGGCCCAAAAACAAACAAGGGGACAGAGAACGTCTCCCTCAAAGCTTCCTACCATTCCTGCAGTACCCTAAATAAGCTCGCTAACTGAGGACAAGATACCACTAAATGCTCCAATGTTTCACTTTGTGCACAGAATGGACATCCCTCCCCAGTGCTTGGATCCAGGTGAGCTCTGTGTCCGTTTGTGGCTACTGCTCCATGTATAATTCTCCACTGGAGGTAAGCCACCCGTTTCTCAACAGGAGGCTTATACAGGACCCTCCACCTGCCTTTAGGGCCTTTAGCCTGAAGTAAAAACCTCATTCCACCTTGACTTTTACCTCAGCCATAGAGCGAAGGTTAAACACCTTCACACAACTGTGATAGAACTGCCAATGTCCCAGTTTAATGATTGCCAGCCTCAACAAACTTAATCCTAAATGTACTGGAGGAAAACATGGTGTTTGCAAGGAAGTCAGTATAAAACAGTGGCTCCTCAAAGAGCCACATTCCCGGTCTGGGGTCAGGAGTCCGTGTGACGCTCAGTGTCTTCCAGGCATCAAGCACTGAGGTGTAGAAGGGTGTAAGCCCAGTCAGGTCAGCTTCAGGTCTCAACAGAAACAGTTGTTCATCCAGCCCAAGTCGCCCAGCTTTCCTGAGAAGCAGCCGAGCAGGAGCCAACCAGCCGTGACTGCAGCCATACAGCAGCCTCTGCGCTGTCTGCAGTCTGAAGGCTGCAGTTCTTCAGACCAGACCAGAAAAAGTTCACAAGGAGCCGCTGCACCTCCTCCACAAGTCCTTGCAGTGACACTAAAACAATGAGTTTGTGCCACAGAGATGAGGCAACAAGGTTATTAACTATCAGAGCTCTTCCCCTGTCGGACAGCTGAGGTAGCAACCATTTCCATTTAGACAACTTGGCCTCCACCTTGTCCAGCACTCCCTCCCAGTTCTGCCTCTCAAAATCCTCAGTTCCTAAGTATATTCCTAAGATTTTAGCTTTTTCCCATTTCAGATCAGGGCATGTGAATGGAGCGGAGCGTGCGCAATATATTCGGAGCTCAGAGCAGGTTTTAATCCAAAGGCCAGAGCGATGGTTCCGTTTCGCTCCAGTTCCGTTTCGATACCGCTCTCCACGAGTCTAGGGCATGCACAAGTCCAGACTCATGTGTGCCTTCAAGGGTTAGCCTTGGTCAACGTTGAGAGATGGAGTTTGTAAAATATTTCGAAAAGCAAGCAGACAGGTCATAGGTATTGCTCCCTCTTTTAAATTTGAGCGAGCGTGGAGCGATTTCACCGGAGCTGAATGAAATTTTAGGTGAGCGGAGAGCGGTCTTGGAGCGGAGCTGTCTGGTATAACTTTGAGCGATGGAGCGAAGGAGCAAAGACCCACGTAAGCGGGGAGCGGAAATTCTCGCCACTCAGCTCCGCTCACATGCTCTGCTTCAGATTCCCAGGAGGACCAGGAATGCTCTCCAAGCTCCACTTACCCACCAAACAAGCTCCACTTTTTCCCCAGTTAACCCTGGCTGAAGAAGCTTTTCCATATAAAGACAGGCTTTCTTTCAATGCCTGGACGTCTCCCTGGTCCTTGACAAACACATTTATATCATCCACATATGCGGATACAACAACAGGAGGGCTTTGAACCAGCTCTGGGAGAGAGAGACCCCTCAGCTTGCTCCTCAATCTGCAGAGAAGAGGTTCAATGGCAAAACTATAAAGCTGTTCTGAGATGGGGCATCCTTGCTGTATCCCTCTCCTCACTGGCACAGGGCAGCTCAGCCCTCCTCCCACCTTTACCACACAACAAGCACCACTATACAGAAGCTTTATCCAGGACATGAATCCCTCCCCAACACCAAAAGCCTGCAACTTAGAAAAGTGAAAAGCATGATCACCACAGTGAAAAACCTTCTCTTGGTCGATAGATATACGAACATTGATATAATATAACTCACAAATATCAAATACATCTCTCATCAGGAATAAATTATCAAGCATAGATCTATCTGGAACACAGTAGGATTGATCTGCACCAATCAACATTTCGATAAAGATTTTCAGTCTATTTGATAAAACCTTGGAGAGAATCTTATTGTCCGTGCATAAAAGAGCTACTGGTCTCCAGTTTTTTAAAAGGGCTTAGTCTCCCTTCTTAGAAACAGTAAAGACAGCAAACGATGACATTCAACAAACACATGATGTACAGACTCAGGCCCATTACAGAACACACAGCCCTGTCCCACATTATAGTCCATTTCAGACTTGGGGTGGGAATCTCTTGGCGCCTCACGATTCGATTCCGATTCAGAGGTTAACGATTCGATTCTAAACCGATTCTCGATGCATCTCGACGCAGCAATTTTTCTGTGTACTCTAAACTAAAGTTGTTCCGATTTCGATACCAGTGTCGGAAATGCCTCCGATACTGCCGAAAATGCTGGCATCGGTATTGGCGAGTAATGGAGTCCAGGCACCAATCCAATGCCACGTAATTTATTTGAAGTAGGAATCTATTTACCGGCTATGAGTGTTGGCATCCACCAGAGGGCACTCTGCAACAGGTCGAGTCTATGCCACCTGACTGACTTACAGGATGGCCAGTCTGAGATCTCTTCTTGTACGCGTCACGGGCCACGGGTCGGAGGTCACAGGTCACAGGTCATCATACATGCTAAAACGCGCTAGTTACTCAAAACACAAGCGAGCTACGTGTTGTGTATAAACGGGACGCTGGACGAGAAGTTTATGCACGCAACTCTGTTTACTTTCGATCAAAACAAAACTTAACTATTTCAGACAAAAACAGCTGCATACTGAACGTGCAGCGAGGTGTCACCAAACGAACACAGATTAATTCCACGGACATTTGGAGCTCCGACGTGTGCCTCATGTCTTTGCTTTGTTTAACGTCACACTGGGTGATTTCTAAGTAATTTAAATGCCTTTTTTATTTTACAATATTGTGGCTGCACTTTAATTTAAAAAAAATCTTATAAATCCTAGATCCTAGATTTATCTAGTTAAGTTGCTGTTGCAGTACTGTTTTATACTGTTCTATTTAAAAATGAATTTAAAAATAAATGGCTTCCATGTGCTGTATTTATTCAGTGTGAGAAAGAGTTTAACCTGAGCCAGGCCTCACCACAATGATAATCATATCACAGTAATGCAGGCATAGTATGATAGGTTTTTTTTTTCATATCACACTGGTATCGGTATCGGTACTTGGTATCGGCCGATACCCACAGGACAAGTATCGGAATCGGTATCGGGACGGAAAAATGGTATCGGAACATCTCTACTTTAAACAGCCACAGCTAAGACAAAGTGCTGTACATAAATAAGAAATAGAACATAAAACATAAAAGTCCATTTAAAAACAATAAAACAATTTAAAAACAATAAAACAATAACAAAGTTAAAACAACAAAAACAATAAAACACTAAAACAAGAGCAGAGTCTCATGCATAATAAAAAAAATAATATTTCAATCTATCTATCTATCTATCTATCTATCTATAATTACATTTCTTTTCACTGTGTGACTACTCGGTACTTTCAAAGCAAATTATTTGTAATGATCCATACTTAATTTACTTCCAATTTATTTCCTTAATAAAACAAATGAAAGAAATGTGGCGAGTCAACTGGTTACAAGGTTACATTTTCCAGCAAACATCCCACTTTGCAAAGAACCAACAGGAAAAGAAAAGTGCCTGTAGCAGCATACATGAAGTAAATTATTATATCTTTATTCTAAATCACTAGCAAAAAAAAAAATAGACTTCTAACCAACATATCCTCCTGTTATGTGCACTGAGCAAAACCATTCATCATGTTTGTCGTGTTTCCATAATATTTTAGTTTAGTTTTTATATGGTGTGGGTCGAGTCCAGGTCCGTTTTCCCTTCAACATCATAGAAGCCAAAATGCGCGTTTGCTTTTAAAGCGGAGGGTGCCGGCTGAATGTTGCACTCAGCCATGCCAGTGAAGTTTGACTAGTAGAAGCAGTGGGGCTGGTCTGTTGGCTACTTGTGGGAGGCTAACACTAGCATGATAATGCAAACTGACGCTCTCAGAGTTCTGTTTGGGTCGGTACCTGTGGAGATGATGGAAGAGGTCGGTGGCCGCCGACACATTTTGCACCCAATGCTGGTCAGTCATTTGTCAGACTTCAGCTATTTCCGAATAAGCGAAGTGGTGTGACCTTTCTTCGATTCAGTTTCTTCGTTTGTCAGTTTCCTCACACTCGGTTTCGCCAGTCGGACCGCTCATTTTCTCGAGTCGGCTCGACAGCTTCATTCTGAGTTGTTGTTAGTGGGAGTGGCCAGAAACATTCGTCCACTGCGTGCATTTGTTTCTCTGCTGTGTGATTGGCTGATGGTGTAGCATCTTCTCGTGAGAGGAAAACGGACTCAAAATTTTTTTTTAAATCGTGAAAATGATCGAGATCGTTTTATCGCCCAGCCTTATGTGTCTCCCCAGCAGATGTCTGTGCGATACAGCAACCTTTGGGCCACTTGGAGCCTGAAAGCCGCCACTCTGCTTTCCAAGTAATACAGCCCATTGGCCACCCTCATGTACCGGCAGATACAGCACTGCAGCTCGGAGTCACTGATGACTGGACCAGAAGAAATCCACTTACTGAAAGGCATCGAGGCAGCGGCATCTGCACACACCTGATGCCGCTTCCAAGCATAAACTCACCTCCAACCTCTGCCTCTCTGGCCGGAGTGGCAGAGCCACCACTGCAGCAACATAACAAAGGATGAAACTCCTCAAAAATGAACAAAAACAAAGAAAAGTACTAGCCTCCATGGAGAGAGAGAAAAGAAGAAGGGTAGAGAGATAGCCAGGTATATATGAACATATATGATTATATATGAACATACATAATCATGTTCATCATATATGTGTCATATATGAGAGTGAACAGTATAAAACAACAGATCATATCGATCATATACCTCAGCAGAACACAACCAGAAGACCTGATCACTAACATTCTGATAGAGACACATTGATTATTCAGCTGCTGATAACTAAAGTTGGCTGGAGTGAGACATCTCACCCTTTCTCATCTCTGTTGAGCGCTGCGCATGCGCAGTACTGATCAGATGCTGACATGGAGGAATCTGAGCGTGTTGCTATGGTTACTGTAGGATGACAAGGCTGCTGAGACGGCTCAACGTCATCTTTGATACCTGAAGAGAACGTTTACCTGAGTGTTTCCATCACAGCCAATCAGAGCTGGAGCTGAGAAACACCTCACAGTCACGAGACGCGGGAGTGAACGCGCACTAAACACAACGTGAGAGGAGGAGCAGACACACCTGGCGACAGGTCAAACAGGCTGTCTGTCAAACACATGAAGCGTCACACAGCTAGCCTGCTGCTAAGCTAACACAGAGTCGGTACACAGTCTGTGACGTACTTTGTAGACGTCACCGTACGTCCCGCTGCCGACGCGCTGGATCAGCTGGAAGTCGTCCTGCGGGTTCCTGCGGGAGATGTCCGGAAAGCAGCTCATCTTCCCGGCTGTTCAGACCGAAGCGAGCCGGACTCTGTGACCCAGACTGAGCCGGACCGGGCCGGACACACAGACGCTAACAGACGTTATCAACACAACTTTAACATGGCTTCTTCCGCGAACAGGGCGCATGCGCACTGCTCCACACATGGACTGGCCGATTGGACGATGATGCCTTCAGGGGCTGTGGGAGAAGTGGTAATTTATGAAACAAGCTATATGGAACTAACAGTTGGGAATATTAGAATGACGTCATACGATAATGATCATTTTGAAGCTCTTTTTTACACTGATAGGTACCTTCTGGAAATTTTATCCACAATCCTTCTGGGTTTAATGAACAGTTACTATTCTGTGATCTTTAGATAGGACTCCTGTTTGAATTTTATACAGCGACAGATTGTTCACTGTTTGGCAATAGTTAGAAGAATGTTTAGGGTCATTGTCCTCTTGGAAAATAAATCCAGGCCCAATAAGACGACTACCAGATGGTACTCTGCGCCTCACCAGATTGTTGTGGTGTACTTTCTTATCCATGATGCCATCAATTTTCATCCAGTCACCTGTTCCTGAGGCTGAGATGGCACCCCAGACCATAATACTACCCCTCCGTGCTTCACTGTTGGCAAGAGAAATTCATTTTGATATCTTTCCCCTCCCTCCGTCGAACATACACTCTTCACTTGTTGCCAAACTGTTCAAACTTGGACTCATCAGTTCACATCACTTTATACCAACCATTGTTTGTCCATTTCTTATTTTCTTTTGCAAATTCCAGGCGCTTCACTCTATTCTTCTCTTTCAGTAATGGTTTCTTTGCTGCTATTATGCCAACAAGTCCTCCTTGTCCCAGTTTATGACAAGCAGTTCTTGAAGACACCACTGCAGCATTAGTCATTGTAATGTTGATCTCGTCACACGGTTCCCGTGAGGTCTTTCTTCGGTCCTTAAGACTGAGAATTTTGAGATGCTTCACTTGTCTGTCTGAACGTTTCTTTGCGGTCTAAAATGTACTTTACAGTCCTTGGGCTGCATCTCAAGTCTTTGGCTATGCGCCGGTAACTCTAGCCAGCATCAAAAAGGGCCTTTATTCAAACCGTTTGCTCACTTGTTAGCTCTTTCTTTACCTTAACCATGTTCAAAAAGCAACACGAGCTTCAAGGCTGCTTCTAGAGACTGTGGATTTATACCAACTGGTGGTGTGGCCTTAGTGACAAAACCCTGATGTTACCAATCACTTAATGATTAATCACTTAATGAGCAGGATCTTGTACATTCAAAAGAATCACACAGCTGTGTCCTAAGACTATTGCATCACCATCAAATATCAACCATGATCACACCTGACAATGATTACACATAGTCATTTAGCTTCTGTGAAGGAACATGATTGTGTGACATTGACACATATTGACAAGATATGTAGATATTTCATTTGTTTAACATATGGTGTATATACATACATATATATATATATATATATATATATATATATATATATATGTATACTGCCAGTATTAGGCTGTTATATAATCGTCAGTATTATTAGCAATCGAAGTTGGTGTGCAGAAGCTGAGGAGAGAGAGACATAGACAGACAGCAGGAGAGAGAGAGAGTCCACACCCAGCTCAATGAGGCGCTCCACATGGTCAAGTCAGCCGCTGTGACGTCACATCAGCACCTCCGGTCTCTGATTTCACAATAAGACTCAATGTTCATGTTGTTACATTTTGACACTCAAGTGTTTTCAGATGTTTTTCTTCATTTTCTTCTAATTGAGTTTTTAAACTTTTATTTTGGTGGGCATGGACACAGGGCTTCTGGGATGCCCGGTGGTGTCTGGCACTAGTGCACACAACTGGCAGATACTTTGAGTCCCAGGCGTTGCAGGTGGCGTCTCCATGGGTTGTTCCAGGAAGTCCCAAAGATGCTCGATATGATCGACAGTTTGAGCTCTTTGTCACGTAGATTTTGTGGATCATCAGGGTGCATGTTGGGTCTCACTGCCATCAGGGAGGTTGTTGCCATGAGGGGGTGCAGTTGGTCTGCAGTGTCACGTGGGAGCCAAATGAATGAGCCCACAGTTCCCCAGCAGAACATTGTTGTGTAACAAGAGGATTAATGTTGTTCACTTGAACTGTCAGAGTTTTTCATGTTGTGTCTGATCACTGATCACCGTATCTGTAATCACTCAGTGGCCATCAGCACTTTCAAGGACTTTCAAGGCCACGGAAAGTGAGCAGCTGATCTGAGATGAGACTGAAGGAAGTATATTTAATATTATGGATTTAAAACTCATCGTTAACACAGCAACTCAAAAGTGACAGTCAGCATTTTATTTGGAAGAATTTCAATCAGGAAATTGACTGAACATGTTTCTGTCATCAGGTTTATCCTGTGGTGCCTTTAATCTATTATATAATGTGGATAATACATTATGTATGATGCCATCATAAAATACTTCTTTGATTCCCGCAAAAATGTGTTATTCAGCAGATATATCTGGGTTTGTCTGTGAGAAACAACACTGAACCATCTTTACTTCACCTTCCAGAGAGTCCCTTTGACCAAGTTCATTTAAATGAAGTCATCTCAAATACTAAACATCTCAGAATGACTATTATTATTATTACTACTACTGCGACTCTTTAACTGTTTTTATTTTGAAGGCTCTGTGAGTGAACTTCCGGTTCTGCTGCGTGCTACCAGCCGTCACCTTGACGCAGCTCTGACGGTCCTTCAGTCGGCATGACAACGCGCTCCTAAGAGCAGCCTGGTCTACGGGCGCGAGGATGGCAGCAGAAGATGCCCAGTAACGGAAACAGCGACGGGAACGCCAACACCGGGACCTGCTCCGGGACCGGGACCGGGACCGGCTCGTTCCATGTCCCGGCCATGGAGAGAGCCCGGCCGGTGACGGTGACGGTGTCCGCGGTGAGCCTCGCGCTCAGCGTGCTGTCTCTGCTGCTGCTGGTCACCGCCATCTCCACCGACCACTGGTACGAGACCGACACCCGCAGACACAAGTACAACTGCGACCGCCACGGGTCCGACTCCAACGACCAGAAGAACCGGGAGATGCCCATCTACCACCTGCCGCTGGTGGACACCGGCAGCGGCGGGGCCCGGCAGCGGGACGTGGCGCTGATGAAGCCCGTTCATGTGGGCAGCAGAGAGGAGGAGCTGCTGGAGAACTGGCGGGCCATCCTCGGGATGGGCATCCTGGAGACGGAGTGCGGCAGGCCGCTGTTCTCCACACACTCCGGCCTGTGGAGGAAGTGCTACTTCAAGAGCCTGGACCCGGACATCGACAAGCTCATCGACCGGGGTCAGACCGCCACACACATCAGATACAGTACACACACACAACCACACACACACACACACACACAGACACACACATACACATACACATACACACACACACACACACACACACACACACACACACACACGTATTTAATGTATTAATGGACTCATATGTTCACGTAGACGCGGCTGTAGATAAACAGATAACACAGAACTGCAGTAGTACAGAGCAGTACTGTGTAGTACTGTGTAGTACTGTGCAGTACTGTGCAGTACTGTGTAGTGCTGTAGTACTGTGCAGTACTGTGTAGTGCTGTGTAGTGCTGTGCAGTACTGTGCAGTACTGTGTAGTGCTGTAGTACTGTGCAGTACTGTGTAGTGCTGTGTAGTACTGTGTAGTACTGTGCAGTACTGTGTAGTACTGTGCAGTACTGTGCAGTACTGTGTAGT
>CAEMYA010000720.1:10928-52552 GCA_903131615.1 Diplodus sargus | reverse complement strand
GTCTAAAAATCCCCATCCCCAGAATGCACACAAACCAACATCAACATAAAAGGCTCCCTTTGTTGTAAAGACACTTATGTATCATATCATTTAGATTTATGAACGCCACACGTCACTGTGTACAGATGCTGTGTCCTCTACGTAGAGACGCTGTGTCCTCTATGAAGGTCTCCATGTAGAGACGCTGTGGTCTCCATGTTCAGACATTGTGGTCTCCATGTAGGTCTTTAGATAGATAGATAGATAGATAGATTTTATTTGTCATTGTACAAAATACAACAAAATTTACACCTGGACTCAAAATACATGAATAAAAGCAGATAAAATGGATAATATACCCTAAAATACAACATTCATTCATTCATTCATCATCCACTTGTCCTCACTCATACTCTCATTCATGCCAGCTTGCCAACGTATAGAAATCACATGTTCCATGAAGGTAAAGTGCATTGTGTGATAATAAATTACTGCATATGAGTGTTGACCTGTGTTTGGTGGGTGTGTTTTTAGTTCTGAGTTCAGTATGGTGATGGCTTTGGGGTAAAAACAAATCTTGTGGTGCGTGTTTTGATGGACCTGTAGCGTTTACTGGAGGGCAACAGTTCAAGCAGGTGATGGGCGGAGTGGAATGAGTCCTTTAGGATGTTGTGAATTTTCTGCAGGCAACGGGAGGTGAAGATGTCGTCCAGGGAAGGTAGCTGTTGGTTAATGATGTTCTGGGCATTTTTAATGACCCTCTGCAGGGACTTTTTATCCGCTGCAGAGCTGCCACCATACCACACCAGGATGCCATATGTGAGGATATTCTCAATTGAACAGCGGTAGAAGGACTCCAAAAGCTGTTGTGACAGGTTTACCTTCTTTAGCAGTCTTAGAAAGTACAGTCGCTGTTGTGCCTTCTTAACAAGCGCTGTGGTGTTCGCTGTCCATGTGAGGTCCTCAGAGATGTGTGTGCCCAAGAATTTGAAGCTGGACACCCTCTCCGCCCTCTCCACATCGATGTTCAGTGGTGAGTGGACATCCTGCTTCTTCCTGAAGTCCATAATGAGTTTTTTTGGTGTTGAGTGTGAGATTGCTCTCTGTGCACCACTCTGTCAGCCCCTGTACCTCCTCTCTGTAGGCTGACTCATTGCCTTTGGTGATCAGCCCCACCACAGTCGTATCATCTGCAAGTTTGACGATGGTGTTGGTGTTGTGGGATGAGATGCAGTCATGTATACAGAGAGTAGAGGAACGGGCTCAGCACACAGCCTTGTGGGGCCCCTGCGCTGAGTGTTAGAGTAGAGGAGAGATGCGTGCCCATCCTGACTGACTGTGGTCAGTCTGTCAAGAAATCCTTGATCCAAAGGCAGATGTTGTGTTGTACACCCAGATTGGACATCTTGGAAAACAGTCTGCAGGGTAGGATGGTGTTGAACGTGGAGCTGTAGTCCACCAACAGCAGCTGTGCATATGTCCCATGTTGTTCCAGGTAGCGCAGTACAATGTGGAGGACAGTGGACGTGTTGTCTCCCATTGACATGTTGGCTATTGCTGAGGGTCCAGGGTGGGTGGCAGAGCAGCCTTGATGTGTTGCAGGACTAGCCTCTCCAGGCACTTCTTGATGACAGGCGTCAGTGCCTCGGGCCTATAGTCGTTGAGGGATGTTAACGCAGTCTGCTTTGGAACTGGATGGAACACTATTGTGGATGTCTTCAGGCAGTGGGGACTGTACATTGTGTCAGAGAAAGGTTGAAGACATTTGAAAATACCTCGCCTAACTCTGCAGCACAGTCTCTGAGTACCCGCCCCGGGACAACATCTGGGCCAGCTGCATACCGTGGGTTGATTTTATGGAGTGTGCGGGTCACATCTGCAGACTGGATGATGAGTGCCTGGTTGTTGGTGACTGGAGCAGGATCAATGTTCGTCCTTGTTCTTGAAGTGGCCAAAGAACAGGTGCTGCTGCTGGTCAGGCTGCTGGTGTTGCTTTGCCTGGTGATGTGATGTATTCCCTGCCATGCCCGGCCGGGGTCCGAGTTGCCAAAGTGGTGCTTGATCCTCCGCTTGTAGGCTGCCTTAGCATCCCTGATGCCCTTCTTCAGGTTTGCCCTGGCGTCGCTGTAGTTTTGCTTGTCACCAGACTGGAAAGCGGTGTTGCATGTTGTACAATCCTGGTCATCCACGGCTTGTTATTGGGAAACACGCGGATCTGTTTTGTGGTGGCGATTATTGTCCATGCAGCATTTTATGTAGAACAGTACAGAGGAGCTGTAAGTGTCAACTGAAACAGTCCTGCAGCTGCTCAGAAGCCCCCTCTGGCCACACTTGTATGGCTCTAGAAATTGGTTTGACCGTGTAGATAGGTGGTCTGTATGCTGGAATCAAAAACAAGGATATGTGGTCAGATTGTCCCAGATGTGGAAGAAGTGATGCCTTGAACCCATGCTTGATGTTACTATATACATGGTCAAGCGTCTTTTTTCCTCTTGTGGGACAGTGGACATGTTGGTGGAATTTTGGGAGTACAGTTTTTAAATTTACACACGCTGTGTCTTCCATGTACAGAGGCTGTGTCCTCTATGTACAGACACTGTCCTCCAGGTAAAGGGACAGTATTTGGCTCCCTTTGTTATGAGTCAGTGTATTTTTCTCTGAATAAGGTGCCACAGTGGTCCACCAGGTGATGCAGGGCGTTGCCTCTCTTTTAATCTCTGTTCAGCTCACTGATGTCTGAAATGTCTCAGAAATGAATGAAAACAGTTTTCTGCTGCATGATACACATTATACGTTTTCTATTGGATCAAACCTTTAACCTTGATCTGTGTGACAGTTTGAGACTCTGACACTCTTTTTTGAAGGTCTAACTGAGCTGTAACAATAAAGATTTTGAATAGTTTAAAACAGAGTTGTTTGTCTCCATGTTCCCTCCTCCGTATGACGGAACAGATGTGTAAAAGTGATGCGTAAAAGACGGTTAAAAAATGAACATTTTACTTTATCTCTATAAAAGTTCTTAAACATGGTGTCAGGAGGATAAATAAAGCAGAACCACTGACTCTGCTGTAATTTCCCTCGTTAATGAGGCTGTTAGCAGCTCTGAAACTGATCTCAGGTCTTTGATTTGGTTCAGGTTTGAGATACCGGAGCCAAGGCCGAGTGAGGCGGACCAGATGGAGGGAGGAGAGCAGCCACTCAGTGCCGAACTCAAACGCTTCCGCAAAGAGTTTGTTCAGCCGGTCCAGCTCAGGTAGAGGCTGCTGCCCCCTGCTGGAGGCTCACACACACTGAATCAGGTTCAGATGAGTCACATCACCTGCTGCAATCTGAAAACAGTATTATTATTCTATCAAATTTACCAGGAAGTTCATTCAGATACACACACATATACACACAAACGTGTTGTACATATACATAAATAAATACACACATACACACATGCATAATACACAACATATAACAGAACAGAAAGTTTTATTTCACATCTTCGCAGTTTATGTGTCTGATGATGTCAGTGTGATATAACAATGATGTCAACCGTCAGACGTTGATCATGTGACCTGTGAAAACTCCTGCTCCTGCAGAGTGCTGAATGTGTGTCGTCACTGGGTGGAGCATCACTTCTATGACTTTGAGAGAGACGCTTACCTGCTGAGACGACTGGAGGAGTTTATCGCCTCCGTCAGAGGTACACACCTGTCAGAACACCTGTGCTGATAACATCTGGTCTCTTGTCCAACATCTATAATTCTGCAGCAGATTTTGTGTCAGTAATGAATCATCCAAATGTGCTGTATGTTTGATCGATCCTGGATCAGAAATCGCTCAGATCTGACTGCGGATCAACTGATTAATGATGTCACATGCTGCAGGTAAGGCGATGAGGAAGTGGGTGGAGTCCATCACAAAGATCATCCAGAGGAAGAAGCAGGTTCAGGTGAGCGTGCCCAGTCACAGCATCACCTTCCAGAACTCTCCTCCTCCGATCGAGTGGCACATCTGTAAGCCAGGAAACACTGAACAGTTCGACCTGATGATGCTGCACCCCATTGAGATCGGCCGCCAGCTCACCCTGCTCGAGTCCGACTTCTACAGGTAAACGGAGGTCACACCTGTCTCTCATCTGTCTCTGACCTGTATCACACCTACATCACACCTGCATCACAACTGTATCACACCTGTTCTAACACGTCACACACCTGCCTCACACCTGTCTCACTACTGTTCTGATCGATCACACACATGTATCACACCTGTCTGACATGTCACTCACCTGTCTCATACCTGTGTGTCTCCTGCAGGGCAGTGCAGCCATCAGAGCTGGTCGGCAGCGTCTGGACCAAAGAGGACAAAGAGATTCACTCCCCCAACCTGCTGAGGATGATCCGACACACCACCAATCTCACCCTGTGGTTCGAAAAGTAAGATCTTACTCTGACATCATGCTGATCTGACATCACGCTGACGTCTCGCTGACATCACACTGTGTGTGTGTGCAGGTGCATCGTAGAAACGGAGAACCTGGAGGAACGAGTCGCTGTGGTGTCACGGATCATCGAGATCCTGCAGGTATTTCAGGAACTCAACAACTTTAATGGAGTTCTGGAGGTCGTCAGCGCCATGAACTCGTCTCCGGTCTACAGATTGGACCACACATTTGAGGTAACAATGAAGACATTGATGAATTCTGCTTCTGAGAGATCAGCTGCTCTGAATCTGACACAACGTGTAACACAGACACACCCAGGTTGTCTGTTGTTGTCACAGGTTGAATGAATGTTACAGGTTGAATGTTGATGAATCAACATGTTGACCAGCCATCACTAACATGCTGCAGTACATAACTCGATTTTAATGACAGCAGCTGATTGGCTTTCAGATGAGTCAAGGCTTTGTCAGTGTGCGAACCGACCCGTCTCAGCACCACTTAGGCCGGCTGATGATGTCGCTAACTTGCTGGTTTTAGAAGGTAATGCAGTCACCTGTTTCAACAGCCAATCAGCTCCTTGTAGTGAAGTCAGGCGGTTATAAAGTCAGTTATAAAGTCAGGTCAGTAATAAAGTCAGTTCTGGATGAGGAGATTGGAAACACTAGAGGTGTCTTCACTGGACTCACAATTCAATTTGGTTAAGATTCAGCCGTCGATTATCAGCTGCTTTCAAAGTAAGATCCTTTGCCTTGATTCAAGTTAATGTCTTGGTGAGCTTTTGTCTTTTTCGATATATTTTTAACACTCTTGTAACGATACAAGGGACACATCTGTATCCAGTCATTGAATAAAAGATGTTTGCAACCTGAAAAAAATAAAATAAAAATCATTTCAGCCGTCAACGAATTGAATGCAAACTCATCTCGATGCCTCTCAGTGATCTATATCACTGCACACGTCAACTTTTCATCATTTAAATTCCCCTTTATTTAGAAATTCCTTTTAACAATCAGACTACAGCAGTCTAAAAGCTGCATCTTTTCAACACATACATTTTACAGAAACAAAACACTGATCCATCTGCAGTGTCTGACACGTTTGTTGTTGTCTACAATAATATAGTTTTCACACGGCAGCTTTAAGATAAAACATCTGTGGACTCTGCTGCTCATCTCTCAGAGCTGTATGGAGAAGTTGACAGCAGCTCCTCAGATCTCAGCTGATCGGCTGATTTCACTGTAACAGTTATTAATGTGGCTGCAGACGTTGGCTTCAGGTGAAAATGGCCGACGTGATCAGTGATTCTCCTGAGGCAGAAGTCTCGTCCAGTTCTGCTTCACAGCAACTTCATAAAACCGATGTGCCCTGAGATGTCCATTAAAAAATACTCAACATGAGCTGCAGACGCTCGATTATGATCAGACTCTGCATTGATGCAAAATTAACCTTATCGTTTAAATCTCTGCTGCTTGCTCAACCACACACTGGTTTTACAGTGCACTCACCTTTTGCACCTGCAGCAGGTAACTCAGTTATAAAACACTGTCAGTTAGAACAAAGTGCAGGGATTCGTCGCTGTAGTTTCAGATCCAAATCATTGATCACATTTTTTCCCCATCTTAAATAATTGACGAAAATGTTTTTAACAAACAGAAAACGTTGTCAAACTCCATAAAAATAATTTTAAATGGTTTAATTTTGTTTTCTGTTTGCAGCAAATTCCGAGTCGTCAGAGAAAAATCCTGGAGGAAGCTCACGAGCTGAGTGAAGATCACTACAAGAAGTATTTAGCTAAACTGCGCTCCATCAACCCCCCCTGTGTGCCCTTCTTTGGTGCGCTCTGACACACTCACGGTTTGTTAAATGGTTAAACATGAAGGGTCAAAGATTAATCAGTCTGTGTGTGTGTCTGTCAGGGATCTACCTGACCAACATCTTGAAGACGGAGGAGGGTAACCCCGACTTCCTGCGGCGACACGGCAAAGACCTGATCAACTTCAGCAAAAGGAGGAAAGTGGCAGAAATCACAGGAGAGATCCAGCAGTACCAGAACCAACCATACTGTCTGAGGGTGGAGAACGACATCAGGGTCAGTGTGGCCATGAGGTCACTTCCTGTTGGCAGGTGTGCGTGTGTTGTGTCAGAGGTGTGACATGTTCTCTCTGTTTCTGGAGCAGAAGTTCTTTGAGAACCTGAACCCGATGGAGGACATGTCCGAGAAAGACTTCGCCGACCACCTTTTCAACAAATCTCTGGAGATTGAACCTCGAAACGCCCGATCGCTGCCTCGATTTGTAAGTGTTGCCATGGTAACAAACACACGAAGATGTGACTTTTTGAACGAATGAAATACTTTTTGACTTAATCTCACATGATGGGTTTAGTTGTTTTGTTTCAGTGAGAAAGTTTTACATATATGACGAGTTCTTCAGTTTGATCAACATCTTAACTTGTAGTTACTCAATGATTCCTCTGTGGAGAACGACACAATGAGGTCCTGGTTAGAGGAACGTGATTTAATGAGATAAAAAGGTCCTTCATGAGATGATCAGCTGTCAAGTTCACAGACTTCCAGCTGTAACCAAACCATTTGATTGGCTAAAGCTGATCAAGCCTTAATGGTCAAGCTGTCAGAAAAGTCTTGTTAAAATAATTACTTTATTGACATTGAAATAATTACTTTGATTTTGGTACAAGGCCCGTTTCTGTATTTTCAGTGTAAACGGAGCTGCAGCTTGAACCACGTGGGTTCAAACAAACCTAAAGCAGATTTGCCTGCTCGGCCTCTTTAAGTTGTTTTAGACTCTGTGGAGCTCAAACTGATCAAACAGCTGCCAGCTATCAGTCGTGTTGTGAAGAAGAAAGTTTGAAATTAAGAAGGTGAATTTTATTGAAGTTCACATCACCATACGCCTCCTCTCTGAAGCTGAATATGCAGCCACTTCACGGCCCGTGTACACAGAACAGTTCTGGCAGCAGATGAGGAGCGATGGGATGAAGAGAAAAAAACACTTCATGTTGGTTTTGATTGACAGCCAACGCTATGTTAGCGCTAACAGAGGGCTGACCACACAGCTAACGACAAGCTAACACTTACAGGCACATAACAGCCCAACAATCGGCAGCAACATCTTGTGTCCGACCAATCCGCTCCCACAAACTCTGTTCTGACCTTAACGAGGGATGAGGAGTTGGTTACCTCACAGAGAAGTGGCAGGTGTCGTTTTATCAGCATCTGTTGCATCACAGCCTGAATCAAACTGACTTCTGTGGTCTGACAGCAGCGCTCACTGAACACATTGCATTTCCTGTGGATAGCAAACTTCAAATTAAAAGTCAGCTTGTGTTGAATGCTTTTAATGTGCAGCAGCAGGTAATGTTGGTTGTCATAGAGTGAGCGACTGTTGGGTGTTGTCAAAAGGTGGGAAAAAGTAATCACCATGGCAACAACCGAGACACAAGCCTCTTCTATGTTTTTTTGGGTGACCAGGGGGATGGGTGACGAGTCCCGCCCCATCTACTGTATGATTGGTGGCCTGAAGAAGAGCTACAGTGACGTCACAAGAGCCTTTCTTTTAAAAAGTTGAGATATTTTCAGTTGCATTCTGGGTAAAACCTAAGAAGAACTTCTGAATAAAATAGTTCAGCTGCAGCGACTCACATCTTGAGTGTTTGAATCCTCCTTCTCCTCCTCTTCCATCCACTCTTCCTACCCCTCCTCCACCCCCTCCTCCTCCAACATCCAGGTGAAGAAGTACAACTGTACTTTGAAGTCTCCGGGAATCCGTCCGACCTCTTCAAGGCCCGGCACCATGCGACATCCGACACCGCTGCAGAACGAGCCCAGGAAGATTAGTTACAGCCGCATCCCTGACAGTGAGGCCGACGGTGGGGCTGCCTCCGCCCCCAATTCACCCCGCACCCCACTGACTCCACCCCCTGCCTCCGCCGCCTCCAGCTCCACAGATGTAGGCAGCGTGTTTGACTCGCCGCAGGGTCCCAGCAGCCCCTTCCACTCCAGTAAGACCCTCCCACTGACACTTTCCTACCAATCACAGGTGTGACACTAACCCCGCCCACTGACACTGTCCTATCAACAGGCTCGTTGACGAGATGAGCTGCTCCTCAGCTGGATAGCAGACTAGACCATTGCTGTGTCTCAATTCAGGGTCTGCTTCCTTCGAAGGACCCGGCCTTTGCGGTCTTTGAAGGCGAGTCCTTCAGAGTGACCTTGTTGACCGCGTCAGCCGTTCTACGCCACGTGATGACGCCATTTTCTCTCTTTCTTTCTTCTTTTTCGGGCGCACAAATTATCTTGGGATTTGTGAGGCCACGAAGGGTTGTAGTGGTGCATCCTCCAAAAAGAAGGAGAGGAGGACGCATTTGGAGGAGCCTTCAGACTGGACAGCCTTCACGTGGGGTTGTGACTTAATTGGCCTTCAAATGCTCCTCTGAAGGATGCAGACCCTGAACTGAGAGACCGCAGCAGCAGACAACAGCAGACCCGTCCCTCTCACACTATATTAACACATCAATACATTAAAGTCGAACATACAAGGCAATAGTTAGCACACATTAAACCTACAACATCACACGCATAACAGCAAGATCTTACCAACTCAGCAGAAATAAAACGTTCCTATAAAACATCATATAGTTGAGTTTTTTGTTTTTAAATATGATTCATTTGTCGAGTTTTCAACAAAAACAACAGACACAGACCCCTATATACATCTGAGTGAGTAAGATACAAATCATAGTTGTCTCTTCAGACATAGTATGTCTGAACCAATCAGCGGTTAGATCAGACAACAGCCAGGTTTTTCCCATCATGCCGTGGGATCCTGCAGTCTATGGAGCAGCTGCAGTGCCTCCATCCCGTCAGATTACTGCTGAACACGTGTGCATGATGTCAGAGCAAGTCCAGATCTGGTCCAACACAAATCTTACCAGCATGCATTGTGTGGCGTTCACCGCTGATCGATTCTGCTCGGACCGGCTCATCTGGAACGAGACTAATCACAGGTGTCACACTGACTCGTCGCAAAATGTTCTGAAATGAAAAAGAGTGTAATGAATTATCTGCTGTGTGTGTGTGTGTGTGTGTGTGTGTGTGTGTGTGTGTGTGTGTGAGAGAGACACCAACACTCACACTAACCTCCATTTCTCTACACAACATCTGGACCTGCTGCGTGAGCAACCACACACACACAAAGCCAATTAACTTAGGTAAAAGACTGAGAACAGTCCTCCTCTTCCTTCACCTCTCTTTGTCTCTGTCATTCGCTCCTCTTCCTCCTCCTCCACCTCCTGGTCCTCCTCACAGTGTTTTCTCCTCTTTACTCCTCAGCCTGCGACAGTATCTTCTCTGTGGTCTCTTTGCCTCATGGTCCACGTTAGTATTGACCCTCCTGACTCTCCGTACATCTGTCATCACTGACATCACACTCACACGTTCACTGACTCACTTGTGTCTTAATCACCGACATCACACAGCACCTGATCACTGATCTGAATGTGAAGTGACAAGCTGTGACCTCATCAATTCATGTGTCTCACCTGTCTGAGCCACAATCCCTTGTTCAATAGCTGTTTACTGTATCTAGTAACAGCCTGTCTCCATGGAAACCATCAACTGTTTCAAACAGAGTCTGCGTGTGTGTGTCTCTGTCTGTGTGTGTGTGTGTCTCTGTGTGTGTGTGTGTGTGTGTGTGTGTGTGTGTGTGTGTGTGTGTGTGTGTGTGTGTGTGTGTCTCTGTCTGTCTGTGTGTGTGTCTCTGTGTGTGTCTGTCTCTAACGTCGGTCCTGTCTGCTCTCAGGGTCATCCTCAGTCTCCTCTATGGTGAGTTTCAGTCGTGTTTCTGAGGAGGTTCCGGTTCCTCCTCCTGTTCCTCCTCGCAGACGTCCAGAGTCAGCTCCTGCTGAGTCATCTCCCTCCAAGGTAGCAAAGAGATCAATATATTAACCCTAACCCTAGTTATTGATCATGTCAACTGTTTTTGCCTAATTTCAAACTGTATTCTGCTGTAACATAGAAGAGCAACAAGATGGGAGCAGCTGAATTGAAAGTATTTAAAATGTCACAATAAAAGCAGTCGAACCCTAACCCTGTAGTATAACAGTGTGATACAGTACACTATAGTGAATTGTAGTATAACAGTTTAATATAGTGAAATGTAGTATAACAGTGTGATACAGTACAGTATACACTGAACAAAAATATAAACACAACACCTCAGAAATCTGTCTGAATCTGTGTTAGTGAGCACTTCTCCTTTGAAGATAATCCATCTCACCTCACAGGTGTGGCATATCAAGATGCTGATTAGACAGCATGATTATTGCACAGGTGTGCCTTAGACTGGCCACAGTAAAAGGCCACTCTGAAATGTGCAGTTTTGTTTTATTGGGGGGGGGTTCAGAAAACCAGTCAGTATCTGGCGTGACCACCAGCACACTCACCGGACATGTCACCCACTGAGCATGTTTGGGATCCTCTGGATACGACTCGTATGTGATACGTATACGACTGCGTGTTCCAGTTCCTGCCAAGATCCAGCAACTTGGCACAGCCATTGAAGAGGAGTGGACTAACATTCCACAGGCCACAATCAACAACCTGATCAACTCGATGCGAAGGAGATGTGAGGCAAATGGTGGTCACACCAGATACTCACGGGTTTTCTGACCCCCCCGATAAAGCAAAACTGCACATTTCAGAGTGGCCTTTTACTGTGTCCACTAATGAGAATGTGATCAATACAATCAATACGATCAGCTGCGTGGTTCCTCCCATATCAAGTCTCACCCCCTCTGTCTCCTCCCTCCCCCTCTCAGATGATGTCGAAGTTGGACAGCCCCCCTGCCGTCCCCCCTCGTCAGCCCACCTGTAAGCTCCTCCCCCCTCGTTATTCCTCGTCGCTGTCATCGTCGTCTCCTCCTGACAGCCCCCCCTCCCTGCCTCCTCGGGAGCCTCTCAGCTCCCCCCTGCACCTCCTCCCACCACCTCAGGGTCGCCCACGCTGTGACCTGCTGCCTCAGGCCTTCTTCCCCTCCTCCACCCCCTCCGCCCCCAACATCAGCTCCGCCTCCATTGCCTCCTCCTCACCCCCGGTTCCGCCCCCCACTACTGTCACCCCCAGCCCCACCCCTACCTCCAGGAAAATGCCCCTCCCTTCCCCACCTCTCCCCCTCCTCCCCCTGGACGGCCCACCCGTGCCGCCCCGACACGGTGTCCCCAAACTTCCCCCCAAGACCTACAAGAGGGAGTCTTTGAGCCACGCCCCCCTGCTGGACACCCCCCCCGCACTGTGACAGCCTGGACTTCCAGAGACGGAGGGGCAGCTTATCGGACAGCATGTGGAGGAGGCGGTGCTAGATGAGCTAACACTACAGCTGATTGGATCAGAACAAACAAAACAAACGATGGATTAAAACACAAAAAACAAAACATCTGATCGACCAATCAGGAAGTTTGGGTCAGATCTGGACTGAGACAAAGTATAGTTAAGATCATGTGCCCTTATTCTGAAAAACTCAACTGCAGAACTTCGGAGAACATTTGTGAGTCATTTCTCTGTGCGAGTGATTCAGACCTCGTGGCGTCTCCACCAGAGAGGATTGTGGGTAATGTAGTGCCCCACGAACGAAGTGGACTCTGCTTTTGAGGCCTTCAGGTACCGGACCAGAACCAAAGAGGTACTTTACTGGTTCCAGTGACCTGATGTTGTTTGTGTCTGATTGTTAATAAAGATGTAAGTGATGATTGCCTTCTTTCAAACAAGGGAATAAACATGTTTGTACCACTGAGCTGGCTGGACAACAGAGACCTTCGCTGCACCGTCTTTATTTACCCTCACACACCGTCTTTATTTACCTTCACACACCGTCTTTATTTACCCTCACACACGTCTTTATTTACCTTAACACACCGTCTTTATTTACCTTCACACACCGTCTTTATTTACCTTCATACACGTCTTTATTTACCTTCACTCGCTTTATTTACCTTCACACACGTCTTTATTTACCTTCATACACGTCTTTATTTACCTTCACACACGTCTTTATTTACCTTCACACACGTCTTTATTTACCTTCACACACCGTCTTTATTTACCTTCACACACCGTCTTTATTTACCTTCATACACGTCTTTATTTACCTTCATACACCGTCTTTATTTACCTTCATACACCGTCTTTATTTACCTTCACACACCATCTTTATTTACCTTCACACACCGTCTTTATTTACCTTCACTCGCTTTATTTACCTTCATAGACGTCTTTATTTACCTTCATAGACGTCTTTATTTACCTTCACTCGCTTTATTTACCTTCACTCGCTTTATTTACCTTCATACACCGTCTTTATTTACCTTCATACACATCTTTATTTACCTTCACTCGCTTTATTTACCTTCACTCGCTTTATTTACCTTCACACACCGTCTTTATTTACCTTCACACACCATCTTTATTTACCTTCACACACCGTCTTTATTTACCTTCACACACCATCTTTATTTACCTTCACACACCGTCTTTATTTACCTTCACACACCGTCTTTATTTACCTTCACACACCGTCTTTATTTACCTTCACACACCGTCTTTATTTACCTTCACTCGCTTTATTTACCTTCATAGACGTCTTTATTTACCTTCACATCTTTATTTACCTTCACGTCTTTATTTACTGTCATACACCTTCTTTATACGGTGTGAAGCGTTTAATGTCGTCAGATCAGCCTGATAATAATGTCCTCCAGTTTGACCAAAAATCATTTCTGCAACTAAAAAAAATTAAATGATTTTACATAAAATATTAAAATGTAATAAAAACAAACATCAGTTAGCTGATGAAACTTTTAATGTTTAACCCTCACAAACAGGAAGTGACCACAGCAAGACATCAAATGTCCTGACACACAACATGGAACAACGTGTCACAGGTTTGAGTCCAGCTGAATCCTGAATCAGTTCCTGTCTGGATCTCCACTGACAGCTGCTGCACTCTGATTGGTCAGGAGACAGGGCAGAGAGCAGATTTCCTGATTTCACTGTCTGACAGTATTTAAATAAAGTGTTCAGTCCTGCAGGGAGTCTGGATCAGGATCAGTCTGGATAATATGGACTCTGGACCAGATTCTGGATCAGTTTCTGGATGCGGTCCAGGATGATCTGGTTGGAGCTGAAGCAGTCTTCAGGTCCGTATGGGGCTGCAAGGGTCAGTACCCCCGCCACCCTCAGCTGGTCCCCCTCCTCCTCCACCGGGACACGGTTCTTCTCCAGCCACCTCTGGACGCCGGCCCTCCTCCTCCTCAGCTCCTCTGGGTCTAGCCCACAGGTCCTCGCAGGGAGGAAGGAGGTCTGGAGACGCCTGGTGGTCTCCTCATCTGCCTCCTGCAGAACCTGCACCTCCTCCACGGCGTGACCCATCACAACCTGCACTGATGCTCTGCCCGCTTCTCCGAAAGTCACCAGAACCAGACTACAAGAGACGGACTGGGTTAGACCAGATCACCCCACACACACACACACACACACACACACACACACACACACACACACTGACAGTGTGTGCTGGTGCTGTGACGTTTTTTTTTTATCTCTTTGGTTAATCAATTACATATTTTCTACGTCATCAACTCAGAAATCATGTTCCAAAGAAACTTAAAGAGAAAGTGTGTGCAGCGTCGCGTCCTCACCTGGCGGACACCGGGTCCACGGTGAGCAGCCAGCCGCGGTGCTCCTCATCGTTTCCCGCCTTCACCAACACCTGTTTGTTGACGTAACGGATCCACTGCAGCGGACCTAACAGAGGCCAGCCGCACTGCATCATGGTCCACACGGATTAATATGAAAATAATAATCAATACAGCACAAACACTGCAGCCTGATCACTCGCTCCAGTACGGGCTTTAAAACCCTCCGGAGGAAACATGAGGCTCAAATAAAGGTTCCGTTTCCGCTCAATTGTTTGTAGTGAGCTGCTGCCGCCTGCAGGTGAACAGAACAACAGCAGAATCTAATAACACCGACTTCCTTTGATAAATTACTACAAAATGTAATAACACATTACTCAGGTAATATATACATCAAAGGTTGTACATCAAATTGGATTCATAATCAATTTAAAAAACGTTTTTAGACCCAGACTTCATACATTAAATAAAACTGCGGGAGCTGATTTAACTTTGAAATTCCGCCAGGAAGTGGTTTGTTGTTACTTCCGCCGGAGTAACAGGAGGATGTCCTGACACGGCCGGACCGGAACAGATGAGTGCGGCCAGCTGGACGTTCTCTGGAGTCGGTACCGCTGCTCTGACTCGGGCTGTGTCCAAATTCAGGGGCAGCATCCTTCGGAGTGCGTATTTGAAGTGCAATTACGTCACAGCGCCGCGCGAAGCCTGTCCAAATTCAAAGTGTCTTCAAACGCTCCCCACAGATGCCTCCTTCTTCTGCCTGTTCCTGGAGGACACACCGCTACTATCCTTCACGGCTCAAAATTGCCCAAGATTCATTGCGCGCCCAAAGAGAAGAAATAAATAAATAAATAATGGCGACGCAGATCTCTTATTTAAATGTAAGTATTGGTTCTATACTCAGTTTTTACTCATTTGATCGTCAAACGCCAGATATGTTAAACTTCAAGGGACCTCAAAATATCAGTTAAAATACGTTGGTAATGCTCAACTTAATGCCTTTTACTTTCAGCCATTAGACGTTCAGAGGTTGACTTATATCTTATATTGTACTGTGACTGTGGAGATGTTATAGACTCGTTTTACATAAATGGACCAAGATGAACAGATTTAGATCAGGCTGTGATCCGTGTAAAGTCTAGTTGGAATAAAGAGCTAAGTTTATGATTATCCTTATGATGATTATATATATCTTTTTGCTGTATTAGAACCCTTTTGTCTGTTGACGTAACACACATCTTTTACATTTCATTGTGTTTTAGGGAGCAAACAGAAGCTTCATCACTGTCTGAGGTCAGAACAACATTAGTTCACAGGGCGAAACATTCCGCCACCTGGATGGAAGTAAGGCTGTAATATATATAATAAATAATAAAAAGCCGATCTGTCAGTCCTGATGTCACTTTTGGTAAATCTTTGCATCGCTGTGTTAATGTGATCTTGTGTTGACCTTTTCTGTTGCTTCGAGGAGGATGAAGGAGGACATGAGGCTGCAGAGAGGATGGAGAGGCTCTTCTCTGCTCCAGAGGACAATCCTCACATTATAGCTGTTGTTATTTACTTAATGTATGGCTTCTTTTTATAGTATTTGTTCATAATTGTTCATTTTATATAATTCATGAAATAAAATATGTCGTATTGTTGCACGTTGTCTATTCCATTCAGTATTTACAGCTTAAGCACAATTTATAACAGCAAATGGCATCAAATCATTATTAAAAACAATATTAAAGCAGTTACAGATGATGGACAGTAACAGGCTGAGCAGGAGTCCCTGCAGTGCTGCTGGGCTGGATGGTGTCAGTGGGACATCATCTGGGTCGGTACTCAGGGTGTTTGGGGGTCCAGTCTCCTCTGTCCACCACATCCTCCATCAACTGGGTCTGCAGGTCTGACTCAGATGGCAGTCAGGTCACTGAGAATGTTTTAAGAAAGAGGCAAGAATTATAATTTCATACTCTAATTATAATAATAATAATAATCATAATAAATTACAACAAACAAAGCTATCTAACAAACATTTTAAATACAAAGCCTTATGTGGCGATCAGCAGTTTATATGTCAGCATTAACGTAATGTATCAGTATGTTAATGAGCCCAAACTGTTAGCTATGTATTCCTGGATGAGCATGATGTCCTGGAAGTTTTACAGTCTGGTTATAAAACAAGGCATAGTACAGAGTCAGCTCTGTTAAGAGTGTTCAGCGACATCCTCCTGGCGACTGACTCTGGAGACCACGTGATCCTTGTCCTGCTGGACCTCACTGCAGAGTTCGATACTGTGGACCACAATATTTTAGTGTCTCGCTTGCAGCACCTAGTGGGCATTAGTGGTAGCACCCTAAATTGGTTTAGATCCTATCTTGAGGGAAGATCCATGTGTGTACGCCTTGGTGGCTCTGAGTCCCGCTCTGTCATATGGGGTTCCACAGGGTTCAATTTTAGGGCCTCTGCTCTTCTCTCTGTATCTGCTTCCCCTGGGTTCCATCCTGAGGAAACATGGCATTTCCTTTCATTTTTACGCTGATGACAGTCAGATTTATGTGCCGCTGAAAAAGAAAAATGCCTGTCTGAAGCCACTTCTATTATGTCTTGAAGACATTAAAGCATGGATGTCACTGAACTTTTTAAAATTTAATGAAAAGAAGACAGAATTGATGGTGTTTGGTCCGAGTGGCTCTTGTGAACCCCCCCTGTTGACTTGGGCCCTTTGGCACACTATGTGAAGCCAACAGTCTCAAACTTGGGTTTTAAGATGGACAGTGATTTTAAATTGGACCGGCAAATTGGTGCAATAGTGAAGTCCAGCTTCTTCCACCTGAGGCAGCTGGCAAAGGTGAAGCCTTTTCTTGCACAGAAGCACTCTGAAGCAGTAATCCATGCCTTCATCACAACTCGGCTGGATTACTGCAATGCACTTTACTTTGGAGTCAGCCGGTCCTCCCTCACACGTCTCCAGTTAATCCAGAATGCTGCCGCTCGCCTCTTAACTGGAGCACGTAAGAGGGAGCACATTACTCCCATTCTGGCCTCCCTCCACTGGCTGCCTGTGCATTTTAGAGTTCTTTTAAGATTCTTTTATTTGTTTTTAAATCTTTAAATGATCTCGCCCCACCTTACCTCTCTGAGCTCCTCCGTCCCTACGCTCCTGCCCGGTGCCTCAGGTCAGCTGACCAGCTGCTCCTGGAGGTACCGAGGTCTAAGAGGAAGCTCAGAGGGGAAAGAGGTTTTTCCATTGCCGGTCCCAAACTTTGGAACGCCCTCCCGCTCCATATCAGACAAACACCTCACTGTCCATTTTTAAAACGCATCTTAAAACCCATTTTTATTCCTCTGCTTTCAACCCAGCATGACTCTGCTCTTGTTTTAGTGTTTTATTGTTTTTATTGTTTTAACCATTTTTATTGTTTCATTGTTTTTAGTTTTTATTCTTTGTTTCCTATGTTTTATGTTTCATGTTCTATTTTTTTAATGTACAGCACTTTGTCCCAGCTACGGCTGCTTAAAGCGCTTAATAAATAAAGTTGAGTTGAGTTGAGTTGAGCTAGCTAATAATGATGATATTGATAACATTATGTGGGTTCAATAGCTCCATGTTCCTCTCAGCTGGAGATAAACCAGCCGCTTCTGCTCTTCTTCCACATGGAGAAGGATAAAAAGGGAAATCAGGAATTCCTGAAGCTCAAACATGTTTGACAGTCAAACTTTACTCTTCTTGTCACTTTCGCGGACCTGGGCTGCA
The DNA here is from genome assembly GCA_903131615.1 of Diplodus sargus. NCBI lineage: Eukaryota > Metazoa > Chordata > Actinopteri > Spariformes > Sparidae > Diplodus > Diplodus sargus. The sequence goes on along the minus strand of CAEMYA010000720.1, from coordinate 34,689 downwards.
TAAATAGTGACGTGCAGGTAGGGGCGGGATCATCTAGTGACGCAACCAGGAAATGCTGCGAAGGGCAGACTGTCCCATTTCACAACAGGCTGACGCGGCCTGCAGGTCTCTGAAGGACCCTGCCTTTGCTGGCGGCGAAGGATGGGTCCTTGAAGGATGGGTCCTTGAAGGATGCTGCCCCTGACACAGGGACACAGCCACTAACTGCGGTCAGCATGATTATCCCGTCAGATGTACGTGATGTGAACCACAATCCATCATCTGAATGAGTCGACACGTTTAATTTAAATGAAATGTGACGTCAGTCAGCCAGTAACGATCCGCTGCAGTCTACAGAGAGGACTGTTAATATTAAATTTCTGGGTTAATTTAAAAGGTCATAATGAAGATCATCCAACACAAGATATACTGAAACAATGTTGGGAAAAGGAGAGAAGAGAAACAAAAAGCTTTGGATGGATAAATGAGCAGAAAGCAAAAGACCTAGAAGTAAATGAAATAAATATTGTCCAACGGCACCACTCTCAGTAATACATCATGATACTTCCTGATCCTATTGTAGATCTCACATTGCTTGACAAAAAGAACAAAGATAAGGAATTAATTTTACACCAACAATTAATAAAGACATATATAGAAAATAACTATTATACTCGTGTTCAAATTTATACAGATGCTTCAAAGAACCTGGCTAACAAAATTTCAGATTTCAACATTAAAATTTGTAAAGGAATCAGTGATGGATTGTCAGTGTTTACTGGAGACATGATGCAGTGTTGTTAGCATTAAAATGGGTTGAAGAGGTGAGACCTCTAAGAACAGGAATATGTTCTGACATTAATCAGCTTAAAGAATAACAAGTCAGACAGCAGACCAGATGTTATAATGCAGCAAACATTATATAGAATTTGAATGATGGGACTAAATATAATGCTTGTATGGATGCCAGCACATATAGGAATCAAAATAAATGAATTAGCTGACAAATGTGCAAATGAAGCTACAAAAAGGAATAATACTGACATTGAAGTTCCTTTTAGTAAAATGGAAATGAAAACTACAATCAAGTATAAATTGAAAGAATGGTGGCAAAAGCAGAGTGAAGAAGAGAGAACAGGAAGATGGTTCTACAGAATTCAAAGAAAAGTACACTGTAAGACTTTGATGTAAATTTACAGTAAAATTTCAACAGTATTATGCTGTATTACAATATCATACTGTAAACTGAAAGGCAATCTGGGAAAAAAAAGAACGTGATTATAGCACTTTAAGTGAGTACCATTATTTACAGGAATTTACTGTAATTTTGCTGTGAACAGCTGAGCATCTTGGGAAGTGAAAATACTGTGGGAACTCATTTAAAAATTAACTGACAGGAGCGTTTGATTTTCTGGCAGAAGTTTTTGCAGCTTGCATTTCATTTTTCAACTATGAAGCGCATCGGCGAGCAAGTCTTTGTTGCCACACAGCCACACTTCAACCTGGCACCTCCATCAAGTAAGTCACCATTTTTATTCTGCCTTAAACTGTAAAAAATACATAATTGTGACTCTTACTCCAGTTGAATCTTCTGCCATTTAGAACAGTGTTGTAACAAAGCTGTGGAAATTCTAGCTTTTTTAGCTAGGTTTCCAGCTAGCTCAAATATGTTCATGTTAGCATTTTCTCTCATTCTGAAAAAGTTAACTGACAAATGTAGTGAGGTAGTCCATAAAAACTAGCGCTGTGTGTTTTCCACATTGGCAAAAAGAGACACAGTGTACTTTTCCCCCCTGAGAACCTTCTAGACTATTGTTCTAAATTCACAGTTATTTCTGTTGATTGTGCCAAACTGTTGCAAAGTTAGCTAATGTAAATGTTGTAATTAATTAGGTTACAGTTGTCACCTAGTTTGATTTTTTCCCCCCATTTCTTTTAACTAATTTCTCATTTGTAATCTTTTTTCAGGTCCAGTGACACAGACAAACCAGTGATGGATGATGTGCATAGAAAGAAAGAGGAAAGAGGCGCTCTGTGAAGGACCATCCTTTGTGCTTGGGCTTGCAATATTCTTTGTCTCCTACTACAACTTCAACCTTCAGTATCAACCTATCAAGCTGTGCACCATCAGCAGACACCTTACAACACAGCACTGTAGTGTGTATGGCTCAAAATGAATTAAAAAGTGGTTAAAACAGCGTGTTTGTGCAAGCAGCTACTTACCGGTTTGTTTACATCTCGTCTTCCCGAAGTCCAAACTAGTCAATCCGTCGAGCGTGCGCTGACTCCCTCACTGGCAGACGGAAACTTTTGCAGACAGAAACATATTCCAGCATTTTCCTTTTTCTGTTCATAACGTACATGTTCATGTTACAGCCTGTCATGAGTCCACTCCCTAGGGTTAGGGTTAGAGGTAGGCACCATGTTACAGGCTCATGTAGTATATTATGTAGTATATTTTTGCTTGCAGCAAACACATTTAAAAGTTTGTCTCATCTTTTTACACGCGCTATCCGTGGTGCTGGAATCCCCACTTCCAGCCACACTCGCACAATTCTGAAATAAACTGTGGCCCATGGGTGCGATCTGCCGGGGAATGAATATGCACGAAGATCGGTGTAACGCATTGGAGCAATTTTCATACAATTTCGGATATTTAGCATGATAAAGTAATTTCAATTCAACATAGCCATTTGTCCAGCTGAAGCATAATGAGCGTTATGTCATTAATATGAAGTAGGCTTGTTTTGCGGTTAATCAGCCACATGATCCGTTTGAACCCACAAAGGAAAAGAGGATAAATGCGCAGCCTCCGTTTCCTTTCTGATTGTGTCTGTTCGGAGTGGGGGGGTTTCGGAATGGAGGGGTTTCTCCAATAGCCTTTTCGGAATAGCGGGGTCTTTGAAAAAAAGGGAAACCCCGCCATTACAATGAATTGAAGTCTATGTTCGGAACACGGGGGGTTTCGGCAAGGCGGGGTGTAACCGCGCCAGGTAGCTTCAGTTAGCTTCACTTGGCTTCTGTTAGCTTCAGTTAGCTTCAGTTGGCTTCAGTCAGCGTCGGGTAGCTTCAGTTAGCTTCACTTGGCTTCTGTTAGCTTCTGTTAGCTTCAGTTGGCTTCAGTCAGCGTCAGGTAGCTTCAGTTAGCTTCACTTGGCTTCTGTTAGCTTCTGTTAGCTTCTGTTAGCTTCAGTTGGCTTCAGTCAGCGTCAGGTAGCTTCAGTTAGCTTCAGTTGGCTTCAGTCAGCGTCAGGTAGCTTCAGTTAGCTTCACTTGGCTTCTGTTAGCTTCTGTTAGCTTCAGTTGGCTTCAGTCAGGGTCAGGTAGCTTCAGTTAGCTTCAGTTGGCTTCAGTCGGCTTCAGTCAGCGTCGGGTAGCTTCAGTTAGCTTCAGTTGGCTTCAGTTGTCTTCAGTCAGTGTCAGGTAGCTTCAGTTAGCTTCAGTTAGCTTCACTTGGCTTCTGTTTGCTGCAGTTAGCTTCACTTGGCTTCTGCTCCTTTCATCTAGCTTCACTTGGCTTCTGTTAGCTTCAATTAGCTTCACTTGGCTTCTGTTTGCTTCAGGTAGCTTCACTTGACTTCTGTTAGCTTCAGTTAGCTTCACTTGGCTTCACTTAGCTTCAGTTAGCATCAGTTAGCTTCAGTCAGCATGAGGTAGCTTCACTTGGCTTCAGTTAGTTTAACTTGGCTTCTGTTAGCTTCAGTTAGCTTCAGTTAGCTTCACTTGGCTTCACTTAGCTTCAGTTAGCGTCAGTTAGCCTCAGTCAGCATCAGGTAGCTTCAGTTAGTCACTTGTTGTAATGGAGGTGTTGGTGTCTGATGGAAAGTCAGTATTCAGCACAGGTGGCCCTGATGACATCACAGCTGACTGTTATGCCCCGTTTACACCACGGGTAGACGCAGATATTTACCTGCGGTTTGACCTCTCATTTTCACCAAAAACCGCTCATAATGGTTACTACAAATGGATCTGATCACATTGATTGTTTCATGTCTCTAATAGACTTCATTGATTCTTACAGATTGATCTGAGGGAGTCGTTTGCTAGTCAAACTCTCCACTGAAAGACCTTCTGCCAGACGACCTTTTGACCCCAATGATAAGTGTTACGAGTGTGGAGAGAAAGGTTGCTACACCTACGATTCATACCGTTGCAGCCGGAGGAGCAGGTAACCATGACAACCACACCTGTGGCATCACAGTACTGTGATGCCACAGGTGTGGTTGTCATGGTTCTCACTCACGGGGACGGAGGCTGTTTTCTGGGGGAAAGTTCACTGAAGTCTCAGTCGGGAGGGCCGACCATCACAGTGATTTATATCAACACGACCACTTGAGTGAGTTAAAGGTTTTTGCCGGTGACAGACGCTGTTTTTTTTGGGCAGAAATGTGACGAAGACTCGGTAGGACAGACGCTGCTCCGCCTACAACTGCAGTATTTTTTCCTCATATAAGTTACCAACGACAGTTACAGTTACTATGTTACTTTTGTTTGGTCATGTAACGCTAAATTAATCGTTAGATTAGTCAACTGATTTGATGAAGCTGATCAATCAGTGAGCCTGATTTGAAGCTCATCAAACACTGGGGATGATTTCAAAGTTCATTAAAACGTAAAGAAGTCTGCTGTGATCGGTTTTAAACAGACCTGAGGTCAGTTTGTTGGATGTTTTCTCTGAACCAATCAGCTATCAGACCTGAGTCTAACACACCGTGAGGGAACGTCATGAATTAGATGAAAAGACTTGAGCTGAAACGAAAAGATATGACTGATTAACAAGTAGAGAAAATAGTCTTATAAAAATGATGAGCTGTCTCTCTCTCTGTACTAACGGATGGTCATCTGAATTTTTTTCTGTTTTTCTGTCTGTGAATTTATTTTATTTTTAACACATTGACTTGTATTTTATGAGCTTTCTGACTAACATCCTATGTTCCCATCAAAACATTATCATTATTGATTGTTATGAAGACTCAGTGAAGATTTATGCAAAGACATGTGATCTGACTGCTGGCTGGCTGAGAGGCCTTCTTCATCCACACAAGTATCATTCTGAGAAGGACTGGTTTACTTTTAGATGAATTAAAGTGACCACAACACAGTTCATCTGCGTAGGAGAACATGTCATCATTAACGTTTCAGAACCGGACCCTCTTGAATGAGCGGGATCATTATGTCCAATAAAGTCAGATATCAAACAGCGGTGAAGAGAAACCTGGTCTAGATATTAAACAAACATAACTGATGTATTTAACATGAGTGCAGATAACAACCTGCTGCAGACTGACATCATATTTAGAGTGTTTGTGTTTTTAATGTGAAGCGTTAGGGTTAGCTTAGCTAGCTTGAGTAGCTGCAGCTGTCCGTTAAATAGAATCCAGTAAAAGTCACAAACTACTTTAGTCACATTTCAACAGAGTGGTTAAAGAGATTTGTACATGAGCTCATCATCATTATTCATCGACAGTCTGTCAGTCAGGAAACTGATGTCATGAATTATTTATCAGAGGGTGATGATTGTAAACTTCTACTGGTTCTTTATCCGAGACATGTATGTATGCTCAAGTACTGTAAATCTGTATTTAGTTAGTAGACCTGCAGTTTAAATGGGGTTATTAACGATCCTCTAATATTAAAACAACCTTTGCATCAGACTGGATTTATTTCCTTCTGACTCTGCAGTTCGACTGGACTTCATTTCAACGCCGTTTTAATCAAGTCCAGGATTCATTGCCGAAAAACTTTTAAGAACCGAAACTTTTTAAACCTGTTTAACTTCATTATATCGACAGCAGATTAACATTAAAAGGTTACAACACCAGAGCTCTAACAGCTGACCAGTGGATACGCCCCCTCTCTGTAAGCCCCGCCCTGTGATGACATCATAACTACAGCAGCAGCACAGACTGAGCCTCAAACTGAGTGGGCAAACTTCAGCTGCACACAGAGAGAAGAAGAAGAAAATGGCCGACTCAACCAGCAGCAGTCATTCTTCATCATCATCATCCAACAACTCCTCTTCCTCACTCAGAGACCTCACACATTCAGGTAGGACTCACCTGTTCACAGGCTTCCTTCAGTCTGTAGTGAGAAGATCAGGTGACAGTCAAAAGCTCTAGCACAGCTGCTCAGTGGACCCACGGGTGATTATTTGTAGTCAGTCAGTCTCAACCTTATCTGACAGCCTTCATTGAACAGAGGCTCAGAGCCTGAAGATGATTGATTAGTGTGATCAGTGAACTCAGTAGCTGATTGGTTGGACACTGAGGATGTCAAACAATTGGAGAGCTTTAATATAACAGTAAAGTCTTTGACGAATGTTTTTTATGTCTTTGTCTTTATAAATGCTGTGTATATGCTGATATAAATGCTTCTGTCTGCACTCATGTGTCTTTATACGCTGTGTGATAAACTGTTCACATATGTGGTATTTTTTCATATTCCTTCACCTGCCAGGGACATCTGTCATGGTCTGGAGTGGTGGTTGTGTATTTTGATTTGTTTGTGTTTATGTGTTGTGTTCTTATTTGTTTTCTTGACTGTAGCTGAAAATAAGCCTCTGGATAAAATCTGGTACATTTACATGAAGGTGCATTGTCCCTTATTTGAATAAATACATAAATAAATAAATAAATGAACTCTATAAAGTGCTATTAACATTTTAATCAGTGAGCCTATCACAGCCTCTGTGTTTAAAACTATCACCATGACAATGGAAACAATCAAAGACTTGCTCTGGATCCAGGTAGGACGTCTGTTTGATTTATAGAGGTTTTTACATTTTCATATTTGTGTTCAGACACAAAGCTCCATTGTCCTGCTGAGAGCTAACCTGCTCAGCTGACTGCTTCTTGTTCTTATTCAGGTCTTTCTGTGTGAAACAAGCTGCTTACTGCAGATTTTAATCTCACAACCAGCTCTAGACTTTTTAACCCTTCACACCCTAAAACAAATCACATGACTAATGCTCTGCTAACTGCATTCAGAGCTTTTGTCAGTGCAGATTTTCATTAATCCACTACAAGAAATAAAATTAAATGTCACATCTAGAGAAACACACCAACATTAACTTAAACTGGAAAAGTTAGGTACCGTCTACCTACAAGGAAGGTTGACAGACACTCTGTCCATCTTCCAACAGGAAGGAGAAACCTCATTTATACATTGTTATAATCCAACTGATGCTCTGGCAAGATGTAACCTACTCTGTTTCCTGTTAAGCACACAAACCTCTTTGGCCTCCAGCTGCTGCTGCTGCTATTTGTCTCGGGTTCGTCATCCTTCGGAGCTCTAGGTTATGCAAAGTATTCAAAGTGTGCTTGCAGGACATTCTGCTGCCGGGCTGCCTCAAGCTGGTCCGCTCTGCTTAAAGAGCGTTAAGACGCTACAGCTGATCGCAGCTGAAGAGGTCGGCGTGTTTCTCTGGTCAAACTGAAGCCCACAATCTGCTGTTTGTTTATAAACACAGGAAAAACAGAAGCATAAGTCAAAAACACTGGACACAGAGTGAACATACAGTCAGGAACTAGCATCCTTGCTAGCTAATTATTGTCTCATTTGTGCTGCAATTAAACAATAACTCATCATGGCCCACTGATCTCCCTCCCTCTGGTTGTTCAGTCCTATTTCAGAAAGCAGATTTAGTGTAAAATCTCAGTTTGTTTATCCTGAAATATGTACCAGAACGAGACAGAACGTAAATTCTGGCTGAGATGCAGCAGTAGCTAATCGGAAGTCTTATATGTCTTTGGAAACATCGAAACCCTGTTAGATATAAGGTAATTAGTGCTAAACTATCTTTAATCTGCAAACTTTATAATCAATCTATCATAGATAGATAGATAGATAGATAGATCCCAGAGAAGAAATTAGGTAATCATAGCCGCAGGTACATTCAAGTACAAATCAAAATATAAGGGCAGATATAGAAGTAATAAGAAACAATAAAGCACTATATACAATATACAAAAAACAATAAAGTGTTATATACACAATAAAGTGCTTATGAAGTTATAAGATAAGATAAAATACTGAGGTAAATAAAATAAAGTACTGAGGTATTCTGGAGTAAAGGTAAGTGGGCTATAGGATGCAAGAGAATAAGGTTTAGTTTTATTTACATTAATATAATTTAAAGCACAATAAATAAGATGTGTGTTTTGTGTTTTGTTATGTGAGCCCTGTAAAGTATGATGGCACCAGGTAAGAATGCTTTAATTTGAGAGGCTGCTGCTGTAAAATTGAAAACTTATAAACTTGACAGGACAGAAGTGACTCCAGAGGAAACTGATTTTATTTCCCCACTAATGCACTCATTAACTCAGGGTGAATGTAGGCGACTCAGACTTAATGAACTAACTCGGATCAGCTGTTCTGCAACCGAAAAGTCATCTCAGGTTTAGTCAACTGAGTGTATGAATGTATGTATGAATTACTGTCAGTCTCTTGGACAAAAGCTTTTGATAATTGCCCTAAATGTAAATGTTGAACGACGGACAGTGTGTCTGTAGGTACTTTCTGTCCTTGTTGATATAAGGTACGTACTGTTTATGCTGTAGTGTTCCAGTTGGAGCAGCTGTAGCTCAGGAAGTAGAGCGGGTCGTCTAGTAATCGGAAGGTCGCTGGTTCAAATTCAGGCTCCCCCCACTGCATGTTGAAGTGTCCTTGAGCAAGATACTAAACCCCAATTATTCCTGATACGCAGTTGCGTGGCAGCCTCCGCCATCACTGTGTGAATGTGACAAGCGTTGTAAAGCACTTTGAGAGGTCAGTCGTCTGCAAAAGCACAATAGAAATGCAAGACCACAGTGTTTGCTGTGTTTTACTGTTTGATGTGTATTTGTTGTCATGTTAAGTATTTGTTGTGTTTTTAAACTCAAGACCACCACAGTTGCATGTGTGATGAACATGTTTATTGAGGTAGATCATATGTGTTGGTGTGTGTCTCTCTGAGGACAGGAAGTGTGTGTAATAACTCTGATCCCGCCCCCACAGCCTTGCAGCTCGTCCACTGGAAAGAACCGAAGAAGACAGCGGTGGCATTTGGCCTGTCGTTGCTAATTCTCATCTCTGTGGCAACGCTGTCTGTCATCAGTGTGGTGTCCTACCTGCTGCTCACCTGTCTCTGTGTCACTATAACCTTCAGGTAATGAGAACACAACTGTAAATGTATCAACAGCCCACCAGGTACTACCAAGGTGTGTTCGAGGTCCCATCATGCAGCTCAGTCTGCTAATAAGTGATGTCATGTTCTATATCTGAGCTTCAAAATCGATTGACTAATTAGTGAATTAACTGTTGTCTCCTTCCTGTCTGTAGGGTTTATAAATCAGTGATCCAGGCCGTCCAGAAATCAGATGAAGGTCATCCATTCAGGTAACACACACATAGAATAACCCTCACCTCCTCTGTCCTCGCCTCACCTCCTCTGTCCTCGCCTCACCTCCTCTGTCCTCGTCTCACCTCCTCTGTCCTCGTCTCACCTCCTCTGTCCTCGTCTCACCTCCTCTGTCCTTCTCCAGGTCTCTGTTGGACAGGGACATCTCTGTGTCCTCTGAGTCTGTGCGTTTGCTGGCTGACCAGTCTCTGGTCCACCTTAACTGGTTCACCAGTCAGACCAGGAGGCTGCTGCTGGTTGAAGACCTGGTCGACTCACTGAAGGTCAGTTTAAACACTACTTGTTAGCTTGGTGGCTAATGCTAGCCTCTGTTTATGTACTTCAGGTAGACCAGGTGAGACCAGCACTGTGTTCCAATATTCATTCCATGAGTAAACTTAAACGTAGTCCACTATCCGCACTTACTAAGTACGCAGATTTCAGCAGGTGAGTGTTGTTCCAAATCTAATACTCCGTGGTGCTCTTACCGGAAATCACGATTGCGATAGCTGCCGCGGCTCGTCACCCGCCAAAATCATCCTGCTTTGAACGGTGAGCAAAAAACATCTACGACTTTACTTTATAACAATTACAATACTACAATCCTGCAATATGGCTCCGCTGCAGGCGCTGTCGTCTCGGTAGCTATTTTAAAAAAAAATCCGAGCTGAGCGCCTCTGCCTGGCTCCGCTTCTTCCGCTACGTAGACAAAATGGCGGCCGTTGAGTGCGTAAAGTGTACATCGATGCACACTCGACGTTTTTGCCGTTATGAGGGCACCATCCGGGTCCTTTAGGTACACTTCTTTTCACCGCGATCGATATCGGAACACCCTATGTACTCAAACTAAGTATAGTACTTACGGGAAGTATGGATCTTGGAACACGGCACAGGTGTCCAGTTACATTTTTTAATGTTTCAGCTGTCTGTTCTTTAAATGGTTTAGCTGTTCACTAAATGTGTCAGCTGTCTGTTCTCTAAACGTTTCAGTTGTCTGCAGTCATGTGGATGATGACGTATGTTGGTTCCATCTTTAATGGAGTCACCATTCTGATTCTCGGTACGGTTTCTTCTTCCTGATTTCTATTTTTTTTGACTTGTGCTTCAAACAAACTCAAACTGAAGCCATCTTTTTCTTCCTGTCCAGCTGACATAATTTTCTTCACCACTCCACTGATCTACCTGAAGAAAAAGGTACGGCAGCAGAACTTAAAACTATCCCATCTCTCAGTGTCTCAGCCATAGTTTAGCTTTTATATTATCTGGATGATTTATTATTGAATTTTAGTCCAAATGCTCAGGTGCTTCACCTACATGACCTGGTAACTTCTTCCCATGGCCAAGTTGTACATTCATTCTTTGTAGTTCTGCATTGGATTGGGGATGAGAGAGCATATTTGAGTTAAAGGAGTGGTATGTTAGTTCTGCTGTGTCAATGATTCTAACTCAAAAGGTTTCAGAACTGGTCCAGTCCTGATCTGAAAGCACTAATTGACCTGTGTGTGTGTGTGTGTGTGTGTGTGTGTGTGTGTGTGTGTGTGTGTGTGTGTGTGTGTGTGTGTGTGTGTGCGTTCAGACTCAGATTGATCATTACATCGAGTTGATTCGGTCCAGAGTGGAGGAGAAGCTACACAAGTGAGTACACATCAGAAAAGAGAACCACACTCACTAAGAATATGCTCCCCCATTATCAGCAGTAACACATTACTTAGTTAACTCAGTAATCACATTATGTCTTCGACAACAAGTCAGTAATTGCACTCACTGGACCTAGGAACACATAGTTAAAGTTGGACTGATGAACCTTAATTGATCCGTGGGAGAAAGTGGGACTCTGGTGCCTCACACCAGCTGCAGGTCTTGTGACAGCTCTTCTTCCAACAGCCATAGGGGGCAGAAATGAGCTCATTCCGCACTTCACAATAAACTTTAACCAAGCAGTAATCCTGGCTTTTATTTTGAAGGCTGGTTTGAGCGCTGATATTTTCTCGCTGTCTCTCATAATGTGTCTCCCAGACGACATGTCTCTGTTGGTGCTAATCACTGCTATTAGCTGCTGGCTAGCTTCAGTGGGTATTTCACATTAAGTGGCTGACAAATCTTTTTGAAATTTGTTGATCTAATCACAAGCACAAATGAAGTAGCTACACCATGAGTAACGTTTTTCATTTGGGTTAGATACGGCGTGTCAAGGTCTGATGTGATGGTTTTGTCAGACACACTTAACAGACCGTCTGTGTTTTCAGGCTACAGGATAGGTTACCTGGAGCTGTGAAAAGAACCAAAGCCGAGTGACCACTGAACTACAGACACCTGCACACACTGTGGCCCCTCCCTGTTCTCTGGTGCTTTTGTCTGTGAATCATCTGCTGACTTTAATCAGAAACTGTTGTAATAAAAATCCTAACGAGAAACAGTGAAGCTGTCTGGATCTTTTCAATAAGTCTCTTTCTGATTTTGTTAAAAACAACAACAACAACAACAACAACATAAAAGCCTCCATGTGTCCACTGGTAGGGATCGGTATCATAACCCGGCATTAAACCTTGGGGCTAAGACCGTAGTAATAAATGTGGGATTTGTCCTTTAGCAGGAAAATACTGCCAGTGTCAGAGCCTTTAAGTAATCACACCACGGTATAGTACAAAAAGGCAATCGTTATTAAATCATTACAGGTTAAGTACAAAGGTTAACTCATGAGGTGAGGAGGTCTACAACCAACTAGAAGAACCAGTCATAACAGGACAGCCGATACACGCTTCATTCAAGTGAAGAAGCGCTACACACAGGGCTAGACTCTTGCTTAAGACACACCATTTCAAACCATTACATGCTAGCACCCTCAATGCAGAAGGCACTGCAAATCATCAACCACAGCAACCTGAGAAATCACAGCAACCCACAACACACTGTTTAAAGTGAAACCAAACTACACAATAGGCCTATATACACATGCAGAAATACCTATAACAATATTTAACCATACTAAACTCGCCCGCTCAGTAAGACCCTCTGAGTTTGAGATGCCGTCCAACTTCCCGGGGAGCAGCTTCGCTGGTCGGTGTGGACAGAGTTCGGCCGGGCGTCAGTGTCATGCACGACAGCAAGAAGAACATACACGGAGCAGCGGCGGCTACTGCACTCTTCTACTGTCCTGACCCTGACTTTCTACATACTTGCATCCAAGTAACATCTTAACATCCTGTAAGCTTTTAATGTTTGGAGTTATGAAGCACCTTAAAAGAACAGGTGAATAAATTCCTCCAGGTGAATTCCCTCCATAGGTCTATACTAGAGGTGGTGGATTGTGTCCTGCAAATATTAAGCCAATCATCTTCAGATTGTCAGGCCTGGGCTAGAAAGAGGACTCAGATGCAGAGTAAAGTCAAAATTCACCAGGCTTTTATTCTGAAATTCAATAGCTTCAAGACAGAGTGACAAAACAGGCTGTGAAAATGTATTTGACTAATCTCAGAACAAAGTAGGAAAATAAAAGAAAACAACTCCTAAAAAGAAAACCCCTCAAACCAGGAGGTAAACAAAAAGACTGCGAGCTGATTACACTATAAAAGCTTGGCTATAATAAAGTGCAAAAAAAAATCATTCTAAAAGGAGGAAGGCACAAGGCTATAAAACAAAACTACACTTCCAGACTAAGCTGTGAAAATTTAACAACATAAAAATCACTCCAATGGAGGAAAGAAAAAGCTATAAACAAACTGTGAGTCTGAGCTGCGCTATGAAAATTATTAACAAACAAAAAAAATCACTCTACAAGAGGCAAAGAATAAACAGAAAAACCAACAAGGAATCACAAAACCTTGACAGGACGAGGGCTGTGGCGAAAGGCTGGGGTGCACGACGGAATGAGACACTCTGGCACAAGACAAAGGGAGACGTGGACTATAAGACACATTAAGGTGATTGCAAACAGGTGGAAACAATCAGGGATCAGGGGAGACGTCAGACAGGTGACATTAGAGGAAGAGCAAGTGACCTGAAACGAGAGGAGAGTTAGACTTTCAAAATAAAACAGGAAGTTCACAAGACAAAAACCCAAGACAAGACAAAACCTCACCGCTGTGTGACACAGGTAACTTTACATTAGCTTCTTTCTCCTGTCTTGCTTTACTATAGGTTGTAGAAAGACCCCTGTCCAGTTGTAGAGTGGAATAAATCCTGGAAATCAGCTTTCTTTTAGAGTTATCCTGACATGGATTAGTAAATATCCTGATCAGGCTTGTTCCCTTCTCTCCATAGGTTTTAATGTTTTTTTCATAATAATGTCTCAGTTGGAGATATCTGAAAAAATACTTTTTCTCTAGACCACAGGTATCTGAGAGTTGTTCAAATGAGTCTAATCCAGTGTAGGAGGACATTTTGCAGTGTGAGGTGATACCCAGAGCCAACCAGTGTTTGAATACTACGCTGGATAGCATATGATTGACTTCACACCAGCTGAACTGGACAGCTGATTCAAACATTTCTCTCAAATTTTGTGTCTCTAAGCTTTTTTTCTAAGCCTTTTTTAAAATGCAGCTGTGCTGCCTAGTAATCACGAGGCAAAGCCATTTCACCTTTATCTTTAGGCAACTGTAAAGTCTGAAATCTAATCTGTGGTTTCTGTTATCCCCAAATAAACAACGATATATCAAATCTTTTGGTATTTGTACTCCTAGATATTTAATTGTATTAACTGTGTTCTTAAATTGATATGTCCTGTAGATGTTCTTGGGCAGTTCCCGATTAAAGATCAAGGTTTGGGTTTTGTGTACATTTAATTTGTAACCATTATATTGGCCAAAGTAATAGTAATTTAGGCTGGCTAATTTTGGGGTTAGTAAGGGTCATGAGAATATCATTCGGATATAAACAGATTTTCTGTTCTGAGTTTCCAATCAGAATGCCAGATATATTTTTGTCCTCTCTTACTGCCTGTACCAACGGCTCAATAAACAAGGCAAAAAGTCTCGGACTAAGGGGGTGTCCCTGACGACGACCCCTTTTTCAGGGGCACTGTCTTAGATAAAGATCCGTTTATTTTAATTCTGGCTGTGTGTGAGCAATAGAGGGAGTTGAAAACTCATATTACCTGATCATCAAGTGCAAAACATTTCAGAGCCAAATATAGATAATCCCAACGAACTGAATCAAAAGCCTTTTCGGTGTCAAGACTAATAACTACAGATTCCATTTTATTATTTCTTGCATGATCATTGAGGTGTAGAGCCCGCCACACATCATCCTGGGTTTGTCTGTTTTTCACAAAACCTGTCTGGTCGAGATCTATCGATCAATCAGATCAAATCAAATCAAATCAAATCAACTTTATTTATATAGCACCTTTCATACACAAAAATGCAACCCAAAGTGCTTTACATTAAAAGAAAAGAAAATGAAACAAACCCCCTTAACATCCCCACACCCTCATTCATGTAACACACACACACACACATACACACACACACGTACACACATGTACACACACCCTTGAGCATACAACACTGATACGTACACCCCACCCCCCCATTTTATGGGAGCCATCCCCACCGAGAGCCGTCAAAGCCTATGATTACAGGGGCCGCCACCACAGAGACCACCCCGGCCCAGACAGATCGAGGCCCATACCACAGCCATAAAGCCCTGGAGCAGGACTCCCCAACTGTCGAGGCCAACCCCCATGAGGCTTCACCAAAGGTTTTGGTTCTAACATTGGGAACAGATAAAAGACCAGTACCGGAGGGCCTGGAGGAATATTGATGCATATAATCTCTGACCCATGTTTAGTGCTGATATAGGTCTGTAAGAACTACATTCGCCCATAATGTCTTTATTTCAGCTGATGTTATTCTGCGGTGACCATGTTTATATTTAAACACATTGGAAAAGATCAATAATGAGTTTCAAGTAGTTTTAGAACATATGACATTTCCATGAATAATTAGTTTAATTGATATTTGTGAGGTTTTATATTTCTGTGGGTTTGGAACAGGTGTCTTCTTTCAGCACTGCCACAGTCAGCTGGTTTGGGCAACTGTGTGAATGTTTCTGTCCAATCAGTTTCCTCTGAGGTCAGAGGTCACTGTGCTTGTTACTGTGTGCAGAAATGTTTTTATTTTGAATTACTGATGTGTAAAGTGACATGAATAGGTTAGAGCACTTCAGAGCTTTATGCTCCCTCTAATGGAACAACAGCATGCTAACGCTGATGCTATCATGGACTGTAATGCTATCAGTCTGTGGTGTGTTCAGGTTCAGCACGCTGTTCATCTGACTGAAAGCACTCAGTTTGTTTCTACATGAACAGAACAAAAATCAAACCTTTCTGCTGACCACAAATTTTCAACCCAACTAAACCTGGAACATCGACCGACGTCTGTAGCCTGCAGGTTAGGGTTGCTAACCTTAACCCCGTAGCAACCCTACTGTACTCTAACCTGCAGGTTAGCAAACCTACCCTGCTGTTGACAGTCTGAGATGATGTGCTCTTGGATGTATTACTTAATATCACCACCAGAGGCTGGCGTCAGTGCTGAAAGATCAGACACACATGAATACTAATACAATTACACCTCCTTCCATTCTGCTTTTGTTAATTTTGTACAGTATATGGTATTAATAGAAATACATCTGGCTGAAATATAAACCAGCAGTTCAGAGTTGGTAACTAAGCTGAATCTAGTTTTTCCATTTAATGCAACTTTGTACTTGTAATCCATGACATCCTGAGGCTGTCTGGGTCGAGCCCTGTGCGTACAGAGTGCTGTGATGTTGAGTGTTGGTGAGGAACTGAAGGATGAAGTGGTCCTTTATGTTCTTGACCTGAAAAAACTATTGAAAAGCCTCTTGGATTAAAAACCATTGTCCAGAGCTGAGAAAAGATTTGAGGTTCTCACAGGAAAGCCAGGATATAAATTCATGATGAGCTTGTAGACCATGATGCATTGCTGCAGATGAAACCAGCCAACAGGATATTAGAGAGTGAAATAAGCTCAATCTTCAACATCGACAGCAGTAAAATGACACATATACATTAATGTGGCGGGAATAATCAACAAACTTCTGTAAGAAAAACACTGACAGGAACAGATTACTGCAGAAAGAGTACTTAGTACTTCGAGTAAGTAGAATTTGCTGCTTACATACTCTACATACTTTCATGGCTTTAAAATGTACGATAAGTGGAGTTAATATATGCTAACAGAATGACAGCTGGGCGCGGCTCTCCTCTGCCACTGTTGTTTCATTAGAGATCTGTTCTGTGATCTTTTACCTGTAAACCTGTTTGTTTATTTCACCTGAAAATCCCCTTTATTCTATCAATGCTATGATTTCAATTTACAATCAGTTAATTAATCTTTATTTGTACAGCACTAATTCAAAACAAAAGTTGTCTCATGACACTATCCAGTTCGAGGTATCGACCAATTCTTCAATTAATGTATTATTCATCCACAAAAACAAACACTGTAGCGAGCCGGGTCTGTGGGCGGCCCGGCTGACCCTCTGACCTTTATTATTCATAAAACTGTCCATATTTGACACAGTTGATTTCTCTCTTAATAAAATCTTGAAAGTTAATTCTGGGTTATTAGCTCTGGTCATACAAGTAACCAACCGATGCACCCTGGGAAAATGGGCATGTCAACAACACCTTCTTGGTGAGATAAGAACATTTTTGTGTTGAGACATCGAGCCACAAAAGGTGAGGAATCACAAGAACAGGTGAGACGGATGCAGACTGACCCTGAACCTAAACCCTGACCCTGAATCCTGAACCCTGAACCCTGAGAGGCTGTCGAGGCCTCACACTGTTGGAAGACTCACCAGGAACATCTGAGAGTCTGATAGTGTGTTCGTGTAGACGTTAGGATTGGAACAATGGTGATAATAGGTCATTAAATAGCAATATTCATATGAAGTGACTGAATGTAATAGATAGGTGAACAGGCAAGTATTGATCGGGATGGATTGACTTATTAAACTGTTGTGATGGAATAGTTGGACAACTCACAAACACATGATGCAACTTTTTACAATGAGCTGATCACGAAAAGCAATATAGTTTCATTTTGTAAAAAAAAGGGTCAGTAATTTCCTCAATCAGCTGATCCTTTAAGTTTTTATGAAAGATTATTCAACATTTTTTGAATAACTGAACATTGTTCTAACCCAACATGTTCTGTTGACTCACTAATTGAATAATCAACTTTCAATTTCACTTTGAGTAACAGCAAATTGTTACTGTTTTTTGCAAGTGCGACGTCACTGATGATGTTCAGTAGCGGGTGGAGAAGCCGTGGATCTCCAGTTTAGAAATGTCTCTCTCGTTGGAGAAGACGGCTCGGTCGATTCGAGAGCTCGGACTGCCTACACTCTTTAGCCAGAGTTTCCTGAAAAACATGAGAAGAAGAATGAAGAAGAATTCTATTTTGTAGAATGAATAAATTAACAGGATGCGGGAGAAGATTCTGTCATAAACACCCAAATAACATTCTCATAATTTGACACTTGATCAATTCTTCTGTATTGAACCTCAGAGTTCACTCCACACAACAGATGAGTTCACTTTTTACGTCCGTTCTCCTTCATGTTGAGACCTGAACTTTAAATCCAAACCCAAAGACCTCGGTCCTTGGAAAGTTGAAACTTGGACTCACATGTCATTGACTTTGTCCGGAGGTCCCTGGATCTGACCGATCACAGTTCCCTGTCTGGTGTTCTTCACCCACCCGCTGAGTCCCAGACTACTGCCGTGATCCTCTGTGTACTGACATCATCACATCATTACATCATTACATCATTACATTGCAAACATGTTTCAGTTTCTGTCATTTAACCTCTTGTATCATTCATTGATTACTATTGATCACTGACTGACTGTATTTATTGTAACATGGGATCATTGTATATCATTTAATCATTATGAGTATCAATATTGAAATTTAACATGAAGCTCACCATTCTGAAGCAAACTCCTGAAAACAGACAAACACCTTATTAGCCTCATAATGAACATAATAATATACAGTTTATGTAATATATGTACATACAAGTACGATAGGAAGATATTTATAACACATTTAAATTTTAATTTTCATCCTAAAATCCTAAACCCACAGCTGTCAATCTCTTATCATTGATATAATAAATATCTTAGACGGCACAGAACCTGTAACACAGAGAAAATAGCCATGTGTGTAACTGTATACCTTAATACATGCAAACATACATACATGTGACACGTGACACATGACTTACCCTGCACATTCCCAAAAATCTCAAAATCTATTGAAGTCAGTTTGTTTTCGGACATGACGATGTTAAAGAGACAAAATAAAAACACAGACAGAAGCATTTCAGTCCACCTTAAATTTAACTCTGCAGCGTTTATTTTTATCTCTGATATCTGACACGACTGTCAGAATGACAGCAACTTCCTGTCATGTCTTTCAAAATAAAAGTATCACAGCTTCACTGAAAATATATTGAAAAGTGATTCTAATGAGTTTGATTTGAAGGTAGTCATCAGTAACAATAAAGAGGACTTAAATCATCTGTAATAAAACTTCAGAAAAAAAAAATCACAGAACATAAAGTGGTTTCTCTGATCCAGCAGTTTACAGCATGAGGGTTTATTGGACCGTCTGCAGTTCAACTGAAACCAACAGAGGGACTTCAGTGTTTGTAGACTGATGACTTTTATTAATCGTCTTCCTGTTATTTCAGTGCTGCCCCTTTTTGAGCCTGACGTTGGCACTGCGAGGCGGATTGTTGATCTCCTGACATGTAGACTTTAGGTATAGCGGTGCTTAGTCACAGAAGTGCCCTTTTTCCCCCGGAGCACCACAATTGTGTGTTCTTTCCTCTTTATCGTACAGCCTCTATACCAATATACCTCTGTACCAGTGAGCTGATCAAATTGTTTTAGGAGTATTCAATGAATAGCAACCTGACTTTGATCCAAACACTACAGCCATCTTAAGAAGGGACAGAAAAAAGCTTTCTTCCAACAGGATTGGTAATTACTGTTGTTGTTTAACTGTGCTCTGTTGAAGCTGAAGTTCCCCAGTGAGACAATGAAAAACTAAAGTAAAACCCAACAAAACATGTTTCTTACAAATATTTAATCTGATGCTGATAATGATTCGTTAATGCAGAATAACTGAAGAAGGACAGAATGTTCAACAAACTGTTAGTTTAGTGAGTGAAGAAAAAAATCTAGAAGGACATTCAACAGGTGGGTTAATTTGAAAGGTGAGAGCATAAGAGTGCACATGATAAAAATAAAACAACATGAATCACTGAAACGTCTGAGAGAAAACATGTTGACACCAAAGATCAAAAATATGTTTTTCTAGGAGAAATCATGGCACCACACAATCTTTGAATAGAAATTGCTATAATCAATTTATTTATCAATCTTAGTTTTATTATTTTTCTAATTCTTGATCCCATTCTGATGTCTATAAAGGACACAATACAAATTATACAAATAAAATGACTGTGAGTGGAGCAGTAAAAGTACACCATGGTATAATTAAATTATTGCAGTTTCTAATTTAATAATAACATCAAACAGTGTGACTGAACATGTTGTTTCTATAAATAATGTGTTTTTGTTTTAATAAATATGAGACATTCTCCTCCCATCAGTCTTTGTCCTGTCAGAGGTCTCATCATGTCAGTTCTTGACAGACAGATATTTATGTTTCCAATCACAATCAGGACAAAATGTGAACTATGCTTGTTGAGCGCACAACTTGTTTTCAGGTTCGTATTGCAAAATGCTGCAACATCTATAGGTCTGACACTCAGCTGTAATTTTAACCCTGAAACACAAAGTCAGACAGTAATAAACAGTTTGTCGTCCTGTTGATTCATTTAGAAAACAGGTGGTTTTTTTAATTAGACCAGTACTGGCCATGTCGGTTCCATTGAAACCAGTCCTAACGAAACAGTTTGCAGTTAGACCAGCGCCCTGAAGACGAAGGACAGAGAAGCTCCTAAAGCCAAACCCAGAGACAGAAAGAAAGCCATGATGGCTCCGGCTGTTTCAGCTTCATGAGGGAGGACGTTCCTGTCAGTCGACAAGAGACATTTAATCATTATTATCCAGCTTATTGGAAAATATTTCATGTTTAATGGAATTTATGGCAACATGAAACAATATATCACAAAATAAATTACCAAAATATTAGTGTGTCATTTTGTGTCAGTATCTTACTTTGGTCCGAAGCACATGCAGAGGCTGGCCAGGTATCCATTACTGAAGGCGAAGATGATCATGAAGAAGATGAACCAGCCGTCATGGTGGAAGAAGACGGGCAGGTTGAGACGAGGCTGAACATTACACAACATGAAGAGAGGGACGAAGACGAGACGGCACACGATGGACACAGGAAGTAGCAGGCTGTCCTTGTCCGGCTGGAATCAGAGATCAATGATCAATAATTACATTTAGGGCATTTAGCAAACGCTTTTGTCCAAAGTGACTTACAATAAGAACATTGGTCACAAGAAAGAAACCACAACATGTCACTGTCGATAAAGTAATAAAGAAATAATGAAACAGTTTTCAAGCCCTCATCGGAGCATCGCAGCTACTATTCATCCAGGAGACCTTAAGAAGTACATAAGTGCTGTGATTTAAGTGCTGAGGATAGGAACATACAAGTGCATATATGTGTTTGGTTTTATGGGGGGTCGGAGGGAGTCATGCTATTCGGGGTTGAGGTGAAGTGTGAACAAGTGAGTCTCAAGTCTTTTGAGGAAGAAGGCGAGTGACTCTGCTGTCCTGACATTGGTCGAGATAGCTGATATAGTGGAGTGAAGTGCTTGCGCTGGGCCATGTGATCAATAATCAACTTTCCTTCATCGAGTTGGAGACGGACTGTATGATGCAGGTAGAGACTGAGGAAGTTTGGTGTCTCTGTTGATCATTCAAATTGATGCAGGAGCTGTTTAGTGTTTATCGTTTGATATTAAACTCACCCACATACAGACGGCTGTTAAGCTCCGCCCTCCCCAGTCACAAAGGTTAAAGAGCAGAAAACAGCTGACAGGGATGAAGTACCTCTCTGTTAGAGAAAAAAATGCAATCAAAGAGCAAATTAAAGAATGTATTTACATTCTGATTTTAAAAAAGACAAATATGACTGTTAATTATAGCGAGGTTCATAAATACAGTTGCAGAGAGAGAACACATGAGATCGCCACTGAAGAAGTCCCATGTTGACTCACCCCACGAGCCTCCGTCAGCTAGGGTGGATTTAATGTCAGCAGTGATGGCGGGAAACAATCCAATGGTGATGGTGAAGGTGAAGCAGACTGACACAGCCAACAGCCAGATCTGAGGGTCAAAAGTCAGTGGGTAGGAAGGTCAGACGCATGTAATCAATTCAATTATTGACGATAATGAAGGTAGTTAAAGGAAACTTCAGATCCAAAATAAAATAAAATATCCATTATTTACACCCTTTATAAGCTGAAATCTTTACTGTAGCTGCTAAGCTAACAGTGTTAGCATCCACGATGTCTGAAGTGGGGGCTTGACCTCGACCGCACGTTGAGGGTTAAATAACGTCTCCTCAGATCAGGTAGTGAGGTGTTCTCTCCTGCAGACCATGATCACAGCAGACGAGCTGTATGGAGACATCTGATGTTTCTCTGGTTGTTTTCTGGTTGTTTTCTGTTTTAAATTAAGTCTCAGCTGCTTCAGTTGTTCAACAGAAAGCTGCAACTCTGTTTTACTGTGAAGCTCCAGAACTGTTCTGTGGACTACAACACTTCCCCTGACTGTATATCATCAGGAGGAGGAGAGGATGATGAGTTTTACTTTTGGGTGAAGTGTTTCTTTAATTTTGGATTTTCTGCCCATCAAAGAATTATACGTTCATCCAGTGGCTGAGATCATTATTGTTACAAGCTGTGAAGTTTAGATGAAACAGCTCTGACAGCCTGATGGGAATCTAAACCAGCCACTCTGTCCCACCCAAAAGAAGTCAGACACAGTCTGCATCGATACAGGGTTACAGGCCACTCCTCTCAGTTAAGAAACTTACACGTGTTTAATTCCATTTGATTGCCTGTTGTGTCATTTCAGTGACTGTGGAAATAGGGTTAGAGTTAATCAGATTGAAAATGGCAACGAAAAAATGTCGTCCAAGAATAGAAATGTAGCGGCACAGAGAAATGTGAAAAAAATGTAAAAACCAAATAGAGTACGGATGACAAGGTACATAAAAGAATAAAACAGAATACAATGATCATATCAGATTTATAAATAGATAAATAGAGAGAATAAGAAATAGAAATGTGTATAAATATGTTTATGTTTCTGTTTCTGTCGGAAAAGGTGAGGGCTGCAATTAATCACCCTCCCCTTTAATTAAGAGAGCCTGCACAGCTGCAGAGTGACTCCAGGTGAGTGTTACAAATGAAAGTTTCACTTCACCTAATCAGGTGTTTACTCTGCATTGAGGGAGGCCACAAGGGTTTGTGTTGGCTGGAGACATGTATGAAACTGAACAGTCTGCTGTATCACTCGATGATTGTCTTCGTTTAATCAAGTACTCAGTCTCATCTGGGTGGATAATGAAAGAATCATCTTAGTCATCTGTCAATCTTTATTTTTTCTATTTATTTTCTATTTAACGTTAGCTATATTCTGATTCTTTTTCCTGTGCTTGTGCATCTTGAGCTGTTGTAACAAGTATATTTCCACATTGTGAGATAAATAAAGGCCATATAATCTGATCTAATCTGATCTAATTTAATCTAATTTAATCTGTGATCCAGAGTCCTAAAGGTATTCATGTCTGTGTAGATGAGAGAAGTGATTTGGGTCTTTGTTGGCTTTCAGTAGAAGTAATTCATTCTGTATTGATGTTTGTTGGCAGCTTCTTTAAATTTCAACTGTTTTGAGAAAAGGCAGAGTCACCAGTTCATCTGGTGTAATTCACATTGAGTGGTCTTTGTTATCTTTGTATTGTATGTGAGCGTCTCTGTACTGAGTCAGTGGATTCAGATCACCTACTGTGTGACAGCCGCTTCAGCCAATAAGGGCGTGAGGACAGCCTTTGGTGAAGTTTCAGAGAGGTATGGCCTGAAAGCAGGTGAGTGTGATTGTGATTGTGTGTTTGACTCAGTGCAGACCTCATCCAAACACTGTGTCACACACAGACGGTTCTGCCTGTATTTGGACCTGTTCACATGTCTCTGCTCTCCTACTTCTTTCTGTTGGAGGGAAACTGTTAGAATCTTCTGACCGAGATGAGCGATCATCACAAGTCACCGTTTGTCCTCCTGCAACAGTGTATCTATCTATATATATACATATATATATATATATATGTATATATATATATATATATATATATACATATATATATATATATATACATA
>CAEMYA010000718.1:349958-365948 GCA_903131615.1 Diplodus sargus | reverse complement strand
CGCAGCGATCCATCTCCGTCTCTTTTCAACTGCTTTCGGTAGACGGTAAAAACATTGCTTTGAAACCTTGGAAAATCTGTTGGTGCAGTCGATTGAACAGCAGCTCTTCCCCATGCTGGATCAATCTTAAATTTAGGTGGCTCTGCCACTCGTCTTTTTGCCACTCAGTGGGCATAACCGCTGCGACTTCCGGGTACCGTTACGTCATGCGCATACCCTCTATTGCGTCAGCTAGAGTGTGTGACATCATCGCCAGAGTATGAGGCCGCTCGCAGAATGGGAGACAAAATTGTCTTCAGCTTGATTTTGATCCCTCACCTTTTACTTGGCATAGACAATATATGCATAAAAATGTAGGAAATCGTGTTGGGTGTCAGGTGGTGGTCTTAGTTCAGATGTGGGACTTACAGTTTTCGATTTAGAAGCCCCAGAGCGACACGAACTTTACCACCTGGTCCATAAGCCACAATGTTAATTTTGAGGCTAAATTTCTGGAGGATCGCAGACGGTACCTGATTTGTCTCTCGCTCCTGTGCCCTCATTTCTGACTCGATGGAAATAAAAACAACATGAGCGAGTTCAGCCATGTCTTCTCTCACTCACCATATAAATATTTTGGCCATAACCATTACAGCTTTTACTAAAATCGCAGGGGTTTGGGAGGCGTTTTACCATTCATTCTTATGGGATCCCTTCATCTCTGTCTCTGTTACTTCTCCAGCGTGTGTATCTTAACAATGCGTGTGTATTGCATGAGCTAGAGTGTGTGACATCATCAGTTTATTGAGAGCAGCTGGAACACTGGAGAAAGACTTATCTTAAGCTGGATTTAGATCCCACATCTTTTACTTTACACAGACCAGTGGTGTCAAACTGATGCAGGAAAGGGCCACTGTGGCTGCAGGTTTTCATTTCAACCAAGCAGGTTGCTCCAGGTATGTGCAGCCATTCTAAGCTCTTTCACCCTTAATTTTTGTACATTTTCATCCTTTTTTCACCTGTGTTAGCTTCTTCAGCCCACTCACTCTACAACTTTTCATCCTTTTCCATCCTTTTCATGCCTTTTTCATCCTTTTAAGCTCTTTCAGCCTTTAACCTTTCACCTTTTTAGCCTTTTTTCACCATTTTAACCTCTTCCAGCCCTCTTACTCTACAGCTTTATTTCACCTTATTGAGCTCTTTTAGCCCAATTTATTACATGTTCATCATTTTTTCACCTGTTTTACCTTTTACGGCCCTCTCACTCTAAAGCTTTTCATCCTTTTTCACCTTTTTAAGCTTCTTCGGCTCTCTTACTTCATCCTTTTTAAACTTGTTCTACTATCTTACGCTACAGCTATTCACCTTTTCATCCTTTTTTCACCTTTTTAAGCTCTTTCACCCTTTAACTTTTTTACATTTTCATCCTTTTGTCACCTGTTTTAGCTTTTTTTGGCCCTCTCATTCTATAGCTTTCCATCCTTTTCCATCCTTTTCATCCTTTTTTTCACACTTTCAAGCTCTTACAGCCTTCACCTTTTCAAGTTTTTCAGTTTTTTTAACCATTTTAACCCCTTCCAGCTCTCTTACTCTACAACTTTTCAGCTTTTTAAAAAATCTTTTTAACCTCTTCCAGCACTCTTACTCTATAGCTTTTATCCTTTTCAGATATTCACCTTTCTGCCTTTTCAGCTCTTTCAAACATTCAACTTCATGTTCAGCAATTAAAATGTTCAACTTTTTCAACTCCTTTGGCCTTTAACTTTTCAGCCTTTTCAGCTTTTCTGCCTTTTCAGCTTTTCCAGCCTTTTCAGCTTTTTCATACATTCAACTTCATGTTCAGCTCCAGAAACTGTTCAGCTATCACTATGTTCAACTTTTTAAGCTCTTTCAGCCTTTAACTTTTCAACTTAGTCAGCTCTTCAGCCCTTTCAGCTTTTCAGCTTTTCAGCCCTTTCAGCTTTTCTGGCATTTCAGCTTTCAGCTTTTTCAGCTTTTCGGCAGTACATTCAGCAGATTTCGCTTTGGCCTTTAGCATTCACACTGTATTTTCGCAGGAAATGCAATTTTTCTAGTTTTAACTATGTTACTCCCTCCATCCCCTGGCCTAAAGAGGAAGTAACACTGCGCTAACTCCACCACAGCTACAGCAGCGGCGTGTAGACTCTGGTTCCATGCAGAGAGTGATGGGTTGAGTCAGTGCAGGGGGGGCAGGTAAGGACAGATTGATAGACAGGTAGGCTGTCCATACATTATCTTCAGGCTGCTAAAATTGATTGGATGGAGTTATTACAGCCCTGTCGCTGCCACAGATGATGAATTGTTTCCCTTTTTCCCCCAAAATCATTTTATATTTTAATTGCTGTCTGGATGTTGACAGATTTTATACAAATACAATAAAAAAAAATCTGAAACTAATTACCAACCCCAGCTCCAATGTTAATCTGTATGTTAAGTTGAGGAGTGAAGAAGCAAACTCCGTAGTCAGTGAGGTTTTGGTAAGTAAGGCTCTGCTGCCATTAACAAGTGCATTTTGTTTGATTTACTGTGAATTATTTTTATTTTTATTCATTCAGTCATTCATTGCTATTTTGCCTTAATTGCACATGCAAAGAGACCTTAAATAAATATATAGCCCTGGGAAATCAAGATGCCTGCTGAGTCTGCCTACCACTTAACTTGACATTCAAACCAGATTGTTCTACAGCCATCACCAGCATTTATCCCATTTGTCATTAATGTACCAAATCATGTTCCAAGATAAATCTTTCACATCCCATCAGACATGTGGGTCACCTGGGTCATGTGTGGGTATGATGGTTAAGAACCTGAACCCCAGGTTTTCTGTGCGATTGTTTGCTGAATGAATACCCTACCCCTTCACACAACATCTAATACTGTGCTCACAGTGAAAATGGGTCCTAAAACTACATTTGACACATGGCCTGTCTACAAGACATTGAAATGTACAATTAATCAAATTACATACACATATCACCAATCTCCTGTATAAACTGTAAACCTTGTGTACATCAGTAATTTCCCTTTAACATACAGAAGTAATGGTACGGATTGCATGACTTTATATTATGTTACAGGAGATATAACTCTGTTTGTGTGTCTGGATAAAACCATCCATTGTGTTTTGTTCGTTTTATTTCTGCACTCTTTTGTAGGCACGCACCTGTGCCAGTTTCCACTCTGTCCAGTAGATGGGACTTAAAGCGCGAAGGAGTTCTTTTTGTGGTAGCCTTCCCTTCTCCTGTTATGTCTCTCCACTATTTCGTAAGACCAGTAATAGCGCTATAGAGACAGATGAGAGGGCGAGAGAAGGGTGGACGGATGCCAGCAAACGAAGCAGAGAGAGGAGGTTAAGAGTACTGGGTTACACGCGCTCAGACCCCTGGAGTATTTTCGCATGTTTCCCTCCTCGCGGCGCTGTCCTTTCATAAAGAGCCGGAGAGCCGTGACTGGGATCATCACAGCATCAGGCATAAACCGGTGCACGCGCCCGTGCGCGGCACATGGATATACACTTGTTTTTATTATTGTAACATTTAAATTTCAGTGTGACAAATAAGGTCAGAACACCGCTATTACACACCCACACACAGAGCGGACTGATTCATTGATTTTCTCTTTCTGCTACACGAAGTTGAGAAGAAATCTGTGGACCTGAATCGTGACAGCATGGACAGATTCGGTGCGTTATTTGGCGCATTCGGCGTCCGTCGCCTTCCAAGGATATGGCGCTGCTGGAAGATTCTCTTTCTGCTCAGCTCTCTCTTTCACAACTATCTAGGCTCCTTGCAGGACTGTCCGCCCACCTGTACCTGCTCGTCCACGGAGATATACTGCAATAAGTCTGACGATAGCAAATTCTTCCCGCAGCTCTCCTTCCAGGGCGCCGTGAGCGCCGGGAACGGCACCGGGAGCATCCAAGACCTTTTCCGGAACATCACCTCCATGTAAGTGCCGCTCTTTAGTTAGGTAGAAGCTCTCGTCTGTATGGGATATGTGCCGTTGGTTGTGATCAGAGCTACATGTGTAAATACACTTGAACTGAGGTTACCGAAGTTTTGTTTGCAGATATTATCGTAATTTTTGCAGGAAGACTTTTATGAGACATGGAACGTGGACTAACTGATCTCAGTAATGACACAACGTTCTACCAAAGTGCAAAAAGGGGAGATTCGTCTTAAAATGTGCGTTTTGACAGAACTGACGTTTCTATGGTGGAAATTCACAAAAATACATTTTAAATCATCACTTCATTAACAAAAAATGAAATATACAAATAGATAATACTAAATATTGTAAAACTTGAGAGTTGGAATCTGCTTGAAAGTATGCAAGGACACTTCACTGTGGTGAGGTCAGTTGATCCTTCTTCTGTAGTATTGTCTATCCATACATCATCGACTCTATTCTGTGTACACTAGCCTGATTACTTAATGCCCAGGTCAACCAGTAGTGTACTACAAGACACTGAGGGCACTAAGCAAAGGCTAAAAGGTGAAATATGTTATTCCCATCCATGGTCAAATATATAATGAGTTATGAAACATTACATAAAAATAAATAATTACAAATGTGGCAAGAAACTAGTTAAGAAAACGATCAATAAAAGGGATTTATAAAGTTCTTCTAAAAGATCTGTGAGCCTGTCAAAACTGTGATGTAGTGGTGAATAAACAGCAAAGAAAACAGAGACCATGTGTAAGAGGTCCGCAGCACCTGCTTCAACCAAACGGGGCAGCATTTGTAGGTAAACAGGATACACAATTCTGAAGACAGCTCACTCTGCTGGTGTAACAAACACAGGTCTGTGAAAGCAGGCATGCTTAACAGCCACCGCAACCTACATTTGTGTAAAGCTGGCACAAAAGCCTTTTCCAGCAGGTTGGAATTTTTCAGTTATTGCCAACACCAAAAGCCTTTCATGGTTGCCATTTGTTACAAAGTTCACAAATTTACGAAAGAAAAATAAACTAAATCAGCTGCATAATGTCCCTATTAGGGCCTTAAATATTTCCACTTATTTAAATATGAACCATGTGGTCTGATGGTTGTACATAACATGCAGGATTGTCCTCAACACACACACACGCACACAGACACACACACACACACACGCACACACACACACACACACACACACACACACACACTCTCTGTTTTGTCTGTCCCATTTTTCAGACACATTGAGAACTGGACTGGTCTGCAGATGTTGAGGGATGTGGATATGGAGCTCTACACTGGCTTACAGAGGCTGTAAGTAGTGATACATTCTTTCCCTCTGTGCCTGCTTGTTCATGCAGTGATGTAATGTTTCCACAGTAGATCACCAGCTAAATGCCTTGCTGAAAATATTTCCAACCATTCCTGTCCATTAGACTAACGCACAGAATGCCTGAAATACGCACTGCGAGAGCAGTATAAAAAAAAAATATGGATAAGAGAATGAACTGTAAAAACTAGTAAACTGTAACAATTTGTCAGGCGTGATGTACAGTGGCAAGAAAAAGTATGTGAACCTTTTGGAATTTCATTGTTTTCTGAATACAAAACCGTGCGTACGACCATTTCCACGCAAACTTCGGCATTTATCAATTTGGACGTGAGCGGAAGCTACGATCAGATCTCACGTCAGGTCTGAGCTTGTGTACGCAAATCTGAGTCTGTGGATTTGCGGTGCAGCACAGCAAAATCTTTATCTTCTTGCCAGTGCTTCTTCTCTCCATGTTTGACCTCAGTGGGCGAGGCCTCCGAACCAGGAATATTTAAGGGCGTAACATGTTAATGACGATCGAATTCAGCCGCCGCATTTATCAAGACCTGATCATTCGTACACTGAAATTGGTCAGATACGAGCGTTTCATAAATCATACGTGTGTCCTGTCGTAAGACCAATTCTGCGCTCAGATCTGCACCTGTATTCACGCAAGATTGATAAATGAGGGCCAATGTGTCTAAAATAATAGCACAAAAAAATTCTGATCTTTCATGTCGAGGGCTTGGAGCCAGTAAGTGGCATTTTGGGCGAACTTGAGTTCTATATATCAAAATAAAGGTCTCGATGGGCTCTATCCAATGGTGCCAAATGTTTTGAGCCAGAAGGGCGTAGGTCCACTTACGCCCTTTTGGCTCTGAAAAATACGCGTTGGACCCTGTTTGTTCAGAGCCAGAAGGGCATAAGTGTAGTTGGTGCCCTTAAACAGCATTCAAAATGGCTGACACAACTGCAGACATGGAACTGTCTGAGTCAGAAAAGATTTTGATGAATATTATTTAACAAACTGATGAACCCTATATTGACAACACGCAAGTTAAGTACCTACAACCTCACTGTATATGAAATGGACAATAAACACAAGTGCTGATCTCTGATGATCCTCGGCCTCCCATGTGTTACATGTGGCATGAGCGGGAAGGCGGCCGAGGATCATCAGAGATCAGCACTTGTGTTTACTCGTACCTTTCACAACTTAATTCTGAAGTCGAACATGCAGTTCTTTATTCAGATACATGTGGTGGACGGAATAGAAATTATGCCTTTAGCACAATGTGCCTGCATGCAGTCAGCACATGGAGTCTGGTCATAGCCAGATGGAGTGTGACAGCGTGCATGCTGCAGTGGAAACTGTGAGGAGAAAGGTTCCAATCTACTCCCCTGATGGCTACTACACCCTTGTGAGAGTGGCAAGAAAGAACAACCCATACACCTTACATGAACTTGGTCACAAAGACTTCCTGGACTTCAAGTCTTTCTCCAATCACGTACTCAAAAACAAATCCAAAGATGAGGAAGGACAAGTAGTGCATTGGCAGAAGATTAAATGGTTTCACTACACAAAAGAAGAACCCAAACCAATCTTCTACAAGTAAGATTTCACCGACCCAACTGTCATAGCCCTGGCTCACACTTTTAAAGCTACTTTATCTTAACTTTATTTATAAATGCAACCCAAAACAACATAATAAAGAAGTCTGTAATCTGTAGAGTCAGTAATGTATGCAGTGTTGTTTGTAAGTGAGGTGTGGTGATGATAACACAAAGAAACACACAAACCAAACAGGCAGCAAGTGGTCAGAGAGAGAGACAAAGGGAATGAGGAGCCAGCTAAATAACCTGGGCCCAGGCTGCCCAGATGAACATCGTCAGCAGCTCCATCCATCTACCTGAAATGAGCCTGCAAGAAAAACAAACAAAGGACGACCAGAAGAGGGCGGGGTCGTCAGATAAGGGGATTATGATCTGTGTACACTGTAAGAGGGGTTCCTGAACACGTATACACATCAAAATGCTGTAATCCCCAAGGGCCTCTTTCTCAATT
The DNA here is from genome assembly GCA_903131615.1 of Diplodus sargus. NCBI lineage: Eukaryota > Metazoa > Chordata > Actinopteri > Spariformes > Sparidae > Diplodus > Diplodus sargus. The sequence continues at coordinate 358,632 of CAEMYA010000718.1, read as the reverse complement.
ACAGAGTAGTTCAACTGGTAGGAATTGAACTTTTTTGAGAAGAACCCAACTGGCCTCTCTACCCCTGAAGCATCAGCTTGCAACAGGACCGCCCCAGCCCCCACATGGCTGGCATCAACCTGCAATGTAAAAGGCTTGTCAAACTGTGGTGCTGTCAACACAGGAGAGGAACAGAGGAGAGCTTTAACATTTTCAAAAGCGTACTGAGCCTTTTCTGACCAGACACCTTCGACTTCAGAAGATCTGTAAGGGGTGCCACAACTGATGAAAAATTCTTACAGAAACTTCTGTAATATCCCACCATGCCCAGAAAACGCATCAAGCCTTTCTTGGTTACAGGAGGTGGAAAATTCTCAATGGCTTCCACTTTAGCCTCAACAGGGCGAACCTCCCCTTGCCCCACCACTTTGCCTAAATAGGTAACTGTGGCTCTAGCAAAATCACACTTGGCCAAATTGTTAACTGTGCCCATACCAATCTGTCAAATAATGCAGTGATCCTCTGCAGATGGTCCTCCCAAGTATCACTGAACACAACAACATCATCCAGGTACACAGCACAACCAACCAGCCCATTTACCACAATATTCATTAGCCGTTGGAAAGTGGCCGGCGCATTACGTAAACCAAAGGGCATGACTTTGTAGGAATACAAGCCGGTAGAAGTTATGAACGCACTTATCTCCTGGGCCTGTGGAGACAGTGGGACCTGCCAGTATCCTTTTAACAGATCAAACTTGCTCACAAATTTGGCTGCACCTACTTGGTCAACGCAATCCTCTATTCGTGGTAACGGAAATGAGTCTGGTTTTGTGACACTGTTTACTTTCCTGAAGTCAGTGCATGGTCGAAAAGTCGAATCAGGTTTTTTTACAAGTAAACACGGAGATGCCCAACTAGAACTGGAAGGCTCTGCCAGATTATTTTCTAGCATATACTGAACCTCTGTGTCCAATTGCATCTTCTTGTCAGGTGAAACACGATAAAAGCGCTGTTCTATTGGTTGAGCATCACCAACCTCTATGTCATGTTCCATAAGATGTGTTTGCGATGGCGTATCTGAAAACAGTACAGGGTACTTGTTTATCAATGCAACTAGTTCATTCCGCTCACACTCATCCAAATGACCAAGTACTGATGGCAAAGACTTTAATGCGTCCGAGTTTTTCAAACGTACCTGCAGCCCTCCCCCATAACTGCCCCCCCTGAAGAAGACATCTCCGTGTCCACACACAAGGCAGGTTTCACACACGGGGCCTCCTGGGAGCTAGGAGACAACAACATACGGTCATAATATGGCTTTAACAAATTAACATTTGGACTAAAACCAGTGCTCACCTGAACTACCTCTCTTGCAGCCAGCAACAACCAAGGCAAACCCTCCTCCCAATCACGATCAAGCTCTGTGCTGTAGGCCCGCAAGAGTGACTTCAGAGTCTGATGAAAGCGCTCTAAGGCACCTTGGAAGTTACTTCCTGCTTTTCAGCCTCATCTTTTCCCCGTCCCATGGCTCCAGTTACTGCACACACTGGAAACAACTCCACCTCAGGCAAAACATCAACTGATTCTAGCACCTCTGTCTTTAATGGTGGCAGTACAGGAACCTGAGTGATAAAATAAGGTGGCGGAACATCATCCCAAACTCTATTCCCTGCCAGATCATTACCAAGAATCATGTCAATGCCTTCCACAGGCAAGGCTAGACGGACCCCAACTGCCACCTCCCCAGTGACCAAACCACAAGCCAACTCCAAATTTTTGAACTGGCACTGGAATAATACTCATGCCCATTCCTCGCATCAAAATGAGATTTCCAGTATTTGAATCTGCGGAGAAAGGAAGGACAGACAAAACTATGCTTTGCGCCAGTGTCTCTCAAAATTTTTACTGTCACCCTCTCCCCAACCAAGGAGACATAACCATCAGAAATGAATGCTGCAAAGTCATCATCCCCTTTGGACTCATCCACAGGACAGAGGTCATTGGAAGGACTGTTTATTTGGAACGCCATCTGAGCTGAAGGAACAGAAGCAGCCAAAGCAGCTGATTTTACCTTCGAAGTACCTGAGAACTTTAATTTCCCTTTTAGCACAGGACAGTCATTTTTACAGTGCCCTTTATGCTGACAGTAATTGCAAGTCTTACTGGGATCACGTTTCTTCCAGCTACGATCAAATCTAGATGAACTAGACTCCCCATGTAGCAAAAAACGATTTGTCTGTGCGTGCCGAAGTATTCTGCGCATCAACACTGTCGTTACAAAATGTACTTTTATGAGTCAGGATGTACTCATCAACCAGCACTGCTGCTTCCTGGGGTGTTTTAACTTTTTGTTCATTTAAGTAAGTAGCAACATTCTCTGGCACACAGTTTTTAAATTGTTCCAGTGCTACTAGATCACAAAGCTGTTTAAAAGTACCAACTTCTGATGCCAAACACCAACGATTGAACTGGAGGACCATATCCCTTACAAATTCAACATAAGTCTGGTGCTCCCGCTTTCTGAAACTCCTGAAACGTTGCCGATAGGCTTCGGGTACCAGCTCATAGGCTTTTAACACAGCAGCTTTCACTTTAACATACACTTTACTATCTGCCGAACTTAATGCAGAATATACTTCCTGTGCTTTTCCAGTAAACACACATTGAAGCAACAAGGTACGTTCAGTGTCTGAAGAAAACAACCAGCAACTGGCCACTTTCCCACAGCCACAGAGATGCTCCCGAGCTTTGCTCTACCCACGTTCACCACCGGCCTAAAATTGACAAAGGTGAACCCCCTAAACAGGACTCACCCCTTTTCCTACCCGGGGAAAAACTCCCTTGCCAGTTCACACCAAAGAAAATCTGGAAAATATATACCTTAGCGGATCAAAACAATCAAAAGGACCAAAAGCTCCCTTAACCAGTCACCAAAATCTCAAACAAATCATACGTGTGTGAATCTCACAACAATTGCACCGTAACAAAACAGAGCAGCAACTTAGAAATCTACCACCCTGAACAACAATCCCAAGCGAAACAAACTGGCACAAACTGACTGAAACCTACTAAACAGTAAGTCTAATTCCACTCCAAAATAGATTGACGAGCCCCCATTTGTCATAGCCCTGGCTCAGAGAGCAAGACAAAGTGGGAGACCACACACTTTTAAAGCAACTTTATCTTAACTTTATTTATAAATGCAACCCAAAACAACATAATAAAGAAGTCTTTAATCTGTAGAGTCAGTAATGTATGCAGTGTTGTTTGTAGGTGAGGTGTGGTGATGGTAACACAAAGAAACACACAAACCAAACAGGCAGCAAGTGGTCAGAAAGAGAGACAAAGGGAATTAAAACTGCAAGCGGTGATGAACGGGCCCTCGCAGTCCACGCGCGTCGGCCTATGGCACCATCGGACTGCACACTCACCTGTTACTTGCATGTCATGACGGGGAGAAATCGAGCAGTAAACATCATATCATTCGGACGATTTTTGTCTGACCTGTGTCCAGTGGGTGGCGCTATGGATATGACACAGTTTTGATGCACCGATATATGCAGGGCGATTCCCTCTACATTCCTTAGATATTTGGCACAGATAGGACATTATATGGTGAAGTTACGAGGACTTGATGCTTTGAAGATTTCCCCATTTACTTTCCATTCAGAATAATTAGACTTCAACGAAAGCGCCACCTATTGGCCGATTTGCACCAAATTTTACACCGACCATCATTAGGCCATGGAACACAATTGTGAACATTTACGTAATAATCTGACAGTATCTTATGAAGATATGCAAGATTGTCTATTTTCAACACAATATGCAGGAATTTGTTGTTTTATATTTTGTGCATTTTATGGACAGGCAAAATTCTTTTGAAAAATGTTTGCATGTAGGGTCTACAGATGCTACATGCAAAGTTTGGTCCAAATCTGTCAAATCGTCTGGGAGGAGTTCGAAAAAGTAGGTTTTTCATTTGTCATGATTTTGCGAATTGAAAATTACCGCAAAAGTGAGTGTGGCCTACACCAGACCATTCAGCTGAATTCAGGGAACACGTAGATATACCCACTGACCCACTGACAATAAGTATGCAAAGTTTCGTGTCAATCCAATGAACGGATGTGGAGATATAAAATAGCTCAATTTATAGAGCGCCACCTTGTGGACATCGCCTGAAATTTTGCACAGGGCCTCAGCGGAATATGAGAAAGTAGTAACCTGAGTTTCATGTCATTAGACCATACTAATGTGGAGATATGCAACACTTCCTGTTTTTAACCAAATCTGCAGGAAGTTGATATTTAATAACTTGAGTATTGTGTAGCCTATCAAAATTCTTTTAATAACTTTTGTCAGGAGGGTCCACGGATACTGTGTGACAAGTTTCGTGCAAATCGGGGAAATTGTCTGGGAGGAGTTCGAAAAAGTAGGTTTTCGACATTTTGCGACGTAGCGAAAAAAAACGTTGGCGAAAATGGGCGTGGCCTATACCACCAGATTCAGCACAATTCCCTGAACGTTTGGATATAAGGTTTTTGAATTTGTATACAAAGTATATGGGAGTTATTAGCCAAAACGCACTTTCCTTAATAACAGCGCCACCTAGTGGTCGAAATTCAGGACGATAATAGATTATAAAATTTTTCACCAGGTGTGACTTACATTCCAAATTTGGTGAGTTTTTGGGTCTGTTCAGGCTTCCAAAACTGTAGTCAAAGCGGCACGCCATTCCAATTACAATAGGGACCTCACAGGTCTTTGACCTGCTCGGGCCCTAATGAGGAGCTAGCTAAATAACCTGGGCCCAGGCTGCCCAGGTGAACATCGTGAGCAGCTCCACCCATCTACCTGAAATGAGCCTGCAAGAAAAACAAAGGACGACCAGAAGAGGGCGGGGTCGTCACACAACCTTCCATGAACTGAAGGTGGCAAAGCAGGCAACCAGAGGCACCAGAAGCACCAATTTCGTGTCCAAACCAAGCTCAACATATGAAAGTCCTCCTGGGATCAGCGCAATAAAGAAGAAAGATCTGGGCGACTGTGGCTTAGGGGTTAGTTGGTAGGTGGTTAATTCCCCTTTTGACCAATTATTTTCTGCATTGCTCAGCAGATACGCCCAATATATCCATAGAAGACTTGGAAATGTTTGGTGCCAAAAACGTGTATCTGACGTTTTTGCCACATTTTATTTATTTTAAAATGTTTTAGAACATGTTCATTGTGTTAATATGCCATAAGTTTATTACTTAAATACTCATTCATGTAAGTATGTCTGTGGTTGCAATGTTGTGGTTTAAGGGTTAATAATACAGTTGATTGAAGTGTGGTCAAAATGTGGTTTTGTCTCTCCTGTAAAGTTTGTCAAAAGCCCTCGATGTCTTTATTGAACACAACCATTCAACATTCAGAATGGCAGTGGAAAAAATGAACCCTTAGAATTAATAATTGGTTGACTCCCCGTTGGCAGCAATAACCTCAACCAGGCGCTTCCTGTAGCTGTGGATCAGACCTGTACATAGTTGAGGAGAATTTTAGCCCATTCTTTCTGGCAGAACTGCTTTAGCTCTGTCACATTCTGTGGACGTCTCGTGTATGGCCCTCTTCAAGTCAATCCATAGCATCTGTATTGGGTTGAGTCTGGGCTCTGATTGGCGCAGATTTTATTTTTCTGAAGCCATTCTGCTGTGGACTTTCTCCGGTGTTTTGGGTTGTTGTCCTGTTGCATCACCTTTTACACAGTTTCAGTTGATGTCCAGACATTCTCGCATTATCCTGAAGAATTGTCTGATATACTTGGGAATTCATCTTCCCCTCAATGATTCCAAGCTGGCCAGGCCCTGATGCAGCAAAGCAGGCTCAAAGCATGATGTTTCCTCCACAATCATTTATGGTTGGGATGATGTTTTCATGATGATATGCTGTGCCCGTTCTACGGCAGATGTAGTGCTGTGTGTTTTTTCCAAATAGTTCCATCTTAGTTTCATCAGTCCACAAACATTTTGCCAATACCGCTGTGGAGTGTCAATGTGCTCTTTTGCAATTCCAAAAGGTTCGCATACTTTTTCTTGCCACTGGAGGTGCTGGTCAGGTGTGATTTGGGTGCTGGCAACAAACTCATTACATCATATGATGAAATTGAGGTAAAAACGTATAAAACACGGTGATTCTACCCTCTCACTGAAGTTATATAGTGCAGAAACAAGTGATGGGGGGCAGAGTGTCTGTGAAAGAGACACCCTGTAGTAAGACACTCTACTATGAAAGTAATTTTGAAGATGTTATTTTAAGGTGAAGAAGTTACATAATGTTGCTTCAAGTAAGATCAATAGAAATAGAGGTACCACAGTAGTAGTAGATCTTCAAAAGAAAACTGGAATCAGCAGGTTAAGTTTTTTTTTTTTTAATCTGAAATTGGTGCATCCCTTATTTAAACATAAATTATTAAATAAATTGAATGGTCCTACTTATATATAATTGATGGAGACATTCTGAAATATGTATTGGTCCACGAGGTTCCATCAAATTTAATTTGTTCTGACTGTTCACATAGACAGGCTGCTGCTATTTCCACTTAATGGATTTACCTTATAAAAATCAGAGGAGCTGCGGTTTTCAGTCAAACAAGGTCTGTTTCCTGATAATTATTACTTATTACAAGAGAAATTGAACCACTTCTGAATGTAATAATCATTAAGTATTAAATTGTAGCTTAATGCTAAGTCAAAAGTTTAATCTTCATGCATGTCAGTGTCATTTTACCCATAAGAGATGAATGCTTTACGTGGTGGTGTCCTGTACTTTGATTCTGCTGACATAAGAGAAAAAGAAAGGATCCCCACATATCTACCCTACCCTAAAAAGGACGATGTACACAAAATGTTTAATGCTCTTTAAGAAAGCAATACCACATAGAAAAAGTGCTAAAAAAATGCTTAAATGGAAAATCATGTGGTTGAATGGCTTATGAACAGTGCATTTAACACGCTCAAACAAACTCACTCAAGTTTCTTGCAGTTTTGAATATAAATTCTGAGTGAAGTATCCCTGTCTGCTTGTTACCCTCCTCTAGCTGGATATAATTCAGAATGATGGAGGTGAATGTTGTTCATTTGAGGTATTCTCTCTTTTGTGTGTGTGTGTGTGTGTGTGTGTGTGTGTGTGCGTGTGTGTATGTGTGTTATAGAACAATTATTAGGAGCAACCTACATACAATCCCAGCTCGTGTTTTCTCCAGGAACCCCCATCTGCACTACATGTGAGTACGCAAAGATGGCAAGCTTAAAGGAGAACTTCGGTCAATTTCAGCATCAGCTTTATTGCTCAAGCTACCCTTGACTTGCCAGTACCGAAAACGCAAACACTTTTGGTACACCCCTTACAGGGCTCCTTGAACGGGGAGTTAGCACTGACAGCTAACAGCGTGGGGTCACGTCTTTACATTGTGTTTTAAACATCTTAACATGCTCCAAATATCACCCCAAAAGCTATGCAACATCAGCAGACACCTTAAAACACAGCACTTCAGCGTTTATGACTCGCAATGAATAAAAAAGTGGTTAAAACAGTGTGTTTGTGCAAGCAGCTACTTACTGGTTTGTTTACATCCCGTCTTCCTGTAGTCCAAACTAGTCAATCCGTCGAGCGTGCGCTTACTCCCTCACTGGCAGAGACGGAAACTTTTGCAGACAGAAACGTATTCCAGCATTTTCATTTTTCTGTTCATAACGTACATGTCCATGTTACAGCCTGTCATGAGCCACGAGCCTTACAATAGCCTGTTATGAGTCTACTCGCTCTTCACTGAGAGCTAGCTCGGCTGCGCATGATCGTAGCTCGTACAGAGAGGGGACTCGTCAGTGGCGATCGAAGCTGTTTCCGAAATAGTCAAGATGGAGAGCTTGTCTGATATCGAAGTGGAAGACATCGACGACGAACCTTTTGATTTAGACGGTAGACCATATTTGATCGAACCGGAGTATACAGATGAGGAGTTACTTGCATTATAGAACGAAAGAGCTCTGCTCTCCTCTCTGCAAGAAGAAAATGGCTAGAACAAGGAAACCAGAAGTGTTTGTGTGGACCGATAATGAGGTGAAACTGCTGCTGCGACTCACACTCAACTACAAGGCGAGTAAGTTGCAAGACACACGAACGCAAGTAGTAGTCCGCCATTGTTGTTGTTGTTGTTATGAGACGTCGCGAGGTTCAAAGGTCAGAGGCAAGAGGTCGAGGGGTGGGGCGATGGCGTCATCATTTCGGAAAGTATGCGGATTCGCCGTCCACAAGACAACGGGAGGGCTGCATTTTCAGATGTTTGCACCCTGAGACCCGGTTTCAAAAAAGTGCGTTTTCAGGATCCATGTGGACAATCGGCCAAAACGATGCAATACATGTGCGTTTCCACAAAGGAACGTTTCGTCTGGAGGGCCTCTCAGTGCAGAGCGAGTAGACTCATGATAGGCTATTGTAAGGCTCATGACAGGCTGTAACATGGACATGTACGTTATGAACAGAAAAACGAAAATGCTGGAATACGTTTCTGTCTGCAAAAGTTTCCATCTGCCAGTGAGGGAGTAAGCGCACGCTCGACGGATTGACTAGTTTGGACTACGGGAAGACGGGATGTAAACAAACCGGTAAGTAGCTGCTTGCACAAACACACTGTTTTAACCACTTTTTTATTC
>CAEMYA010000718.1:327680-349930 GCA_903131615.1 Diplodus sargus | reverse complement strand
AGACGTGACCCCACGCTGTTAGCTGTCAATGCTAACTCTCCGTTCAAGGAGCCCTGTAAGGGGTGGACCAAAAGTGTTCACGTTTTCGGGACTGGCAAGTCAAGGGTAGCTTGAGCAATGAAGCTGATGTTGAAATTGACCGAAGTTCTCCTTTAACAGGAAAAAAGTACAAACAAACACACACACACAAACTCAATGGTCTGAGGCAAGGTAACGATTTAATCAGTTTAAAACATACCTTTGTTGGAAGAGGACAATGATAGAAATGATGCTGCAAGCGTAATAACACTTGGAGCATTAACAAATTGAAATCTTTTTTGCGAAAACATGCTGTTACAGGCTTGACACACTGGATGTGTGTGCAGCGCTGCTGCGTGGCGTTAACTCTGGGTTTATGTTTTGCCGTCCAAGTTAACAGGTGAGACCGGCCACACTGGATGCACGGGACGTGCTTCTCTCACCCATGTCAAGCGTTGCTGCTGTGTTGCATGGTCTAGAGACCTATTTCTATGGCGCCATCTGCGCAAGTGCTTAGCAAAAACTAAAAAGGACTTGTAGACAGTCATATGGACATCATACCAGCATTTCAATACAATTTTAATGTCTATATCTGTAGGATTATGTCACAGACATGAAGAAAATACACGTAACAGGTGAAGGGCAGTTTCTTTCCTGTGCACAATCTTTCTTTCACTTTCACTTTCTCTCTCACCCTCCCTCTCTTTCCCCCTCGTGCTTTCTCGCTCATTCAGATGGGATAAAGGAAAATCATCATGTTTTTGGATATTTATCAAAGTCAAACTCCATGTACACATGTAGGGCAGGCAGGAACCAGACCAAAAACAGTCTCAAAAGAAGAGTTCACTTTAAATGTAAATAGTTGTAAACTATTTAGAATTAAAGGAACATGGAATGAAATTAATCTGAACATTGTGTTTTGATTTGAATTAGATCTGAACCCAAAAGCACGACTTAAACCACGAGTGACAGTGAATAAGTCTTTTAATGTTCAGCAATGTGAAACCAGTGCGAGGGGTAAGGGGTGGTGCGAGGTCCCGGGGTCCCGTCATGGCTTGTAGAATCACCGGGAGTGAAGAGGGTGAAGGTGTCTTCTCGAGCGTACTCACTCGGCAGGGAAATACAGGAGAAGAGACGGCTTGCAGGCAAAATCTACAAGCAGGCAGGGCAGTAGCAAACACCAAGCTACACAGTCAGTACGGCAATCTGAGGCAAAGCAGGAGAGGCACAGAGGTAGTAGCCACACAAGCTGTGATTAGCTTGTGTGGCTAATACCTGCACACCAACAAAATACACAGGAGAGCCAGGATGAGAACAACCACGTAGACTGAAGAAACGATCTGGCGACGAGCAGGAGGGAATCTAGAGGCTTTAAAGGGAGTTGATTGCAGAGTGGATTCACTCATCAGTAATACTTCAATCAACAAACATCTATCATTCACCTACAAACATATATGAAATAATTTTAAGCTCTTGCTAAAATGGGCATCAACTCCATTGATCAATTAATGTAATAATTAATTAGGAAAATAAGTCAAATCAAATGAATCACTCTTATTTTTGAAATGTCTAAATTTTGATTGCACTGACCAGTATCTCTGCTATAAAGTAAAAACACAGTTACAACAACTTCATTCAAAATATTTATTGAACTAAGCAAAGGAGACAACTAAGCATATGTGAGTGAAGTCATGAATGAATGGTTAGTTAACTGAGTCAACAAACGGATTATTGCTGACAGAATGAATAAACTAAAAAGGATTAGAAATTAGATAATGGAAATGATTTACTAACATCAGTACAAACAAAAACAAATCTTGTCTAATGTTTATATATATATATATATATGTGTGTATATATATATATATATATATATATATATATATATATATATATATATATATAACCTGTGTGCTGAGAAAGTGACTGCATATTTTCTGAATATGTTGACAGTTATGTGGGTGGTCCTGCTTGGACCTATTTGTTTTCTTCTTTTTGTTAGGGTACACTCATTGGTTTATTCAGCTACCCTTGTAATGACTACATAGAGTTTGCCTGATAGTGATGAATAATCAATAATGATGATGACAACAACTCAGTTTGACTGTCTAGGAGAAAAATGCTGTATTTAACTGGAGCAGGAGGAGTGCTGCGGTGTGTCTCAGTATGCAGAATATGGTTAGCAGATCTCAGTCCTCTGATCAGCTAATGTGTGCATCGCCTCTCTTAACTGGGAGTTGTTTCTGCTCCTAGAGTCCATTGCTGGTTATGTTATTAATATGTTCCTCATCAAAGATGAAGAATTTCACCCACCCACACCCCAACCTCTATTAATCAGAAGGATAGTTCTCATGACCTGTCCTGTCCGATCAGAGGACTGAGATCCGCGCACCACACAGTCCCATAGCAGTGCTCCTCCTGCTTCAGTTAAATAGAACATTTCTTACAATCTAAACTGTTTTAAGATTTCAGGATGTCCTTTATATCTCAACAACATTTAAAAATAGAATTAGGATCAAAGTCATGACACAAGTAAGACTAAAACTAAGAATTATTTCCCTGGACAGGGTAAGACATGGTGAAATAAAATTACATCCCCAATCCACTGTGTTCATGTCACCTTCCTTTCCAGTCCACACCATGATCTGGAAGTAAACTTTTTGGCAGTGGTACTTGGTTGAGGACTCAGTTGGAGGCAGACGTTTTGGAGTAACAAATGATTTGGCGGTAATGATTTTCTTGCTTAAAAAGGTTGTAGCGCAAAGAGGTAAGTGAATCGGTACTCTTTCCACCAAACAACACTGTCATTGCCTTGGTCCGATGGTCCTCTGTGATATTCCTTGCTTGATGTGGGAGCAGAAACACATTTGGACAGGACTGAATGGTTGATACCTACAACCTTTCGGCTTCGTCTCCATACCCTTACAAAAAGACCATTCAAAAGTGTACGGAGAGCCCCTGGAACAAACGAAAGGGCAGAGTCAAGCTCAAGTGACTTTGTGCTTAGATACAGATCCGTAATGGATGGGACATTGGACTTAAAATCACTTTTGATCAATCGCGCAGCTGTTTGAATGATTGCTTCTTTCTGGGATTCCTCGTCCTTTTCTTGTTCGCTGAAATAAGATTGTAGTATTTGTGATGTCTTCTCTCTTATTGTCACTATGTCATGGAGGCCTTCCCCTTCACATACGGTTCAGAATCTGGGTTTCTCAGAGATTCCTTCACTTTTTCTCAAAGATGTGTAATTGTCAACTGTTCCTCATCATTACTCTCGAGGTAAGAGCAAACTTTCATGAATGCCTGCTCCTGATCTTCATTTTTGGGCCGGCCAGACTTTATGCGCTTTGCCTCTGGGTGTTTCTGGAACTGTATCGGTATGTTATATCCGTTACGAAAACTACTACTGCATAAGTGGTGGTAAACACAGTCTGCAGCATGTAGATCACGGCCATAATACTCTATCCTGCCTTTCACAGTGAAAGGCCATTGATCTGCACGATTGTCACAACACTCAAGAATGGACTCTGCAAGCGTATCAGTCCTAACACTACTTGTGTCTTTACTTCCATGTGTTATCGTAGTCCTACAGAAAAGACAATCGGTTTGGCTGTTGAAAGAACCAGCCACTACTCTGGCACTTCTTTTTGGTGGCTGAGCTTTATTCTCTTGTTGGATTTTAATGTCTTTTTTATTTATGTACTTCTGTTGACATTTTGAGTGTACTACTTCACCAGCGGAAATTTGTACGTCATCACCTCTTTGTACACTTGCATTGTTGATTCCATTGGCTCCCTTCTGATGAACCTCAACCACATCAGAGCCATCTCTTAATTTTATTTATTTTTTTTACAGCAAATGGGGCAAGTTTCTTGGTTTACAACAACATGACTCATGGTCAAAATTGCATTTGGATTGTACTTTTTCCTCAAGCTCATGTCATCCTCTCTCAGAGAAGAGACATAATCCCTCCACCTGGTCCTGGGTCTACCCCTAGGTCTCCTCCCAGTCGGACGTGCCGGGAACACCTCCATAGGAAGGCGCTCTGGTGGCATCCTCATCAGATGCCCGAACCGCCTCAACTGGCTCCTTTCCACGCAGAGGAGCAGCGGCTCTATTCCGAGTCACTCCTGGGTGGCTGAGCTTCTCACTCTATCTCCGAGAGAGACCCCAGCCACCCTGCGGAGAGAACCCATTTCGGCCGCTTGTACCCGCGATCTCGTTCTTTCGGTCATGACCCATCGCTCATGACCATAGGTGAGGGTAGGAACGAAGATTGACCAGTAGATCGAGAGCTTTGCCTTCCGGCTCAGCTCCCTTTTCGTCACAACCGTCAAGTGAAGCTGCTCCAACTCTCCAATCGATCTCACGCCCCATCATCCCCTCACTCGTGAACAAAACCCCAAGGTACTTGAACTCCTTCACTTGAGGCAAAGACTCATTCCCCACCCGGAGTAGGAATCCACCAGTTTCCTACTGAGAACCATGGCCTCAGATTTAGAGGTGCTGATCCTCATCCCTGCCGCTTCACACTCAGCCCCAAACTGATCCAGTGAGCATTGTAGATCTAGGGCCGATGGTGCCATCAGGACCACATCATCTGCAAAAAGCAGTGATGCGATCTTCAGGTCACTGACCTGTAACCCCTCCACACCACGACTGCGCTTGAAATCCTGTCCATGTATATCACAAACAGGATTGGGGACAAGGCACAGCCCTGGCGGAGGCCAACACCCAATTCGAACAAGTCCAACTTACTTTCGAGTAAATGCACGCAGTTCTCGCTTTGAGAATAAAGGGATTGGATGGCCCTGAAAAGGGACCCCCTCACCCCATACTCCCGCAGCACCTCCCACAGAACATCCCGGGGGACCCGATCATACGCCTTCTCTAGATCCACAAAACACATGTGGACTTGGAGTACTGTGTACTCCCAGGCCCCCTCCAGGATCCCTGCCAGAGTAAAGAGCTGGTCCGTTGTTGCACGACCAGGACAGAATCCGCATTGTTCCTCTTCAATCTGAGGTTCAACAATCGGCCAGACCCTCCTTTCCAGCACCTTGGAGTACACTTTCCCAGGCAGGCTGAGTAGTGTGAATGTTGAGAGGTGTATCAACCAAGACAGCCCCTCAACACTCAAGGCCTCATCGATCTCATCGATCCCTGGGGCTTTGCCAATGTGGAGTTGTCTGACTACCACAGTGACTTCAACCAGGGAAATCTGCTATGATACCCCCGTCATCCTCCAGCTCTGTCTCCGTGGCGCAGCCCGAAAGTCCTTCTCCATGGCCTTGCCGAACTCTTCCCACACCCGCTGCTTTGCTTCTGACACAGCTGCGGCTGCTGCCCTTTGGGGCCGTCGGTACCCCAGAAATCGATTGTTAACCTTCGGCCTAGGGTGCTCTGGTACAAATCATGCCACTCCAGGTATCTCCATCATTGCCGACGTGCGCGTTGAAGTCTCCCAGTAGGACCACGGAGTCCTCCACTGGAGCCCCATGCAGGGCCCCAGCCAGGACCTCCAAGAAGGCTGCATACTCCGAACTGCTGTTCGGTGCATATGCACAGACAACAGTCAGGGTTTTCCCCCCAGCCCTTAAGCGTAGGGAGGTGGCCCTCTCGTCCACCGTGGTAAACTCCAACACGGGGGCGCTCAGCCGGGGGCTTGTGAGTATCCGCACACCCGCCCGGCGCCTCACATCTTTGGCAACTCCGGAGAAGAATAGAGTCCAGCCCCTATCCAGGAGTTTGGATCCAGAGCCAATGCTGTGCGTGGAGGCAAGCCCTACCAGATCCAACCGGTAACGCTCATACTCCCGCACCAGCTCTGGCTCCTTCCCCCCAAGAGAGGTGACTTTCCACGTCCCCAGAGTCGGCCTCTGCCGCCCAGGTCTGGGTCGCAGAGGTCCGTAACTACCACTGCCACCCATGTGGCAGCGCACCCGACCCCAATGGTTTTTCCTGCAGATGGTGGGTGGCGGGATGGGGGAGGGAGAAGTGCCATGTCGCTCGTTCGGGCTGTGCCACAGGGCCCGGCCTAGGCGCCCGTCATGGGCCCTCCATCCGGGCCGGACTCCGGACGTGGGCCCCGGGCTTCCTCTGGGTAGGGTCTCTCGCCTCACACCTCTGTCTTTCATGGGGTTTTTGTGAACCATACTTAGTCTGGCCCCTCACCTGAGACCAATTTGCCTTGGGAGACCCTACCAGGAGCACATGGCTCCTGACAACCTAGCTCTCAGGCTCACTGGGACACCCAAACCTCTCCACCATGATAAGGTGATGGTTCCTGGAGAGGATGATCAAAGTTATACAACTTAACAAGTTATACAAAGTTACTTTTGGGTGCAATAACTTTTACAATGAATGTCAAGTCTATGTTTTAGCAAAAAATGGGTATGTGTCCAAAAACACGTGTTGAGTAGGAGTTACATGACATTGGCTAAATCGTTTACATCTCTGGTTCACCCCAAACAAAGATAAAACCTTACAGTAATCTCACAAAATCATGTATTCCATAAGTATGTAATCATGTCAGTGCAATTTAGAGAAGTCCAATTGATTCATAGACCCAGAAAACATGGGGTTAGACAGCCACCAGGCTTAAATTTCAGGCTAAGATCCTTTATTTATTCACTCAAAATAAGTGGAAATTAATCTGGGTGTACCACAGTCTGCCACAGCTAATTAACAGTAATCTTCCACTGTTACAAACAGTAACTTAATGTTAAACATCTTTAGTAGATAGATAGATGATTATTGCCATTGTTTCAGAAACAACGAAACACAGTTAGAAGCTCTTCATTTTGACAAATAAATATCAACAAGTATTAAAAAGTATTTAAAAAGACACAAATCCTAACAGATAAAACAACACTAATACAGTTAGTTTAGTTTAGTTAATGTAATTAAGTTCACAGAAGAGCTGTTAAAGTTAAATATCAGCCAAAGCAGTGGCATTAACATAGCGTTACACTGCATACATCCGCCTCCTGTGGAGTCAACCAGCCGATGTACAGACAGTGCCAATCATTGTGGTCAAACAGGATATATCCTGTCATCATCAGGCTTTTAAGCACTCTGCTGCTACCTAGTGTCTACAGTTATCAAGTTCTGCTCCGACACATTTACTTTTCTTCTCTCTCTTTTTAATATTCATGTCTGATAAAGCTCATGATTGGACATGGCCAGAACAAGCTTTTCCATTTTATCATGATGCTATAGTAAAGCTTGTGCTAAAAACACAAAACAAAAAACAAAACAGAAATCCTGTATGGCCATAGGGCATATGACACTGGTGACTTTAAGCTCTTGTTTCCATTTTGAAGTGAATTTCACATCTGTCTTACATTTCGTCCTCTCTTGTATTCTCTCCTTCAGAAACCTGTCCAAGAACCCTAATTTGACCACATTGTCCTGGCAGATCTTTGAACATTTGCAGCTCTTCGAACTGTAAGTTGTGTTTTGTTTTAGCTACAGCTGACACATAATGTCTGCACTGTTCCCTGTTCAATGTTGGCAGCACAGTCATCATACTAAAAAAGTCCTGTATGTCGCTAGGATTGGTCCTTCACTTTCACATTCCATAGATAAGTCAGGCAACCAAAGTAATTCTTTTTTCTATGAAAGAGCTCACCAACCAGAAAATGCTTCAAGTGACGTGTAGAACAGCTGCAGATTAAATGGCCTATTTACAAGACAAGTTGATTTTTGAGTCTCATTCTCAACTTTTCAAATAATGATGCTTTGGGATTGTAGGACAGGTCGGCCAAGTTGGGGGACCCAAAGCATCAGTATTTAACAAGGTGGGGTAAGACTCAAAATCAACTTTTCTTACAAGTGGGACCATTAACCATGCCTTTGTTCAATGAAAGATTTTCCAGTGTCTGTAAAAACTATATGTATACTGATAAAGTGAGAGAAATAGAAATGTTGTGAGTCCACTATTGAGAATTTCTTTTCCCATAGTAATGATCATGATATTGAGTATTGATATTTATCACGGTTTTATATCGAAGTTAGAATTTCC
Organism: Diplodus sargus; assembly: GCA_903131615.1. Classification (NCBI taxonomy): domain Eukaryota; kingdom Metazoa; phylum Chordata; class Actinopteri; order Spariformes; family Sparidae; genus Diplodus; species Diplodus sargus. Next base: position 341,886 of record CAEMYA010000718.1, on the reverse strand, counting down.
AATATGACAACGCTGCAAGAAAGCCTAAAGGGCCCGCTGTGGCAGCATGGCTGGTATTGTTTGCACCTTGTGAGTGTGTGTGTGTGTGTGTGTGTGTGTGCGTGCGTGTGTGTGTGTATCTGTGTGTTTTTTTAATCAAAGCAAAATATGGTTCTGGAGATACTGTAGCAGGAACTACCACAGAGGCTGTTTCAAGTGCGTTATCATGTAGTTATACCTTGAGGCAATCAGAGACTACAGCTCCAGAAGGATAATGTAATTTTCTGTAAACTTGTCAATTTTGCTGGCAGGGGTGTCACACTGGGGTGAAAAGTGGGACTGATTACCCAGGGCTCCGATGGGGGAGGGGGCCCTCAAAAGGCCTGAAATAAAAATGTTGTTTTTAATTTCATTTTATTTTATTTTTTATCTCTAAGTAATTAGTGTCATAACTAACTTAAAACTGGCAGAATAAATCGGATGAGAGACTTTACTGTGTATGAGGCTGTCTGAGGCCCCTCTCACCCCTTGCAATACATAATGGTTCAGTCCACCCCTGCAGCTGCAGGTGCATGAAGATGCGTCTCCAAACAGCTTAACGAACGGAGTGGCTGCTGCTCATCAAGACATGTCTTTCCCCAAGAAAGCAAAATCAGGGAGCCTTAAACGAAAGGAAAAGGCAGAAAGGGAACTAGAACTGCAAGCAGTTATGAATGGGGGCCAAGCCCCTGCCCCGCGCAACGCAGATCCCACGGAAGTTGGCCACAAAGGATGAAGGACTCGGGGCAAAAATGAGGACACAGGCCAACGTCTGAGCCGTGGTATTTGCTGTAATGGGAAGTGCACTGGAATTGCAAAAGGCTGAATGTGTGCCGATTTGGATTTGTTGTACTAAATCACACCCACTTTGACCAATCATTACTTAACTATATGGCTGGCCTCAGAAGTGACCCCACATCAGCACTGGCATTTACATCCGTTATAGTGCCACCTATAGGCCAATTTGCACAAAATTTGGCAGAGAGCCTCTGGATGACTTCAGGAACAATTGACTTAAGTTTGATGTTGAAAGCATTTAGTTTGACCAAAATATGAAACAATATGTGTTTTTTAACTAACAAAAACGATTGTTTGGTTATAACTAGCAGATATTTTGGAGTGCCACAATTCTTTTGACAACTTTTTATCAGACACATCTGGAGATTCTATGAGCAAAGTTTCAGGCAGATGGCACTTAAATTGTAGGAGGAGTTCGAAAAAGTAGGTTTTGCATATGTGGCGATTTAGCGAACGAAATGTGCAGCAGAAGTGGGCGTGTCCTATGTCAGAAAACCCAGCTCTATTCACGGAAGATATGAATATAAGGTTTTCGAAGATGTTATTTAAATGTGGAAGTTACAGGCAAAAACGCGATTGCATCCATTATAGCGCCACCTAGTGAAGTACATGTGCATTTTTGGTATGGATGAACTGTGTCCTATTCTATATGTACAATATAAATTTCAAAGCTCTCAGCATAAGAGTGTGGCTGAAATTAATGTTTGTTGTTTATCTTGTAATAAGCCACGCCCACATTGACCAGTCATGACTCCCTTCAAGATATGGCCTCATGATTGGCCCTACATCATACCGACCAAATTTCATAAAAATTGGTGTAGCCGTTCGAGAGATATAAACTTCCCATATTTTTAGCCAAATTCGGCTCATCCCTTCCCAGTCTCATGGCAACCGAGGATCTGAAATCTGGTGTTAATAGCATTTAATTTGACCGAGATATCAAACAGTTATCATGTTTATAGCTAGCTACAGAAATGTGTTTGTTAATAATTTGCGCATTTTTTGACCGAGCACAATTCTTTTGATAACTTTTGATCAGGTCCAGCTGAAGAGTCTACGTGCCAAGTTTCTAACACGCGTCTGCTTGCATAGGCGTTCCCTCGGCCCTGGCTCCCTAATTACAATAGCGTTCCTAGCACCGCTGGTCCTAGGAAACGCGTCTGCATACGCGTTCCCTTGGCCCCTCGGGCTTGGCCCCCTAAAAAAACAGGCTGTGGCAGAGAATCCAAACTCTACTCTGTAATAGCCTACAAACCTACAAGCAAATCAAATTGAAACGGATTTGCATTTTTTTTAGACATATTCATCCATTAGTGTGCAACCAAAAATTGATTTATTAAAATTCATAGTTGTTCACATTCATTGGTTAATATTGTGTGCAGACGTGAAGGGTGGCCAGTAAAATGAATTATGAAAAAATAAGTCAAATTTGCAAATAAGAGGTTTCTGTCTGACAGCAACAATATCAGTAACAATTCTTGTGTAGGATATTAAATCAGTACCAAACAGTAATGATATAAACTGGGTAAAACACTGAATAGTAAACCTCCACTTAATGCAATGATTTATAACATAATAATTCATTTGTAAGATTGTAATAAGCCACACCCACATTGACCAGTCATGACCACCTTCAAGATATGGCCTCATGATTGGTCCTACATCTTACCGACCAAATTTCATAAAAATCGATAATAATTAGTGTTAATTAGTTCAATTGTTTTATTAAAAATCCAGTTGTGTTTCAAAATATTATGTTTTCAAATGCATGTTTCATGGGTTTTTAATTTGCACTGAGAATATGAGGTAAAACCAAAGTCAGCCAAACAGATGCCGCCAAAATAATCTTGACTAATCGAAAATATAATCGATAAATTAGTTGACAACCAAAATAATCGTTAGTTGCAGCCCTAGGTGACAGTAGCTTTAGATGAGGTGCATAGTGTTTTAATCCAATGGATAAACGACTCCCCAAAACCAAATCTATACAATGTATGTAATAAAAAAAGTCCAGTTTACTTGATCAAATGCTTTTTTCTGCGTCTAGTGATACGTTTATTGTTCTGTTTTGAGTTTGTTGTGCAAGATTGATGATGTTGAATAATCTTCTTAAATTGTCAGAGCCATATCTTTTTTTGATAAATCCTGTCTGGTTGGGGTGTATTAAGGTGGAGATAACTGTTTCTAATCTGATAGCTAGAGCTTTGGTGATGATTTTTAAGTCTGCTTTTATAAGTGAAAACGGGTGGTAACTGCAAGGTTCGTTGGGTCTTTATTGGATTTGAGTAGAACTGATATAACAGATGTGTTCATGTGTGGAGGAATTTGTGATGTTTTTTGAATTTCTTTTTTGTGAAATTTGTGAACGCGTTCATTCTGGCGTTTGTGAACGGCGCTCTCTCAAAATTTTACTTCATTCAAGAGAGTGCCAGATTTTCCAGGCACAACCGACTAAAACAAACCGTAAACAGGCCATGTAGCGGAAAATCACCCAATCTGGCAATACCAGCCACCACAGAGTCGCACCGCTGCATGCATCATCAAAATGCGAAGCATGGAGGCAAAAACAAATGAAGGCAGCAGCACTACCTGAGACTCTGCCTTAGAGGTGGGTAAAAATTTCAATTCATCAATGCATTGCAATATATTTTTTCCCAATTCAATATCGATTCAGAAAATCCTCTGAATTGATTTAGGCAAGCAGCGGCCCCCGACCACCTGCTGTCCCTCGCCGGATGCCTCTCGGTCCTCGCCTCCAGCAGCTGGAGGCGCCTCGCCTGCGACCTGGCTCGAGCATCGGATGGTGATGCGCCACAGAAACGCCGGCGGAGCAGCGCAGGCGGGTAGCCGATGTCTGACGCACCGCTCTTTCAGAGACTGTAAACTTCCAGCGCAGCCGGTCTCACCCTGGCCGCTGCACCGTGCGCCCGCAAGTAACACTCTCCTCCAGGGAGAGAGGCGGGTTCAGTGGCAACTTTTTTCCCCCTCGCGTCTAGCCGGAGGGCGGAGGGACCGCGGTCATGTCTGTTAACAGTATTCGGGGGCGCCGCCAGGGATTTTGGGCCCCATGAAAAAAAATCTAGTTGGGCCCTTGCATAGGTTGCCCATGTCTCAAAGGGCCCCCTGTGAGTGCCATGTCCTTGGAATCGTCCTAACCTTTCCCCCTCTGGCGGCGCCCCTGACAGTATTATTGCATGTGGCCTGACCGAACTCAATACATGGACCTTTGAGTCATTGAAAAAATCTTTGTGGCCCTTTGAGATTTGTATTTGAGTTCACCATGTCCTAGAGGAAAGATTTATAATTTAAGACTACTTTTTTGAGTTTCAAAATTATCAGCAAGTGCTCTAATTAATTATTACTAAATCAATATCGAAGCATTTAAATCAAGATTAAATCGAATTGATATTGAATCGAACTGCAACCTAAAGAATCTAAATTGAATCAAATCATGAGGTTCTTAACAATACCCAGCCCTACTCTGCCTCCACTATTAATACGGCATCTTCGTATGATTACTTAAAACAATTTTATGAAAAGGTCAGTGATGAACCAGGTGGGAAAAATCTTATCTTCTTGTGTAAACTTCACCCGCCGGGTTTCAAGAAGCAACTCTACATCAACAACGTCAACAGCAAACCTGAATAGGCACAACTAAAAGCACTAAAGCACCCAGCTACCCTTTCAAGGTCTGTGCGAGTGCATAAAAAATCAAAAGACACAGCAACAGCGAGCCAAAACAGATCCTCTAATACCCAAATCACATTAACGGCGTACAACAGCTCCGTTGTCTTCATCTCCCAGCCGCAGCTGGACAACCTGGTTTTGAAGTATATTGTCGGAGACCTGCAGTTCCAGTGTTATAACTGATAAAATAATTGCTGTTTGTGGTTCTATATGGGCTGTGGCAATGATTTTGAAAAATAATAGCTCGCAGCAACATATTGAAAAAAAACAACTATGAACTAGTTCATTTTTGGAACTGTGAACTTAGTTCACAATTTTGAATTATGAACTATGAACTGAACTAGTTCCTTTTAAAATAGTTCATGTAGAAAGTGAACTTTTCCAACACTCTTTATTTCTTGCGGGTTTTCGGTAGTTTCTCCTGTTGAATTTTTTATAGTTGAAATTATTGCTTTCCCTTTTTTATGTTGTAGTTGACAAGCTAAGTATTTGCATGGTTTATTGCTGTTTTCGAAGTTGTCTCATTTGATTTGTATCAAAAATGGAAAAAAAAATATTTGAGTGACGATTTTTTGTCCCGGTTAGTCCCACATCTGAATTGAGACCATCAACTGAAACCCAACGTTTCTATGTATATATTGTCTAACTGAAGTAAAAGCAGTGGGATCTAATCAAGTTAAAGATACATTTTTCTAGCTACTCTCCGATCTATCAATGATGTCACAAACTCTAGCTCACACAATACACACATTTTAAAATCTGAAGACATGCTAAAAAAGCATTAAACACCCTGGTGTTAGCAGGATTATGAAAAAGTCTTGGATTTTTTTACTGTGAACACGCTCAGCTAGTCTGATGGCATGGTTCAAGGTGGCTCTTGCTGTTCTCAGTGCCATCTCGTCACCAGACTTGAAGGCTGAGTTCCATGCCTTTAGCATTTTGCGTACTTCATCAGTCATCCATGATTTTTGGTTGGTCCGGGTGGTGATGGATTTGCTAGCGCTGACGTCCTCTGTGCATTTGTTGATACAGACAAGACACAGACATGGCATACTCATCTATGTTGATGTGATAGTTGTAAGTGGCAGCTGCTTTGAACATATCCCAATTAGTGCACTCAAAACAGTCCTGTAGTGCCTCTATAGCCCCCTCAGACCACACCCACACCTGCCTCACTGTAGGTTTTTTCTCTGGCCAGCAGGGGCTTATATGCTGTAAGTAGCATAACAGATAGATGGTCTGACGAGCCTAGATGGGGGCTGCTCTGAATGCATCTTTCATGGTGGTGTAAGCCATGTCTAATGTATTTACTCCCCTAGTTGCACAATCCACATGCTGGTGGAAATGTGGGAGAACTGACTTCATGTTGGCCTGGTTGAAATCCCCAACGACAATGAAAAAGCCCTCAGTGTGACTAGATAGCAGCTCGCTGATAGTCCGGTAGACAACTTTCATGGCCTCTATAGTGTTAGCGCTGGGGGGCACGTACATAGCAGTGATGGAAACTAAGGTAAACTCCTTGAGCAGATAGAATGGTCTGCAGTTTACATTCAAAAGCTCAATGTTCGGTGAGCAGTGGCTTGCAACAAACTTAGCATTTATACATCAGTTGCAGCTCTTGTCAGCACGAAATGTAGCCAGTCCCTCGCAGCTGACAGTATTGTCCGGGATTAATGAGTTTAGCGATGTCTCTTATCAGAATTATTACGCAACAGTTCCTCATCTCTCGTTTACTTGGCAATTCCAGCTGCAGATGATCTATTTTGTTCTCAAGGGAATGAAAATTTCAGAGGAAGATAGATGAAAGTGGTGTTTTATAGGGGTTAGCTTTTAGCTTAGCTGTTAGTCCTCCCCGCCTTTGGTCACACCGCTTCCGCTTGCTCCTCTGTCGGTTCGTGATGCCAGGAGCGTCCATAGAAACTGGGTCTTGTCGGCATAGCACTTCGAGGCTATGTAAACACTCCTGAGTAGTTGTGTCTATGAAGGCGAAGTCACTAGATGATCATAATTCCAGCAAGAGATGTCGATCATATATTAATGTAGGAGATATACTACTTAAAGGAGACATATCATACCCTATTTCTACAAGTTAACCTAGTTCCCTGGTGTCCTAATGAAATGTTTGTGACATGCTTTGGTCAAAATACCATAAAGATGAAGCACAATAGCAGTTCAATCACCCTGCCAAAACAGCCCTGTTCAGAACAGTCGATTTTGAGTGCCTGTCTCTTTAAATGCAAATGAGACACCCACTTCCTCCGGGGAAGTGTGCCGACGCCGGCACGCTCATGCTACGATGACAACAGTTGAACGTGAACCCTGGGAGAAACATGGCTGCTTGAGGAAACTTTGTGGTCCAACCTTACATGTTTGAACCAGAGTCAGACCCTGAACAAGAAGGAGCTGGCGAAGAAGTTGTTCAGTGTAGACTGCAACAATACCTTTCTCAATAGTGAGTTATGAGCTTTATTTTACTTTTTTAATAAACATGTGTATGTTTGTACGTCAGGTAAATACGGTTGCTGACTAAATACGGTCGACCGCTGACCGCTGTTTGTGTAATTCACCGCTTATAAAAATCTAGATTTCTGTTAATTGAGTATACAAAAGTAGCATGCTGTTCCCGTTGCACAAGTACATTTCACGAGTCCGCAATGTTTTCTCGACAGCTACGAGAGGGAATGTAGCACTCGTTTTTTTTATTCTCAGCTACGCCATAATAACGTTAACTGTTACATCATTATTCTGTTCGACATCTAACTTACTATCCACAGCCATACTGTAGCCACTTTTCACGCATGTGTGCTAATTTAACAACCTAGGTGTGAAACGGGGATGTAGTGGTGGTTGGGGCGACTGTCTGCCAGCTCCGTATACCCCATAGTAACGTCTGTTTATCCGTTTGTACTGCATTTCAACATAATGCACTAATTCCAAATAATAACGTTACATCGTTGCATAAGCTGACCTGTCGTTATTGCTAACAACATATTCAAATAAAAACACTCTGATATATTTTCACTTTTTTTCCTCTGGTTAAGGTATACTTGTGAGAACTGCATAACAATGCCTACAGCGGCTGAGAATGTCTGCTGCAGGGAAATACCACAGGTAGTACATGGATGCTTGTTGAATGAAAATGTAACTATTCAGTCATATTATCTGTCATCAAACGTCACTGAACCTTTCAAATTTACAGGTTCTTAGAAAACTTAATCAGCTTCAAAACCCACCTTCCTGCATGGCAGACCACACTGACCTCGAACCAGTGTGTTTAAATGCATTCGCACTTCAGAATGCACTCAATATCTACAGAGGAGACTATGGGCCTTCACGCCTGAGGGGAATAGAACAGTAAGTTTTTTTGCATATAAATTCTGTGTTATTGTAATAAAAATCTGAGAAATTAAATAAATTAATTAAATTTTCCACTGTTTAATTGCTTATTTTTCTTTTTGAAAGACAGTTTGACCATTTGATACATTTCTGCACAAAATCTAATTTGCAATAACACAATTTATGAGCAACGTTTAAACCTAGGTCTAAGACCAACTTGCTGCTAATAAATGGTGGTAATACAAATGAGATATTTTGCAGGAATTTATCTTTTGTACTTTTGGATACTCATCCTACTCCTACGAACCTGTCTCTTGATGACCATCATTTTTGTCAAATGTGTCAAACACTTAAAGCACAAAAACAGCTTATATAGTTTTATTTTTATGAATATAAGTAAAGCAAACAACACACACCTATTCAAAAAAGTATTCAAAAAAGTTATTGAATGTACAACCAGTTTTTATTGCCTATTTCTAAACAGTAGGTAATATAAGTTACACACAAAAAAATGTGGGTAATCATAAATTATGTCTAAATATAAATGTAAATGTATAACTAAATATGTCCACTCTGTTCAGCTGTTACAGATACTTGGCCTATAGGAGCTTTGTGAACTGGTGTTGGGGCTTTCTGGGCCGAAGAGTTCATGTGGCACTGCCCAGCTGTGTGTTGCTGCGTATACGGAAGGAGTTCCCTGACGCTCAAGGCATCTACGTGGGGTTCAGACCTGCCCTTGACCGAACCTCGTCACTTAGCGGTCTATCACCTCCTTCTTGTCTGGCCTTTCGAACTGTGCAGAGAGAGCCTCAAGAATGGAGATCTTCAAAACCTCATCTGCGTATGGCCCAGAGTCCGGAAAAACCAGGTCCAAGATTTTATCCACGTTATCTGCAATTAGCAAAAGTGAAATATTGTGTTTATCGTGTTTACTTATTAAAAACATAGAAAAAGCCATAGACACTGGTTAATTTATATTTAATTTATTTTACAAATATTTTATAATGGCTGTTTCATTTTTCGGTTTGATTTTCAACAAAAAGGTTTAAAACTTACGGAAGGTTGGTTTCTCCTTCACTGGCTTTGCTGTGTGTTCTCCTTTCTTCCACTTTAGAAAATGTAGCCTGAACAGCAGCTCACCAGCTGAGGTTGTAGCCTGTGGACGGTCTGTATTTTCATTGAAGTGCAGGGATGCCAGGTATAGTCTTGGGAGGAAAAATAATAAAATACTAAACAAGATTGAGACCACATTGTACACATTCCAAAAAAATTTCAGAAAATGGTGATTTATTTTCAAATAAATAGCTTTATTTATAACAACTTGAAAAATGCATGACTCAAATGTCCTCTATCACCTTTTTGCAATAGGTCAACATTAGAGTGCACTGCAAGTGTCAATGGTTTGTTTTAAATTTATGATTTACACATATTAGCTCCAAACTTGGCTTATTTTGGTGTGGCTGTATGTGCATACGCATACTTGTAACGATAAAAAAGCCCATCTTTACCTGCACAGCATTCCAAGAAAAGGAAAGACTACAATCTTGGGCGCAAAGCGTAGAATGACACTGAAAAGCCTCAAGTGAAGATGTTTGGGAATGAGGGCTAAGCTTCCCCACATCTTTGAGGACCCTCTTGTTGGTCAGCACTTTCTTTAGTCTGCAGAAGGCTGGTGTTCTGCGGACGTGACGTCAAATGATGGTGAATGCGCATCCTCGACGGCTTGGAGACCGGAAGAAGACAAGCGCGGTGGATCCAAACTAGTGATTGGGTAGCAATGGATTCTGCTATGGCCAGAAAACGACCCAGCACCACACAAAGTCCAATAAACAGTTATACTAAGAGGAAAACGAAGGTTTTATAAGCGGCAAGTCGTGAGTCGAAGCGAAATTACGACCAAAGCTGGGCTGGATACGCGTTCGACTCATGGAGGCAGCTTCAACTTGAAGTGGGACTGAAAACAGATGCTGACATGGCTCATTTCCTAGTAACCAGGTAAGAAAACATTACAGGTCATGTTTAGAGCTTGATTTGAAAATCTTATGAGATCACCGAGGACTCGGAGTGTGCTAACGTGCAAAGTAGCGTTAGCTGCTAACATGTATCTTAGCCCAGTCCTGTGTAGTTACTGACAGCGCACTTTCCACGGTCCTATAGTCTGAAAACGAATAGTTAGAAATATGTTCCTTTTATATATAGGACCTAAAGCCCAATTGTTATCCGTGAGGTGATGTTAGCAGCTGGCTGTAGCAGCAGGCTAACGGTTTCTGTGTCTGTGTAGTCAGATTAGCCGCTAGCTGCACACAGCGAGCCGGCTTCCTGGCTGCTTCATGCGTGTAACGTTAGGGGATAAGGCTATATCATACACACAGCGAGACGGCTCCTGTCTCTTTCCCGTCCCCGGGAAATACGCTATTTAGGGGGTACAGTAACCATATTTACATGCTATTTGTTAGGGGCTATTGTGTTGACTTGTTGGTGATATTGTTGTGATGTAGCTGAATAAAAGGCAGTTTAGAGCTAACCGTGAAGTGCACAATCGCATGTAAGTTAAACAAGCTCTGGTGCTATATAAATTGATATTGAACTGGTCCAGACACACATTCACAGAGGACAGGTATGTCATTCACCAACATCCCACAATCATGTCTGATCAGTTTCAAAGTCAAAACATACCTCTTTGAAATAAAAATCAATTTGGAAGTTATTCACAAGTCATTCTCTGTAAGTGCCAGCTGTACTGTACTGAGGTCCAATACTGCAGAAAAATGTAGATCTTCTCCTCACTATCACCAAGTTTAATACACTGCTAATTCATTTGAAAGTCTGGCACTTCTATTTGTAATGCTCAAACAATCAGCATCAAGCCATTAGTTATATCTGTTCTGCCAGGGTAGAGTTAAAAATAATAATTACTAGATTTTATTATAAAGCTTTGTGAGCATGTGTTCTAACTCTACTTTTCTCTTCTCTCCATAAATGCCTCAGCGACATGATCCAGAGTTGTGAGCAAGAAAAGAGAGAAGACAAGACTGTCTTGTCTACCACACATTGATTTTATTATGGATGTGAAAAAACAAAACAAAATAAAACTATGTACATAATGCAAATTTGAAAAATACTTTCTTTTCACTGTAAACTTTGAAAATAAAATACATATTGTACATAAATTGCATTTATTTTTGGATGAAAGTGGAATCTTTGGCTAAAAATATTTATTTTTTGAGGTATTGTGATCACATATACAAAAAACAGAAAATTTTAGTCTGACACCCTAAGTGGAGCTTCTTTGTAACCTGTGTAGTTTGCAAAGGGGTTAGGGAGTTTTGGCTCGGATGCGAAGAACACAGCAGCTCTAGGCAGTACATCTCCAGGTGGACACTCCTGCTCAGACACTGGTCCGGAGCCTGCCGACACATCCACGACTCCTCCTCTTAAGATTCCTCCATGTGTGCCACTCCTTCCATAGTCAATTCCAAATCCTGAAACAAAAACAATGAGAATAAGAATAACTTTATTAATCCTCAAAGGGATGTTATGATTTTACTTGATGTTATTTTTATTCTGATTCAACTTAGTATAATACCAGCTATAATTTGTGTTTTTCTTGTATTTACACTGTTATGGCGCAGTGCTATTCATATTGTCTTATCATGGGAATGGTTTCACACATCATCTCAGTGGCACTGGCACATAACACTTGGCTTGAGACATTGAATCATAGTACTGCTGTTACATGATAATGACTGCACACTTATGTCAGCGTGTTAGCAAGCTTTATCCAATGTTATAAATACTAGCTATGTTGGTGATTACTGCAGCCACAAGCCAAATGCTCGTCAAACACCACAACGTTGGTGGCAGTAGCATTAGCTTCACAAAACAATGGCTATCGCTAGCTCGTTATTCACCGTGGCTGGTGAAATTTGAACTTTAGTAACCATTTGGCCAGTGTAAAGTAAACGTTTTTACATTACAACTGTCATTTTTCTGAATTAATGCGCAAAGAAAGATACTAAAGTTGCACTGAAATAAACACTTAGTTTACTTACTTCATCGCTTGAGATAATGCTGTTCGCAGATGTAGGCTACCAACGAAGTTCCGGGGAGGCATGTGCGGAGGTCTTGCAGTAAACAGTCACTTGAACAGTGAGTAAATAAATAACGTGTCACAGCATCAGCTGCACTGCTGTGAAGAGTTCATGCGCGCTTCCGCGCCGGCTTGGCTGATGGCTGCAGTTACCCTAACGGCCGTCGTGTCGCCACTGAGTCTTATATCTAGATCCTGCCCTAAGTCCCTTTAAGTAGAGTAACCCCCAATTTCCACTGGATACGTCTCGGCTGCGTTGCGTCTCCGCCACGCCAGCGGAGCAGATACGTTTCACTTTAGTCCATGAGTCAATCCCCAACAGGTCCGCTGCGCTGCGTATCTGCTCCGTCCCAGCTCCGGTAGTCCGGAGCCCTCCGGCACAGATACGCAGGACTTCTATTTCTGGCGGATGCCGGAGCACGACACAACAATTCAGCGGAATTTAGCACGAGCAGACAGGAAGTCAAGCGTCGAAATAACAAACAACATCCGGTTGCTTTTCAAAATAAAACACTCCATGTTGACACCAGCACACAAATCTCAAAAAAGAGACAAACACAAGCTCTTCTGCTGATCCGTCGGTCGGGAACACTCCGTGTTGTTGTTTTTAATAACACAGACCTATAACTGCGGTCGGGAGTGATTATGTGATTATCGCGGGAACTCCTCGTCCTCCTGACGCCAGCTGTCTACTGTACTGCGCCGTGGCATACTCAAACCGCAACCGGTGGGGACTGGCGGATGGCGGAGCAAAACCGGATCCGAGCTGCAACGCAGCGGACACGTATCCAGTGGAAATTAGGGGTAACACTGCCTACACATGATAATGTGTACACACCTGCTGTCAACCACTTGCTCTTGTCCCTTGAAGTGCGGGTTGGATGCAAACACTGGGGGAAAACAGGATCTTCGTGGGTGTGGATGTCCTGGACATGGTTCAGAATGGACGTCTACTTAGCTGCTCTCTCTGGCACCGATGTAGAGGAACCAGCCGTCCAGTAGATGTGTTTTTTTTACACTGTGAAGCCACTTCTTCAGTTTCTCACACTCCTTGTTCTGTGAGATCTTCAACAGTTTCTTGGACAGTCCTAATAATATAAAAAGCTTAAGAGTCTTTCACATATATAAAGCGTGTATTAATTACATAGTGAACCACCAAATTACTTTGAATTGACATAGCAGAAATTATATAGCTTACAATCTAAATTGAATTAGTAATAGGCTGGAACACATCGATAGCTATGTCAGTGTAACAATAAAGGAAATACAGTGGTCATAAATACACTTTTTTCCTTTTCATGTGGAAAAATGAGACACGGAATAATACCTTTGTCCATGTGCCACACATCGTAGTAATGCGTGATATTGGCCTCCCTCAGGAACTGAGGGACAGAGGATGTTGTTCACTGTACAGATTGTAAAGCCCACTGAGGCAATGTGACTGTGATTTTGGGCTATATAAATAAAATTGATTTGATTTGATTTGATTTGAACTTGTGTCTGTCCGTCACAATACTATCCATAGTAACACCCTGTTCCTCCAACAGAGCAAGGCTCCTCTTCAGGCCCCCTTTCTCCATGTCGTAGCTTCCACAGACCTCATTACTCTTTATAATTTAACCTATTCGCACCCACCTATTTTCGGTAATTTTCGCCTATTTAGCATACCCAAATGGAAAAGCTTATAACACAATAACTGCAAGTCCTAGATGGATGTATGATACTTCGTTTGAAAGCTGACACCTTAGCATGTATCATACTCAGAACCTAAATGACATCAGTTCAAACATGGCTCTAAAAAATGTTTTTTGTCTTCGAAAATAATAGGTCATATTTGAATAACAATAACTATGATGTGCTTTATGTAAGGCATATGGCAATATACCACATACCTTCTATATCTTGTCAACTACACCTGGATGAAATTTCAGACTTCTAGGCCTAACCTTCTGGGAGTTATGGAGTTTTTAGTCAGCGGTGCCACTGGCGGCCACAAACCTCTCCAAAACGTCTCCAAATGGCCAAATTGTGCCAAATGCTTTTACTCACTTTTGTAACACTGGAAACATTACTGAAGCATTTTGGTGACTATAAAACCTTTCTCCATGACTCAAAACATAATTTTTTCACACATTCATTTGATGGGTGGTTAGAGGGGTTTCCACACGCTTCTAGGTGGCCATATTGAGATATTGTCATGTGACAAGACACTACAGAATAGTAACCATTATACAAAAATGACAGACTATACTGAACTGAATTTCAAACAAGGATTTT
>CAEMYA010000718.1:314490-326388 GCA_903131615.1 Diplodus sargus | reverse complement strand
TCACTGCGTAGTGTAGACATACAGTCACTTTTCTGCAATCGCCCGCCCGCGGACGGGTGGGTGCGGAGAGGTTAAAAAAATGTCAGGTTTAAATCGGGCTCGGGCTCATAATTACAGTGAATGTGTCGGCCGGGCCGACTCGGACACAACGTGCACAGGCAATTAAATGCATTTTGCTGAAGGTGCAAATCCTGAAAGTGATTTTACATCGTGCATCCTGTCATGCCCATGTAATGTTAGCAAATGTTATTGCATTTAATCATGACATGATTTGGCCTCATTCCCTGAGTGGAGTCCATCTGACAGCACAATGATAATCCACAGGTCATATTTTATGTGCACCAATATAGCTATGACAAGGAATTATATGTAAACTGGGGTGTTACGTTTGTGTGTAATGTAAAACATGGCTGGGAACGAGGCTGAACACTATCAGTGTCTGACTCAGAGTCAGTTTCTGGCTCTGATGGCTCAAACAGGTCAGGCTGGGTCCATCCGATGATGCTGCTAGCTTACATTGTTACTGTAGGTTAGGTCCTCGTGCAGTACACGGAGGCGGCTCCCCTCCTGCGCGTGGGTGTGATTCCAGCGCCTCTATCTGACAGCGTTTCACAGCAGAGAGAAGTGCTTGTTGATTTCGTTGATTTTGAGACCTAACTTTATATACTTGGCAATTTTTTTAATCTTTAAATTTTGGCTCAGTGGTCAATGACACATGTTTCTGTGGTAATACAAACTCATAACAGAAATTGATTTCTGCTTTACACGGACTTTAAGCTCAAAAGATGGGAATCAGAACCTAAGACACCAACTCATGTTTCATCGGTGTGAATTCAGCTGTATGCAGTATGTTCAGCCTAATTTGTCTGGAGAGTTGATCCGCGGTTTTGGTTTCCTCAGGTGTTCTTGGCTCAACAGTGTCGGTCCAATAGCCAGAGGGAAGTCGTGACTCGTCTGTTTCTGTTGATGAAACGCTTGATTCAGGGCCACGCGGGGAGTCCATTTGAGATTACTGGGGGCAGAGCCGGTCTAGGCTTGGCACAAATGTAAAGGGAAAAAATGGAAACCAGCCAATTACTGCAATGTTAATGTTAAAGTCAGAGCTTAGTTCTTAAGCTCTGAGTTGTAAACTAATTCAACTTCTTGAGTAAAATAACTGGAGGATGAAACACTGGCTGGCGGATCCTCCGTCGTTACTCAATACAAGATGAATTGAATTACAGTTTTTCTTGATTGCTTTGACCTGTTTAAACAAACTGGAATCCACTCGGTTTTCATCATCACTGTCTCAGCAGAGCACAAGACACCTCTTGCAAATGTGTTAACCCTTTCTCATTGAATTGACACATTTTCCCCACCCTTTTGCAGAACAGTTAACACAGATGTCATTCAAGCAGTCCAAACTACATTGTTTTAGCTATGGTAACCAAACAGAAACCATATGTTCCTAACTGTTAGAAACTACCTACATCAGTATGAAATCACTAAAGTACCTGTTTGACACTCCTAAACACAAATCTTCAATGAGCAATCAGTCTGCAGGCCTTAAAGAGTGCAGTGGCTGTGTTGTTCTTTGCCAACATGGATTGAAGAGGTCTAAGGCAGATGAGAGTGAGAAATAGGTGCAGAGGAATGTCAAGGTTGGATGGCATGCAAGAAGATTTTTCCCTTGGTTCATTGCAAGAGAGGATAATGAATGTGATGTGGATGAGGCCATGTGGCCCCATCATCAAGACAGAAGAGACTGAGTGGCTATTTCTTGTACTCTACAGTAATAGATTGTTATACTTTACTTTAAATGTTTTGTAGACTATGAGACTACCAGCTTTCTTATTTTCTTATACTCCAATAAATTGTATTTTGTGTAATATTTACAGTATTTCAGTTTTCAGCCACAGTTCGAAAAAAGAATCAATGGAATCAAAAAATGCATCAAAGCATCTCTGATTCTGGATTCAATTCTTTGCAAGAAGGCAAATTTGACAACAAATGGCACTGGCATGAAAGCTACGTACAGTAATAGGCCACAATGACAAGCAATGGTGCACCGATTTGCACTGAGTGCTGTATTTTGTATTTAGTTGTTCACTTTGTAATAGTTGATTGGAAGAGCTCATACACTTGTTTGCAAGTTGTGTTATTTGAAGGCAAAATTAGCATTTGTTGCATATTTTAAATGTTTTGGCACGGTTAGAGCCTTTTGCAAATAAAATGAGTCATTTTGACCATGAGTGCCACTGTTCGGCCTGTGTGTTAACTGTTTTGAAAATGTGGAGTTTGAATTGACTGCTGCTTCAAGCTTCCAGCTCAGATATAAGCTTCTGAGCAGCACTCGAGACCCCAGGTAACTCTCCCTAAATGTACCTCTTCACTTCACAGATTTCTAACAAATCACTCCCTCATGAAAACAACCACAAACCAACAACTTTCAGTAACACTTAATTTGAAGAGGGTATACATAAGCATTCATAACCCCTGCATACACATTACATGACACCTGACATAAACATAGGCCTACATATCCACTCATAAATGATTATTATACCACTTTCAATGTCAAATTGACATCTTACTCTATGTCAAGTGACATAGTGGTCGGCCAGTGTAAATGTCTTTGCGAGGGCTCCGCTGCCCTCGCCCACTGCAGGTCCTTCCTGTGCTGTGCTGTGCAGCTGGAGAACCACACCATGCAGCAGTAGGTCAGGAGGCTTTCTATCGCGGACCGATAGAAGTTGGTCAGCAGTTGGTGAGGGAAGTGAGCATGATTTAGCTTCTTTAACGCCTCTGTTGGCCTTCCCCACCTGATGAGAGATGTATGTGGTCCAGGTGAGGGCGGCTGAAATGTGAACCTATGTAATGCCAGATGTGTGTCAGCAGTAACCTGGCGGTCAA
Organism: Diplodus sargus; assembly: GCA_903131615.1. Classification (NCBI taxonomy): domain Eukaryota; kingdom Metazoa; phylum Chordata; class Actinopteri; order Spariformes; family Sparidae; genus Diplodus; species Diplodus sargus. Next base: position 323,496 of record CAEMYA010000718.1, on the reverse strand, counting down.
AGCGAGAAAAGAGGTAGTTGAGGGAGTCTGGCAGTGTGTGGACTGTGGACTTAGTGGCTTTGTAGCTGTCCTTATACAGTTGAAACCAGAAGTTTACATACACTATATAAAAAGACACATACGCTTTTTACTTTCTTCAAAGTCAGAAGTTTACATACATTTCATTAGTATTTGGTACCATTGCCTTTAAACTGTATGACTTGATTCAAACGTTTTGGATTTCCTTCCACAAGCTTCTCACAATAGTTGGCAGGAATTTTGGCCCATTCCTCCTGACAGAACTGGTGTAACTGAGCCAAGTTTGTAGGGCGCCTTGCTCGCACATACCTTTTCAGCTCTGCCCCTACATTTTAAATAGGATTGAGATCAGGGCTTTGTGATGGCCACTGTAAAACATTGACTTTGTTATCCTTAAGCCACTTTGTCACCAGTTTGGCAGTTTGCTTCGCGTCATTGTCCATTTGGGAGACCCATTTGTGCCCAAGCTTTAACTCCCCTGATGTCTTGAGATGTTGCTTCAGTATTTCCACATAATGTTCTTTCCTCATGATGCCATCTATTTTGTGAAGTGCACCAGTCCCTCCTGCAGCAAAACAACCCCACAACATGATGCTGCCACCCCCATATTTCACAGTTGGGATGGTGTTCTCAGGCTTGCAAGCTTCCCCCTTTTTCCTCCAAACGTGACGATGGTCATTATGGCCAAACAGTTCGATTTTGGCAGAGTGGCCTTTCAGCCCATGTCGGTACAGTACTCGTTTCACTGTGGATAATGACACACTCTTACCAGCTTTAGCCAGCATCTTCATAAGGTCTTTTGCTTTCGTTCTTGGGTTGATATGCACATTTCTGACCAAAGCACGTTCATCTCTGGGACACAGAACCCATCTCCTTCCTGAGCAGTATGATTGCTGGACATTCCTATGGTGTTTATACTTGCATATCATTTTTGGAACAGATGAACGTGGCACCTTCAGGCATCTGTAAATTGCACCCAAGGATGAACCAGACTTGTGCAAGTCCACAATTCTCTTCCTGATATCTTGGCTGATTTCTTTTGACTTTCCCATGATGTTACACAAAGAAGCAGTGTGTTTCAGGTGTGCCTTAATATCCACAGGTGTGTCTCTAATTAACTCAAATGTTGTCAATAAACCAGAAGCTCAGAAGCTTCCAAAGACATGACATCATCACCTGGGCTTTCCCAAATTGTTTAAAGGCATAGTAATCTTAGTGTATGTAAACTTCTGACTTTGAAGTAATAAAGAATTGTCTAAAAAAATCCTTCTCTCATTATTCTGGCATTTAGCAAATAGAAATAATTTTGGTAATCCTAACGGACCTAAAACAGGAAAAGTTGGTCAGAGTCTTTATCCCCTGCCACATGCTTCTGGAGTTGTTGCTATTGAGGTGCTCCTCTATGCACTGCTTGTAGCTGCGTTTGGCCTCATTGATGGCTCTCCTCAAGCTTCGGTGTGCAGACTTAAATGCAGAATTCCGTGTCTTGAGTTCTCACCTTGCAGTTCAACCATGGTTTCTGGTTGGGGAGCACTTTAACAGTTTTTGTCTCTGAAATAGTCTCAGCACAGAAGTTTATGTATGAAAGGACAGCTAATGTGTGTTCCTCTAGGTCTGTCCCCTCAGAAAAAACATCCCAGTCTGTGTCCTCGAAGCAGTCCTGCAGGGCTGAGATGGCTTCCTCAATCCATACTTTGACTCTCTTTCTAGTTGGTCTTTGTCTACAGCTGAGCATTTTGTATGCTGGGATCAGAGACAGAGACAGATGGACTGAGAGTCCCAGATGTGGCAGAGGGCTGGCTTCGAATGCCTTGGTGATGTTACATTAGACTTGATCCATAGTGTTATTTTCTCTTGTCTGTAAGTTAACATATATGTGGAGTTTGGGGAGGACAGACTTCAAGTTGGCATGATTAAAGTCCCCTGCTGCTATCACAATGCTGTCTGGGTGGGCCGACTGGTGTTGGCTAATGGAGTGGTGTAGCTTCTCCATGGCTAACCTGGCGTTAGCTTGCTGTGGTACGTGCACACATAAGGCCCAAGGGGTGTTTGAGCCCCTGCCCTTTTTACCTCGTATTAAAAGGTGCCCTTTTTGTGTGTTTTTTTTAATGAATAAATACATTCCTGTTGCATGTTCCATGCCAAAAACGGCGGTTTAAATTCGCCACGGTTATCTACCGTACGCATTTCGTACATAATATGGTGTTGTGTGTGTGTGTGTGTTGAGCTTGAGCCTAAAGCCGCTTTTCTGTCCGCTGCGGCTCCGCTCTGTTTCTCTCTACCAACGGTCGCTACTTTCAAATTAAAAGCCCCTCGCTAAGAACCCAGTTCTAAACTCCAATGGGGTGCAATGTAAAGCTCTTATTTTGAAGACAAAGAGAGAGAGAAGCCGCTGCCTCATCAGAACTCCACCACGCACATAGATGAGACATGACAGTGGAGCGACTTGAACCTTTCTGAGTTATAAACCATTAACATAACCTCGTCGTGGGGGCTAACAAGTTGCCTTCCATTTGTTCAACGTGCTTAAATTAGTAATGTTTCAGAGGAGCGTCCATTTTTGCTTGTTGAGCTAACTGCTTGTTAACCAGAGTTAAGAATAATATGACAGCTGTCTGTGTCGGCTGTTTATCTTGCCACAAATCTTAAACTTCTTCCAGATATTGAGTTTAAGTAGAAAAGCCTGCACTGTAGCATGATGTACTCTATGTCCGGAGAGCAGTGAGCATCCATCCATCCATCCATCCATCCATCCATCCATCGCCAACCGCTTATCCAAAATCAGGTCGCAGGGGCAGCAGCAACTGTGCGGTGAGGCGCATGCAACACCGCACCCGCTGCTCCGACTCTCCAGTCAATGTCGCGCCCCATCATCCCCTCACTCGTGAACAAAACCCTGAGGTACTTGAACTCCTTCACATGGGGCAATGACTCATTCCCCACCCGGAGTAGGCAATCCACCGGTTTCCTACTGAGAACCATGGCCTCAGATTTAGAGGTGCTGATCCTTGTCCCTGCCGCTTCACACTCAGCCACGAACTGATCCAGTGAGCGTTGTAGATCTACAGCCGATGATGCCATCAAGACCACATCATCTGCAAAAAGCATTGATGCGATCTTCATGTCACCGACCTGTAACCCCTCCACACCACAACTGCGCCTTGAAATCCTGTCCATGTATATCACAAACAGGATTGGGGACAATGCACAGCCCTGGCGGAGGCCAACACCCACTTGGAACAAGTCCGACTTACTTCCGAGTACACGCACGCAGCTCTTGCTTTGAGGATATAGGGATTGGATGGCCCTAAGAAGGGACCCCCTCACCCCGTACTCTATACGTATACTATACACACATATACTATATGTGTATGAATGTGTGTACGTGTGTGTCGGTGTGTAAGCGCACGTGTGTGTGTGTGCACGCATGTGTTTGTTGTGTGTGTGTATCCACTTTCAAGCATACATTCAACTTCCCAAATTCTGTAGTCTGTGAAATGGTCCATGGTCAGGCCCGCCTGGGAAATGCTGCACTTGGGCATATTCAGTTAATTCTGTGTGGGCCCGCTGTAGGTGTCGCTCAATAATTTACTGAACAAAGATTTCTTGGAAGCTCTTCGCACTTAATTAGTGCTGTTATATTGTACATTCTTTAAAGTTTCAACTCCTCTCACTTGTAGTTTAAAGATGAAAATGTCACTAAGGACATTTGCATTTGGCATATTGCTAATATTGTATTCTTTTATTTTTTTTCTCTCCAGTCATTTAGACGAGGTGGTATTTGCCTGCGGCTGTGAGATCCGCTGGCTGCAGCTATGGCAACAGAAAGGAGGTGCAGGGCTAAGCAGTCAACAGGTATACTGTGCTGATGGCTACAAGAAGATACTCCTGCAGGATATGAACATTAGCAGTTGTGGTAAGTTAAAACAAAATTAGCATTCAAACATGATATGCACACTTGGACCTTAAAGATTGGGAATTCTGACTGTTGATATTGATTTTTGTATTAATACTAGAGCTGGGTTTATGTGACTTCCATGGTATTGGATTGGCTAACTAGGATACCTTAATTGTTTTTTAATTTTTTTCATTCATGGGTTTGTGGAAAGTAAAACAATATCGGCAATCTCCAGCCTTCTAATTAGTATACTATACCAGAGATATTACATTAAACCAATATTCAACCTCTTCAAACATGAAAAACTGAAGTAAAACTAAAACTAAAGTGTGTGCAGGCCCGTAGCCAGCCTTGTGGAGGAGGGGGACTTTTTCCCCAAAAAGTGGGCTTCACCACCTGCCCCCACTAATACACGAGCACACTTGATACGTTTTAATTTATATTTTTTATTCATTATACCCTCACTTATACATGACATGTTTCTCTCGTCAGTTGTCTCTCTGTTGTTCTCCTCTGTTGACATGAATGAACATGTATGAATTAAATTGAAGTGTACTACCATCCAAACTTTCCATTAACATGAATTAATTGATTGAATTAAATTCAAGTTTGTTGTCTCTCTTGTGATGTGACCATTTTTAGCCACTATAGGCATACTTTCTCTTCTAATGTGGCAGTGGATGAGCTGGTACTCATCACATTTGGTACAGTTGATTATTTTTAGATTAATTCTTAAATTCCAAACACAGCCAATTACAACAACTTTTCACCATAATTCACTTTTATAAAAAAAAATTCAGATTATGGCCACTTTTCAAATGTAATATTTTCCCACTTTTTAACCCTCGCAGTGTTTCTGTGGCGTTCTCCTTGTCTGTCTCTCCTCAATCCTCAAAGTGCAAGGTACAATCAAGTGTTTACATCATTTATTTTTTTTTTCCAAACAACCTGAGCTTTAAGAATATGCATGCTGTGTTGTCATATGAAAAATTGATATGACCAAATACAAAATTGATATGACCAAATATAGAGGGGAAAATAAAAAACAGAAAATTAATTTCACACATATGGTAAACACACAGAAAATTATTATGAAGTTGTTTTTAAAGTATGTTTTTAAATGTTATATAGCTGTTCTTTAAGGTCTTGGGGATTAGGGGAAAAATAATCAATGCTCCTTCATCTCAGGCCCATTTACCGGTCTCAACTTGTATAAAATGGTAATTTACACATTATTAGGATTTATGCGAGATTTCCTGATGGATGGTTTTCACATATACAGTGTAGCCTGCAGTTTCATTTTACAGCTGGTACACACGTTTGTTTTCACTCTGGTCCAAATGCTGCACCACTGACGGAGCGTCGTGTTTCCATGACGACCGACCGGAAAATGACGTGCGGTACATCATGTTTACATGAAACTAGTTTCCAAGTAAACTTTAACTAAACTTTAACAACAGAGACACACGTACATAGGTTATTTGTAACGCTGCTCATTAGGTATATAAACGGACCACTCTAGTTCGACTGTAGCCAAACTACGTTAACGTAGCAAAGGGCGCTAACGGAGCTAACTAGTAAACAGCTGCTCAATAGACTTAGCAACTTACCCATTTTGGCCCTTTTTAGGAACATCTTGCTGATATCTTGGGCGAAATTGCCGCCGTTGTCTTTCATTTTCTTTCTTTATCTTCTTTTTTACCCATTTTCTAGCTTTCTTATTATTATTATTCGTCTTCTTTTTTTGTTTAGTTTATTGGCGGTGTGCAACCAATGGATATGGGCGCATTACCGCCACCCACTGGACTGGAGTGTGAACAGGAGCACAGCACAGGAGAAAGAGGGGAGAGAGGGGGGGGTCCGGGGGGTGCGGTGCAGGGAGGGGGGGTTCGAACGAACCCTCCGATCCCCCTTGCCTACGGGCCAGGTGTGTGTGTATGTGTGTTACCCTCCTGGTCTAAATTCGTTTGAGTTTGAGTTCAGACCCATGATTACTACGGTACTTTAATAATGCAACAGTACAAAGTACTCATGAGTTGGAACCTCATCATGTTGACAGACCTCGCAGCTGGTTTGATCTCATTGCAAAAGGGTCCCTTGCTTCAACTGCATCCCAATACTGCTGCATATACCAAGTGTGTAGTTGAAAATTGGGGAAACTGAAGAAGTTGGTACCCAGGCCAAAAGGTGCTATTGATTGACAATATTGTTCTACTAAGTGAACTAGATTCGAAACAGCTACAGGATCTAAATAGATTGCAGATTTAGATGAGATTGCTAAACCCACATTTGAAGGTGAAACTATATTTAAACAGTATTTAAATAAATAAATCAAATGCAATTGTGACCCAGGAATTGCTGGTAGGGACTTGTTCAGCAGATTCAAATTAATTTACTTTCCAGATTAAATGGGATCTTGGATAATTAAATTGGAGGTTGGCTTGATGTGGTGCGACTTTGCCATAATTTAAATGAGCATCATTTTAATTTAATAATTTCCTAAATAAATTGTTAAAGTCTTTTGATAGCCACAAAAACAGGATCGGGATGTGTTCAGTGACTGATCTGTACAATGTACAGAAACCACAAAGACGAGAGACTTTATAGTGAGCAAATTTGGCTATATAGTAACATTTATTCTCTCATCTCCAGACAAAGACGTGACAACATCAATGCACAGACTAATGTACAGTGACAAGACACTAAACAAAGAACAAAGAGGTTTGAGGTTTTGGACCACGTAGAAGTAAATAGAGCTTTGTTCAGCAACACATAGACGTCTGAATGGAGGAACTTTAAATAAGAGATCAGCGTGTGCTGTTTACTGATCACTGAAAGCAGTATCGCCCGATACAGAGCATCGGTCAGAAGGACCTTCACTTTATTGTCATCTTTATTTGTATATTATTAGGCATAGTATAAATCATAATTAAAATGTTGAGGAAATTAATAACTATGTTTCATTATTATTGGTATATTTATTTGATATTGATTCAAAGAAATAGGTTCAAACAAAATAAAGAGTTATCTGTAAACTGTAACAAACAGAATTTTGTTAAACTAAATAGGACAGATAATTTAGAAACAATTCTGTGTCTCACTCTCAGCTGTCTAGACCGGCTGTACTGAGGTCGTTGTGCCCTGAAGCCACTATTCCACCAGCTCCTCACTGGTACCTGATTAGTTGACATTGATATAATGTACACTGATGTAGGGTGTCTGTAACTGTAAAATCTAAGAACTTTTACCTACAAACTGTACCCAGTTAAAGCACTTCAGTACATGTATTTAGTGTAAACTTGTTGTGTTGTCACATTTAACTGCAGTTCACAGTTTCATACGTCATGCTCAAGGCAAGGTTGTGTTGATCCTCTCGTCGGCCTCTGTTGTTGAGTCCTGTGTCTCTGTCCTCTGTCTCTCTCTGTCTCTCTCTCTGTTTCATGTGTGATACTCACAAAATAAGTATTTTGTTGAGATAATAGTATCGTTGTATTTCCTCTGAGAGTCACTTTTCAGTTTATTGCAATTGTATTATTTTATTATATTCTGTCTAATTTCAAAATGAGAAGTCACACAGAGAAACACACAATGACGTGCTGTTGCGTGAAATGGACACCGGGTGGCAGCACCTAGCGGCAGCGTCACTGGGACTCTTTGCAATGCGTCGCGCAAGTGGGGCTCATAATCCAGATGAATGGAGAATGAGCAACAGTTATCCTGCTTGCTGATTTCTGTATTATATTTCCAGGTCAGTAACTCACCTTTTCTGTGACTTCAGATGGTTATAAGTGAGGATGAATCCCCGGTGATGTGTGGTCCATAAGCTAAAAGATCGTTAAGTGTGTAAATAAAGTAAAGTGTCACAGTACGTGATGATTATAGTGGAGAAAATGGCGTCCAGCGCCATAACCTGATGTGTACTTTTATTTGTTTCTTTCGGCTCCTGGACATTTGTGAGTTAATATTGTATGTGTGGAAATCAGTTATGTGTGGTGCATTGCTAGAAATGTTTAAGCTAATGCTAATGTACAGTTTAAGACCAGCTTTGGTGGAGGACACACATAAATTGTCAACAATGCTATGGTTAAAGTTCATGGGTTAAAACAGCAAGCTATGGTCCAGCCATGCTTGTAATTTCAGTTTGTGTTCATCTCTCTATAAAAGCAAGGAATCTCTGTCTGTCTGTGTGTGTGTGTGTGTGTGTGTGTGTGTGTGTGTGTGTGTATGTGTGTGTGTGTGTGTGTCAAATATCTCTGCGGATCAGGATCAGACTGACCTGAGAGTTTCAACATGGCTGCTGCTTGGTTCAATGGTGTGCCATGCGGATTTGTTTGGATTACAATGATACCGTTAATGAATTATTTCATAAATGCTTTATACATTCTGGAGCATAGTCTATCGGAGCCCCCACAGTGACATGCGCATTAGAGTGCAGAGCTCAGGACTACAACACACATTAAGAAACAAGCGGATGTATACCTGCGGCAGCGCGAGCTGGACCGGGAGTTAGACGGCGGTTCGGTCCCGTTCTGTTCTGTGCATCTAAACTGACTGTTGTGGATTAATGAGACCAAACGAGACTGGACCGTGTCTGTTCGGGTCTGAGGAGAGCGGATTTATACCTGCAGCGGCGCGAGCTGGGCCGGGAGTTAGCCGGCAGTTCGGTCCCGTTCTGTTCTGTACATGATCTAAACTGACTGTTGTGGATTAATGTGACTAAACAAGACCGGGCCGGTCTGTTCGGGTCTGAGGAGATGCGGAGACGCGCGGAAAAACAAAGTGGAATCAGAATCTGTGGATGTTTGTGTAGCTAGCTGCTAGCCGTTAACCAACCTACACGGCCCAACTCCCGAGTCGATGGACCGGACACACCGACCTGTCCAAAACCGGACTTAGGGTAAATAATGTCCGCCACGCTTTTTCGTGAACATTGCCATCACGTTTGCTTTGTGTGTGGTGCAGAGGAAACGGTAAAAATGGGCTTTTGTCACGAAAGTGTTCAAGCAGCAAGTTTGGTTGTAGAGCAACAGGAAGTTGTGGGAGGGACGTCGGCGGATGATTGACAGGCAATGACGGCCGGTGTACTGACA
>CAEMYA010000718.1:295696-314332 GCA_903131615.1 Diplodus sargus | reverse complement strand
CTATTGTGTTAATACAATATGTCAAAATGAAAAAATAACTGTACAGTCACACATGTGAGGTTGTGCTGAAAATAATCACACCAAGTAAATATGTTTGGAATATCGGATTTCATAACAAACCTAAATTTATCCCCCATTCACCTTCAAACAGCCTCATTTGGCCATCAGTGAAAATGCTTCTTAACCTCCCACTTTTCTATAGGAACACATATTTCCTACGGGCACTGCACTAGTATAGTGTAAATGTGAAAGAGTTAAACTGCAAGGGTCAGTCATTCTGTTATATTAAGTGAGCACTTAATGTACTTAACGTACTTTAAGTACAATTCTATAGAGGAAAGACTCTTTCTATAAGATGATGAAGATGATGTGTGTAAGGCCGAAGTGCATGCATGATTGATGATAGACAGGTGACATGATTAAAAGGGAAAATGTTGATTTGGTTTGATACAAATGTTGATAAGTTTGTTTCTTGAAAATATGTAAAAATAGACATTTAATGTTAATGTTATCTAAAAATGGTTGATACCAGTGCTTGAATGCAGACAAAATAACAGAAGTAATTCATGGGTGCAGTACACAGTTTAAAATGAATGTGAGAATAAAAATAATCCAGATGAATGGAGAATGAGCAACAGTTGTCCTGCTTCGCGGATTTCTGTGTTATATTTCCAGGCTCCTATCAGAGGATTATCTATATGTCTGTCAGTGGGGACCAAGCCGGTACCCGCTACAGATTCTTGGGGGCTCGTCCGGGATTCTTCGGTGCCATCTATTGGATTGGATGCCGAGTGATGTCGATGACACCGCTGATCAGCAACTAGGAGCGAGGGCCGCATCATCCAGCCGGCAAACAACAGCCCTATCCAGCCGTGGGGACTGCGACCGTGGACGAGTGGAGGTCTGTGATCCAGAGCCGACTGAGCTGTGTTGCCATCCGTGAGGAAAACGAGGAGCCATAATGTCGAAGTGTGGGAGGAAGAGCCTGGTGTGGGACATCAGGAAGGGCCTACTCACCTTGTCAGCTGAAGAGCTCTTTCGGGTTGCCAGAGCGGTGGATCCAGCGTTGGATGTGGACAAGTCAGAGCTTATGGAGGGAGATCAGGAGGTATATTACGACCACATCAACTCGTTCATGTATAGTAAGCAGTTACTTGAAACAGAGGATGAGGGAATGGTCCAGTTGCTGATGTTAAAAGACGCTATTGATGATGTAGTGAAATGGCGAGATGATGATATGTTACTGCTAAATGTAAAGGGTGATTCTGAGTTACGTACTGTGCAGAGTGGTGAAAAGCTTGTCGGTTTGTCTGATGATTCTGTCATTATCCAAACACCTCCTGAAATCACCACAGACACTCACATTCACCACACACCCATTCAGTTAAAACTACAATGTTAAATGCACCTGACACAGCGAACGCTGATTTGCTTAAAGCACTCGCTAGCTATGAAGAGCTGAGCAAGAAACTCATACAGTGTATACCAGCACATGTTACACCGCCACAGACACCTATGCCCCCGTCCTCTAGCCTGCCCAGTCAGCCGAGCAGCAGTCCACCGGGTAAGCCTGCTTCCCAGTCAGCTCGTGAGGGGATGGTGTCCTTGAGGGAACTCAGTTACCTACCTAGAAGAGAGTTCAAAGTGCAAGGTGGTCAGGTGGGGGATCAATCCTCGGACATCAGTTACAATAATGTCTGCAAGCAAATCGATGATGGAATCAAGGAGGGATTTTCCGACTCAGAGATTGTTCGTGGGGTGCTCAAGATTATAAGACCAGGCATCTTCAAGGAGATGCTGATCAACAAGGATGACATAACTGTGACTGAACTCAAGAGGTTTCTCCAAACTCACCTAAGAGAAAAAAAACAGCACGGAGTTGTTCCAAGAGCTGATGTGCACAAAACAGGATGAGAATGAGACACCACAACAATTTCTCTACCGGGTAATAGGTTTAAAACAATGCATCCTATTCACGTCAAAACTGGCTGATACTGACATTAAGTACTCTGCAGCTACAGTACAAGATGTTTTTCTGCATACAGTACACCAAGGCTTTGGACACAAACACACTGACATACGCAGAGAACTCAAACCTTTGTTGTCAAGCAGTGAGATCACCGATGAGATGATCCTTCGTCATGTGATGAAAATCACCAGTGAAGAGAATGAGAGGACGAAAAGACTCCCGCCGACAAACTGCAACGAATGCACACAGCGCGCAGCTTGAGCCTGGTGGGGTAAAGAGACCTAGCCCAAAGTCAGAGAGTGTAGAGTCCAACTCAAATCAGACAAAACCAGATCCCCTGAGAGACCTCACGACCAAAGTAGAGGAACTCACCAGACTGGTTATGACCATGCAAAAACAAAATCAACAACAGCCAACTCACAATGGACGCCAGTGCAGTCAACAGAGGACACAGTCTAACCGTGGAAGACCCTATGGTTGTCACAGCTGTGTGGAACAAGGCAGACAGGACTGTAAACATTGTTTCATATGTGAGAATGAAGGACACCGTGCAGCAGGCTGTCTACAACAGCGTAAGAGACAGGGAAACTTCAACTGGCCACTGGAGGGGGACATCTAGTGACCGAGCCTGGAAGTAAGTCCCAACTGTTAAGTGAGGCCAAAGATGACAAAATATGTCCATCCTCACCCTCGACCCCAGTAATGACCAGCACACAAAGTTGCCACACCCAAGTAGCTCAGACCCCTCCTCAACTACCACGTGTAGCTAAAGCTAGAGCTGTTGCTAGCCTGATTGGGAAAAAGGCCCTAGTACAGAGCTACCTAAATGGCTTAGCGGTCACCTCATTGGTCGACTCAGACTCACAAGTCAGTATAGTCAGCCGTGCCTGGAAAGATAAATATTTACCTGACCTTAGTATCCACCCAGTTTCTGAGAGCTTAGGGGAGGAGGAACTGAGGGTCATTGCAGCAAATGGTGGTCTCATTCCATATGATGGGTGGTTAGCTGTTACAGTGAACTTGCCAGGGAATTTGGACCCCAATCTGTCCATTAGTGTTCCATTCCTCATCAGCAGTTATCCCATGGATAGACCCTTGATTGGCTTCAATGTTTTGGAAGTGTTGATTTGTGGCCAACCAGAGAAGCTAATACCAGTACTTGCTAGCCTTCTTAGCAATGCCATATCTTTCTCCAGTGAAACAGCTGAAGCTCTTGTCAACTTTATTCAGACATCAAAGTTAGTCATGCAGCAGGGACGTGTGAGAACAGGGGCCAAGGACACCATACTCCCAGCGGGTCAAGTGTCATGGGTAAAGCCTCGGGTCCCGTCAAACATGGATGCTTCTACGCAATTGGTGTTGTTTGAAGCAGATGAAGACAATCTGTCGTCTGGACAGTGGGATGCAGGGCCAGGTTTGTTACAAATCCAGAACCCAACCAAGCCCTATGTCATCATTCCAATTGGCAATAACACCAATCATGACATCACAATACCATGTAAAACAGCTCTAGGGATCCTGCAGCATGTTGAAAATGTGGTGGAGGCAGAGACCCTGGACAAATCACAGCCTGCAGTGATCGTCAGCGAGGTCACCACCACTCATGTCAACAACTCAGATTCACCTCTGTGGCACCCACCGATAAACTTTGACCACCTGGAGGAAGAACAGCAGGAGGCTGCTAGAAAGATGCTGCATGAGGAGTCAAACGCCTTTGCTAGGGATGGAGATGACGTTGACTGTATCCCAAATCTGCAGATGGTGATCAACCTCAAAGACGATGTCCCTGTGCAGAGAGCTTACGCTTCCATCCCCAAACCACTGTTTAAAGAGGTAAAGGAGTATATTCAAGATCTCATTGTAAAGGGATGGATAGTGAAATCCAAGTCTGCCTATTCTGCCCCAGTGGTGTGTGTGCGGAAGAAGGACGGCACTCTGCGCCTCTGTATAGATTATCGCCTCCTAAATCAAAAAACTGTACCTGACAGACATCCCCTTCCGCGAATACAGGATTTGACAGACATGCTGGGTGGATATTCGATGTTCAGCATACTTGACCAAGGTAAAGCCTACCACCAGCGGTTTGTAGCAGAAGGGTCTCACCATCTCACCGCCTTCATCACTCCCTGGGGGTTGTACGAGTGGAAAAGAATTCCATTTGGACTTAAAATGCACCTGCAGCTTTTCAGAGGAGCATGGAGGAGATGTTGGGGTCCCTGAGAGACGAGTGCTGCATTCCGTACCTGGATGACCTACTGTGCTATTCCAGATCCTTCAGTGACCATGTGGAGGTGATCCGCAAGGTTCTCCAAGCGTTGCAGCAACATGGGGTGAAGCTACGGCCGGAGAAGTGCGAGATGTTCCGGAAGGAGGTTCGCTATATTGGACGCTTGGTATCAGCCCAGGGAGTTCGAGTTGACCCCAAAGACATTGACGCGGTGCTGGCTTTAAAAACCAAACCACCCCAAACAGTTGGTGACCTCCGACAGGTTCTCGGCTTCCTGAGCTATTACCGTTCCTACGTACAGGATTTTGCTAAGATAGCGAAACCACTGTATGAGCTGCTCCAAGTTAAGTCCTCCATGCCACAACTCCCTCCACGACACTGCAAGTCCAAGGGTCCCCAACTCCCATCCAAAACACCCATTGAGTGGAAGGCGGATCACCAAAGCACCTTGGAAAGGCTAGTCAATATGCTGACCAACCCCCCAGTTCTCGGGTACCTCAATTTCGAGGAACCATTCGTGATACACACCGATGCATCGGAGAAAGGACTTGGCGCGATCCTCTACCAGCAACAGGGTGGGAAAATGCGAGTCATCGGTTATGGATCGCGAACTCTGACACCAGCGGAACGGAACTACAGACTCCACAGTGGAAAACTCGAGTTCCTGGCTCTGAAGTGGGCCGTGTGTGAGAAGTTCAGGGACTATCTCTTTTATGCTCCACATTTTACCATCTACACGGATAACAATCCACTTACCTACGTCATGAGCACCGCAAAACTCAATGCGGTTGGACACCGCTGGGTTGGGGAATTGTCAGAGTTCCGCTTCAATATCAAATACAGACATGGAAAAATCAACATTGACGCCGATACTCTCTCACGCATCCCACTCGATATTGACAACTATGTGGCAACATGTACCGAGGAGCTGTCTCAGGATGTGCTACATGCAACCTGGGAAGGAGGTAGAGTAGCTCAGAAGAAAGATGTAGCATGGATAGCTGCACTTTACACCTCCTCTGCTGATGTAATGCCACAACCCCATTCACTTCTGCCTGAAATAAGCCCTGAAGAGTTGGTAAAAGCCCAACGAGATGACCCTGTAATAGGGGAAATAATAAAACTGAAAGAGACCAATAAGGCTCTTACTGATGAGGTCCGAAGGTCAGTAGGGGGGCTCACTCGCAAGCTCCTTCATGAGTGGAGTCAACTACGTTTGGAGAATGGAGTCCTGTACCGCTGGACGGCAGAAAGAAAACAGTTAGTCCTACCTGTCAAGTACTGGTCACTTGCCCTAAAACACCTCCACTATAACATGGGACATGTGGGCACAGAACGTGTGCTCCACCTCGCCAGAGAGCGTTTCTACTGGCCGTACATGAAGAGGTACATAGAGGACTATGTCACAAGGAAATGCAGCTGCATAAAACAAAAGAAACCCTCCACAAATGTTCGTGCACCAATGGGGGGCCTGACCTCTGCTTCCCCTCTCGATCTGGTCTGCATCGACTACCTACATCTGGAGAAGAGCAAAGGAGGCTTTGAGTACATTCTGGTGGTAATCGACCATTTTACCAGATTTGCTCAGGCTTACCCAACTAAAAACAAATCAGGACAAACTGCAGCTGAACGAATATACAATGACTACATACCTCGTTTTGGTGATCCAAATCGTCTCCACTACGACCAAGGACGTGAGTTTGAAAACAACCTTTTCCGCACCCTTGGACAGCTGTCAGGGGTGGGACACTCACGAACATCTCCGTATCACCCACAGTGTAACCCCGCGGAGCGGTTCAACCGCACACTGTTGCAAATGTTACGAACACTGACAGACAGGGAAAAGGAGAGGTGGAAGGAACATCTACCGCAAATGATACATGCATATAATTGCACTCGTCACGAGTCCACCGGGTACTCACCTCATTACCTGCTGTAGGGACAACACCCCCGTCTCCCTGTTGATCTCCTGTTTGGATTATTGGAAAACAACGGATCAGTGACACACAAAGGTTACGTGGAGAAATGGTCAAAGAGGTTGACAGAAGCGTACAAGATCGCAAACAAAACCAGCTTGTCATCAAGTGCAAAGAACAAGTCCTATTATGATCAAAAGTGGACGCTCAAAAGTTTGAAGTGGTCCTCAAACCACAAGATCGAGTACTGGTTCGGAACATGGGTGAGTGAGGTGGACCCGGTTCATACTGGGAGAAAAACATTTATGTGGTGAAGAAGCAAATCTCTGACAACCCTGTATATGTCAT
Source organism: Diplodus sargus (assembly GCA_903131615.1). Classification (NCBI taxonomy): domain Eukaryota; kingdom Metazoa; phylum Chordata; class Actinopteri; order Spariformes; family Sparidae; genus Diplodus; species Diplodus sargus. The sequence continues at coordinate 307,872 of CAEMYA010000718.1, read as the reverse complement.
TCTTCCTGAGGGAGAACCAAAGGCAAGAAGCAGAACTATACACAGGAACTTGCTACTTTTAGTCAATGACTTACCTGTTGAGGGCCCTGCACAGTCAGCTGACATGGTCATAACACCCCCTCAAAGACAAACACAACTTCAACAGAGGGCAAGCTCTGCTGACACTGAGGGGATGCCAGACACTGACGATGAAGATGAATGGACAGGAGGGTATTGGTTGAGAACACCTGTAGTCAGGACGGAAAATGATCAATCTGGACGTGGCAGACAAACAGCCTCAGAGGGAGGACAAAGGTCGGTGTTAAAGCAATTTCCTCCTGCAACAGTGCCAGTTCAGACTCCAAAGAAACTGACCATGATCCACAAAGAACATTCAAAGACATTACCAAGAAGAGGAACCGAACCTATGGATGCACACTTACTGGATGAGACAAACTTACCTGAAAGAGACAATACCCACACGGATGAGACAAACTTACCTGAAGAAGAGCACAAACAAAACATCCCTGTAAAGGAAAGAGAAGTGGAATTACTGGAGGATGGATCAGAGACGAATGAACAACATGATGTCGTATACCTACCTCAGCCTGAAGGGGATGAACAAAATGACCATGCTGAACAAGAACAGATGGATAGACCGAGTCCTCCCCTCCTAATGACTTTGCTGGCAGAAGATGAACACAGAAAGGTTAGGAGGTCAGCCAGAGAGAGGAGACAGAGGCCAATATTCACTTATGAGTCCCTGGGCCAGCCGTCAATACAAACTCATGTAGGTTCCATCTCCTCACAGCCTACCCCAGCCTCCCTGCCTTTCATGCCACACATGACCAGACAGTACATCTTACCTGCTCCTTACACGCCACAGATGTACATGCCTTACACATACTACATGCCAGTCACAACACAAGTGTATTAAAAAAATGTATATATTTTTTTGGTTGTAACAAATGTCGGGAGCCATTTCTGTTTGTCGGGGTGGATGTGATACTCACAAAATAAGTATTTTGTTGGGATAATAGTATTGTTGTATTTCCTCTGAGAGTCACTTTTCAGTTTATTGCAATTGTTTTATTTATTATATTCTGTCTAATTTCAAAATGAGAAGTCACACAGAGAAACACACAATGACGTGCTGTTGCGTGAAATGGACACTGGGTGGCAGCACCTAGCGGCAGCGTCACTGGGACTCTGCAATGCGTCGTGCAAGTGGGGCTCATAATCCAGATGAATGGAGAATGAGCAACAGTTGTCCTGCTTTGCTGATTTCTGTATTATATTTCCAGGTCAGTAACTCACCTTTTCTGTGACTTCAGATGGTTATAAGTGAGGATGAATCCCCGGTGATGTGTGGTCCATAAGCTAAAAGATCGTTAAGTGTGTAAATAAAGTAAAGTGTCACAGTACGTGATGATTGTAGTGGAGAAAATGGCGTCCAGCACCGTAACCTGATGTGTACTTTTATTTGTTTCTTTCGGCTCCTGGACATTTGTGAGTTAATATTGTATGTGTGGAAATCAGTTGTGTGTGTAGTGCATTGCTAGAAATGTTTAAGCTAATGCTAATGTCCAGTTTAAGACCAGCTTTGGTGGAGGACACACATAAATTGTCAACAATGCTATGGTTAAAGTTCATGGGTTAAAACAGCAAGCTATGGGCCAGCCATGCTTGTAATTTCAGTTTGTGTTCATATAGCGTAAATGTGAAGGAGTTAAACTGCAAGGGTGAGTCATTCTGTTATATTAAGACAGCACTTAATGTACTTAACGTACTTTATGTACAATTCTATAGAGGAAAGACTCTTTCTATGAGATGATGAAGATGGTGTGTGTAAGGCCGAAGTGCATGCATGATTGATGATGGACAGGTGACATGATTAAAAGGGAAAATGTTGATTTGGTTTGATACAAATGTTGATAAGTTTATTTCTTGAAAATATGTAAAAATAGACATTTAATGTTAATGTTATCTAAAAATGGTTGATACCAGTGCTTGAATGCAGACAAAATAACAGAAGTAATTCATGGGTGCAGTACACAGTTTAAAATGAATGTGAGAATAAAAATAATCCAGATGAATGGAGAATGAGCAACAGTTGTCCTGCTTCGCTGATTTCTGTGTTATATTTCCAGGCTCCTATCAGAGGATTATCTATATGTCTGTCAGTGGGGACCAAGCCGGTACCCGCTACACATGCACCCCTTCGTGCAAGCAATCTTCAGTTTCTTCAGTCCTGACTTTGTTGGGTCAGGACGCAGAGGTGTAGTAGGTCTCTGGCCTGATGGTTCTTTTCTCCAAGCATGCTTGAGTTGCCAACATGCAGCTGAGTTTTGACTTGAACTGGTGGCCTCCTTCCCTCAAGCCAGCAGAGGTGTGTCAAGTGTGGCGTCTAGAGGTGAAGAGAAACTCCTATGTAGGCTGCAGTGTAGAGAGCATCATCCTTTCTTTTAAAGGAGTCCTGAGACTGGGCAGTGACGTGTGATGTCATCAGAGGTGACACTTCACTGTCCAACTTTTCCAATCATTATCTGTTTCTTTGTGAACTCTGGGTCTTGTCTGAAGATATGAAGTTGGTGACAGTTTATCAGATACACTATATTGCCAAAAGTATTCACTCACCCATCCAAATGATTGAAATCAGGTGTTCCAATCACTGCCATGGCCACAGTTATATAAAAGCAGGCACAGGTGCTTGGAGAACGGTACTTGTCAGTGAAAGGAACTCAGAATGCTTCAGCATACCAAGAGATGTTGGACAATTCCATGCTCCCAACTTTGTGGGTACAGTTTGGGGATGGCCCCTTCCTGTTCCAAAATGACTCTGCACCAGTGCACAAAGCATGGTCCATAAAGACATGGCCGAGAGAGTTTAGTGTGGATGAAATTGACTGGCCTGCACAGAGTCCTGACCTCAACCAGATAGAACACCTTTGGGGGGAATTCGAGCGGAGACTGAGAGCCAGGCCTTCCCATAAACACACTCCTAAACCTTGTGGAAAGCCATCCCAGAAGAGTTGAACCTGGTATAGCTGCAAAGGATGGACCGACATCATGTTAAACCCTATGGATTAAGAATGGGATGTCACTTAAGTTCATATGCGAGTCAAGACAGGTGAGTGAATACTTTTGGCAGTATATTGTAGATAAGTGCTCTCTCCTGCAATAAACTGTCTTCTCATTTGGTCTTTGAGTTTTGCGATGTCATTGAGACGATGTCCTGGGGCCTCATTTATAAACGTTGCATATGCAACTCTCTACGCACACCGTGGGATTTATAAAAAGAGAACTTGACGGGAAAATGTGCGGTCCTCAACGCACACTCTGACCCATGCATATGCACATAACTGGGGTAAGGAGAAACTGCGCCACTGATGGCAGAAGAAAGAAACGGGAGAAACTGTGTGAAACTGATACCAATAAAATGTAAAATAAATAGTAATATTACCTCTCATATATGAACATTTTATTTGCAAGAAATGTATTTAAAAAAAACAATTTCTACAATGAATAAACAAACAAACTCCCTGGAGTGCACATGGGAAACATATGATTTAGGACAAAAGTAAGACAACAGTAGAGCAAATTATGTTTACGGGAGGATATGGAGGGAGCGGAACTTCAGAGACCAGCAAGATCCACTGGCCAACAGTGATGAGTGGCTGATGAGCCGTTTCCGACTCCCACGAGCTGTCCTCTTGGATCTATGGGCAGTATTGGGCCCAGTGTTAGAGAGAAGCACCCGCAGAAACCACGCCGTGCCAGTCCTGCTTCAAGTGCTCACAACACTCGGGTTTCAACCGGCACATTCCAGAGGGAGTTGGCTGACAAGTCAGGGATATCCCAGCCAAACTTTAGCTGTGTTAGGCCAGATGTGCTATGGGGTATAATTGGTTTGTCGCAGCAGTACATAAAGTTTCCTTATACGGTCGGTGAACAGGCAAATAAAATGTGCGATTTCCAGCAATGTCCGGTTTCCCAAATGTAATCGGTGCCACTAACTGCATGTTGCTATAAGAGCACCGAGTGAGAATGAATTGGGCCGGCATCGGTGTCCCCCTTCACCTCCGTCACCACTCCACTCAGGAGAGATTCCCTGATGATCCCCGTCAGTTTTTCATCCAGCAGGGTGAGCTCTGGTTGGCCTGTTCCCCCGCCCGTGGCACAGATGCTCTGCCTGTGTGACGCCAGGCGCTTTTTTGCTTCCACTTTTACGTCTGATCACTTTTTTTTCACTTCGCCCACACTGTGTCCACCAAATAATACAGCCTTCCTCTTCTCCACCTCCCCGACAAGAACTTCCACCTCACACTGAGTGAAATTGCGCTTCTACGCCTATCTCTCTGCTTTCGGCATGCTTTCAGTCATGAATCAATATTAATTAGAGGCGTTTTTCTGAATATTCATAGGTGACTTTGGGCGTGGTATGACCCGCACACAGGTGCTCCACATTTGGAGTGGAGTGTGATTTATAAAGGGAAATCCGCGTAGGACGTGCGTTTTGACGTCAATCCTACGCACAGTTTTATAAATGAGGCCCCTGGTGTGTTTAGAATCATTGTATGACTCTCTGAGGGATGTCCTGAAGACACTAGCCCCATTCACGCTGCCCTTTGAATGCGGGGATCCTGCGCCAATTCTCTGCATCCTCCTTTGTGTGAAAGTGTCAGATGCAGCGAAGGGTGAAATTTTGCTCCACCTCTGGAGGTAGTATCAGAGGCGCAGCATTGGCAAACCGTACCTGTGTGAATGGATAAGCTGGTGGTGTGGAGCGGGGGCGTGTCGATAAATACAGCAAGGTAGTGGCTTGTAGTGTCTTTGGCAGCTTATATGAGGAAAAAAAATACAGCCATCATACATGGAGAAGTCTCTGTCCTCCTGTCTGTCCTACCGACTGTTCATCGCATTTTTGGCTGAAAAACAGCATCTGTCACCGGCAGAAAACTATTGTGTTGTTGTGGTTACTGTCTTTAAAAAAATCACAGCGAAGGTCAGCCCCCTAGACCAAGACTTCAGTGAACTTTCCCCCAGAAAACAGCCTCCCTCAAAGAGTCAGACAGCGTCCAGTTTACTGATGGTGATCACTACATTATGTAATTTACAGCGAAAACGTAACCTTGTCACTTTCCAGGAAGTTTTGTGGGTCAGGATCTCAATCACATTCTAACATCATCAATATGATAATAAACAGTCAGCGGGCATGTTTAGATTAACAGGAGGACACCGAGTCAAACAAACACACAGACGCCATCATCATGACATGTCTCTTTAGGACCCGCAGCACCGGCTTTCTGTGTGAACACACTGGTTTGTGTTTATGCAGGAGCTGCTTTCTTCTGTGTGAACAAACAACGGTGGAAAACACTATGCTACATTTAAGTGTTCTTTTGTATTGACCATTTTCTACTTTCCTACAGATATAAAGAGTATAATTAACTAAACTTTGCACACACAGACAAAAATAGCCATTGCATCTCCTGATGTATTACATTTTGTAGGCACATTTATCATGTCCAGACTTACAATATGTCCCCTGGAGCCATAACAAGTCATTGAATCTCAACCTTTTCTAGTGACAATCCCCCCAGAAAAGTCCAGTTGGTGTCTTAAATCTCCCTCTAGGGTTCTCAGCCTCTAGGATGGCACTCAGTTGGTGTAACTTGAGTGTATATGCTCAGATCTGCGCTAAACTTCATAAGTTTGATTAGAGGCACAACCTGACAAGAACTACTTGCCAATATTACATTGTTTTTGAGAGAAAGACAAATCTTTATTTCTCATGGGCAGTCTTATTCAGTGTGACTGAGTGAAACTATTTCCGTGCATTTAACCAGCAGAAGGGCGGCCACTGTATGACTATCAGGGACCAACTCCAGTTTTATCGAAAGAGTCAAGAGCACTGGCAGTAGAATTTACAGTAAATGGTTTGACTGTAGGGGAAACCAGTGCACCTGGAGGAAACCAATGTAGCAGAGGTTGAACATGCAATCTGTTAGCCTTTTGTGACAATCGTTATTTGATTTACATGAAATGATGGTGTTGTCTAAACGTGATATACAAAAACACAACATATTAAGATATACAAAAAGCTCTAGTTGTTACGGCTGAAGGAGGCGGACCCAAAAGCGACAGACTGCCTAGAGAGTTGGGCACAAAAGTTTATTAATGAAAGTTCAAGAGTTCAACAAAAGGTGTCCGCGGCTGCAAACGGCAGGAGGCAGGAGGCTGGTTCAGCGTAAGGTGTCCGCGGCAGCAGGCGGCTGGAGGCTAATTTAACAAAGGGTGTCCGCGGCGGCAGGTTGCAGGAGGCAGGAAAACAGGGGAGCGAGGCACCGAGCTGGCAAAAGAAACACAAAGAGATAATCAGGACAAAAGACTCTTCACACACACTGAGGAAATCACACCAGGAAGCTCTTCTGAAAGTGCTAGCGACTGGCTCTACCGATGAGATGGAATTATCTGGCACAGGAGTTGAGTCAGAGCCGGCTTCTATAGTGAGGATGATTAGGTGGAGATGGAAACCAGGTGTGCCTCGCTGCACTTGCTTAAGTGGGTCAGCTCTGCCTCCCGCCGCCTTCCAGCACTGCAGGTGAAACGGGGGAGACAAGGAAAGGGAACAAGGTGCACGACAAAACATTGCATTGCATAACAAATTCAGAGCCTTTTCGATCATCGCAGTTCATACTGCAGCAGGATAATGAGCCCAAACACACCTCAAAGTACTTGAAGACCTAAGAAGACCAAGGAGTAATGGCCTGTCCTCCACACCTGCCCTTAGCAAAAAGTAGTTTATTCAAGTGTACTACAAGTATACTAATCTTATACTAAAATTGAGGCAGTATACTTGAAGTGTACTTTTTATATACTACATTTTATATACTTAAGAAAAGTATAGTGAAGTATACTTGGCTTATACTGAAAAGTATAAAGAATAGTCTAAGACTAAGTACATCAATACTTAGACTTATACTTTAATAATTAAGCTTATACTTGTACTTTAGTATACTGTGGACTGTGGCGCAAAGACTCTTGGGTATTCTGTTGTTGTTGGTGTAATTATGGTTCGTGAATGTGTTTGTGAATAAGATGATGTGTAAGACGGTTGCAGGTTAATTCACATCCTTGTTATGTGGTTATGAGGTATCTGGAGGACAACACATTCTGATTTACTGAGCTTGGATTCAATCATGACTCATTGATTTTCATTGTGTGAGTGAAGGTCCTGGAGGAAGCTCCCAACTGTAAGGAGTCAAAGGTTAACAGAATATAAAGTGCTTAGCTAAGTTTGATCTGCATGCCAAATAGTGGAAGATGCCTAGCACAGGTCAAACTCCTCTTTTAGTCCATTGGATAAATTTGGCAAAAGGACCAATCAGAGGAAGTGGGTGTCCTGGAGAAGGGCCTCTAAAAAGGCCCTCACAGGAAGAACAGGGTAAGGCATTTTTTTAGGGCTCCTGAGAGCAGAGGCTGTCAGGAGTTTTGATAGAGGAGAAGGCAAAGCATTTTGGCATAGCTTTTCCCATAGATTTGATAATATCAGAAAGCGGCCGCTTCTGATCCGGACTCAAGGCTCTAGATTCTGTTTCAATAAAGATTTCTCTATCAGCCACACAGCCTTGACTCCGCAGAATTCTTTTATCATCGAACTACACACCGACACCTCTGAGGAGGAAAGCCCAGAAACTACAGTTAAATTGTGTCGAATTAACAAAGATGATAAAAATGTTGGCACCGTGAGTGAAGGGGTGTTTTCCGGGAGAGACTTCCCGTCTGTTAAGGTGTGAGCATGTATGGTAATAACTGGTGAATCTCTTGCTAGAGCTTACCACATTACAAGTGCTAATACTTACAATATCTTGAGTACAGAATAAGGTCAAGTCATTGACTTGTACTTACATTTAATTTAGCAGAATAAAAATGTTTTTCACTACACACATTTACATTGAGGTATTACCCCTGTTATAAACTTACATGTTAATAAACTAAAATGTGGACTAGAAGTATATACTTAGTACACTAGTAGTATATACATGAGTATACTTGTCGTATACTTGAAAGTGTACTTCTGTAAACTTAAAATGACCTTATAAAGTATACTTAAAGTTTACTTTTATAAACTTAAAATGTTCCAATTTAGTCCGAAGAAGTATTGAATTAGTATACTTTCTAGTATGCTACAAGTACATGGTCCATAGTATACTTGCTATACTTATACTCTTACTCAAGCATACTTAATAAAATCAACTTCAAGTATACTACTGTTTGCTAAGTGTGACCTCAGGTGTATGTAAACTTTTGACAAGAACTGTATGGGGGCGCTTGAAGACTGACTGAGAAAGACAAGCAAGTGTGTTGTGTTGTGTGATGTGTATGTTATTTATTACATTCTATCTCTCTTTGTCTTAGACCTGCCAGATATCAGCATCAGCCACAGCAACCTCACAGTTATTGAGGGTGATCAAGTAACAGCAATCTGTAATGGCTCTGGATTCCCGTTACCAGAGGTGGACTGGCCTGTCAACAGCTTGCACTCCATCAATACACAAGAGGTAGGGAGGATGCAAACACACAATGCACACCCTTACTCACATCAAGGAAAACACAAAACAACTGATCTACGTTTTGTTAATGGATTTCTAAAACAAAACAGGGATGCATGGACAAGCGCAGAAGCCAGCATACAGAGGCAGACAGAGGAGTCGGTACTTTATGACCATCATATATTATCATCATCATCATATTTATCAATAAATATGAAGATGTGATTGTCCTTTGTACTTGTCTCTTGTTCTTATTTGCAAGAACAAGAGAAATAGAGGAGGAAAGAGAGGGAGGGAGGGAGGGAGAGAAAGAAAAAGAGAGAGCACTGTAACATTCTACAGATACAAACATTAAAACAATAGAGAAACGCTGGTATGATGTCGATATGACTATCTGGTTTGATTAGCATCAGGAAGAAAAAGGAGACAGGTGGGCCTGCTGGAGGGCAGAGTGACAAGACTAATGCTCTTTTTTTAGAGATGGATTCCAGGGGTATTGGTTGCTAGGACCCTGCAGTCCTCAGTTGTTACTGAAAGGGCACACCAAGTCGGACAGATGAGGGACACCACCAGCCACCAAGAACACTAATAATGACGTTTCCAAACTACAAGGACGACTGGTGTTTCTAACCCTAACCCTTACCCTACATATTGAAGGAAAAAAAAAAAATTCCTTTGAGGACAATGATGTAAACATCTTGGCCAGAGAAGACAGATGGTTTGAAAGAGGAGAAAAAGAATCCATCTATGTCAAATTGGAATGACTGTCTTTGAGCACAGGAGGCGGACTAAGACATTTCTTATCAGCCACCTGCAATATATTACTGGGTACCCTCCCCAGACAGCTAAACAACAACCCACAAGTGGTCCTAATGACTCTGAAACTCAGAGCTCACATGTGTCCTTAATGACTCTGTAAGGACACTCTCACACAGAGTTTAAAAACCTGCAACTTCCCTCCAGTTAGTTAGAACTGAAAAAGCCTATTGGATGAGAGGTGAAATGTCTTCAAGAAACTGAAACAAGTCTAGCTGCCTAGGATACAGCACTGAGAATTCTTCAGGAAAACATTTAGGAAAAACCTTTGCCTTTATTTACAATTGTTTAGGCCGATTTAGGTGCACTTGCTTTGGAGATATGAAAATCTGCAACATTTAAGGCTAACTGGACTAAAATACTAGAACTACTACTGAAATTACATTCCTCTGCCACCACCTCCAGATTATTCTAAAAAATTAAGCAATCTTTTCCGATTTGAACCCCCTGAGACTGACATATATACGTTTCAATAGTCATAAAGTATAATTTGCATTATTTATACATTAAAAACTCTTAAACCGTAAATCATAGCTCCTACATTTTTTTCTCCCTGAGGCTGGCAGCTATGCAGTTCCAACAAGTTGTCCACTGTGGCTGTAGCTCTTACAGAAGCTGAATAATCCAGCCTGGAAGTTTCTTTTGAACATCTTTGTACACTAAACTCATAATGATATAGCTGAAATTTAGGGTTGCCTTTGAATATTTTTTTTCAACTTTTTGATTATGAAATACAGCTAAACAGATGCTAACGGGACCCATATTGCTTTTCTTTTGACAAATCAGAGGTCCCTGACTGCCAAGAACTGAGCAAAAATCCTTTTCTGTGGATGATTTGAATACATTTAACTGAAATTGAATTTCAGCTTTGTTTAATTATTTATCTTTTGGGTCATTTAATCATTTACACATTCATGTGACATATCTGAATCATGCATATTCTGATAGCCCTGGTTGTCCTGAACAAAATAATGAATATACATCAGCCCCGCTCACGACTCCGAGCCTTCTGCTCCACTGCCCCCCACATCTGGAACTCCCTCCCTGAACACCTACGACAACCCCAGTCTGTGGTCACCTTTAAAAAAGGGCATAAAACTTTTTTGTTCAGACAGGCTTTCCTAGGTCGTCCCTAGATGTATTTTTTTTCTTATTCTCTCTCTGCACTTAAATCTCCTCCTTTAGCTGTTTTATCTACTGCTGATTTTAACGTGTCTGATTTCTCTCTTAGTCTTTTGTTTTTTTTTGTGTTTCTGGTTTCTGTAACACTTTGAGATTACCTTATGAAAAGTGCTTTACAAATAACATTTATTATTAAATGTATTATTATTATAACTTGATTGCACAATGCAGGGTTGATGTTATACAAGCATTATTGCACAAGAAGACCAGGCAAACCAGAGTAGGGAATAAATAGCTTAGGGCTCGGAGGGTTAATGACAAAATAGTGGGGCAATACTTTGTATGTCTTCATTATATTAACCCTTTAATGTGGTACATCTGAGTTGTTTAGCTGAGATTTATTATGTGTTTATTAGTGTCCTTGAGCAAGATACTGAACCCAGAATAGCTCCTGATGAGCAGTTGGTGGCTTACATGGCAGCCTCCTCCATCAGTGTATGAATGTGTGTGTGAATGGCTGAATGTGGCATGTATTGTAAAGCGCTTTGAGCTGTCAGTTGACTGCAAAAGCACTATAAAAATGCAAGACCATTCACAATCTAAATCTTGTCTGTCTTTATGCTTTAAGAAAAAAAATCTATGTAAACACACAAAAAATAAATTGTACCCACATGATAAATAAACGGTTGAGGTCAAATAAATACAATAAATTATTTCAAAGAGTGACATTTATTATCACAGTATAGTACAATATGGTGTAATCAGTTCAATTAACCAATAAGAGTTGATGCAACATTTAAATTATTGGTATCTAGGGGACTTAAAACCAACCAAGACCTTTATTTTACAGACCCAGATATCATGTCTTTTCAGGAGCTGAAATTCTAAATTTCTTCAGGTACCTCCAGGTTAGAGGCTATGCTTAAGAAAATCAGAATTATGTACTCATGAGACCCATGCTTTTTTTTTGTTTAAAAAAATAAATAGAATGATGGTAAAAGACAATGTAGGAGAAACACTACTTAAAAACTAGTATTTGTAAATTAAATAAAAAAATAAATAATTTATTGATGACTTGAGATTAATGTCTCCTTTCCTGTTCACCTTATACACCACTGACTTTCAGTACAACACCAGGTCGTGTCACCTGCAAAAGTTTTCTGACGACTCAGCTGTTGTTGGGTGTATAAGTGAGGGACAGGAGGAGGAGTACAGGGCTCTGGTAGACAACTTTGTGGAGTGGACTGGACAGAATCACCTGCGGCTGAACATCAGCAAGACCAGAGAGATGGTGATAGATTTCAGGAAGAAGAGGAAGACGGCTTTCTGTGCATTCTGGGAAGGGTTGTGGAGGCGGTGGAGGATTATAAGTACCTTGGTGTTAACATCAACCACAGACTGGACTGGAGCTCTAACACTGAAGCTGTGTACAAGAAGGGGATGAGCAGACTTTACTTCCTGAGGAAGCTGAGATCCTTCAACGTGTGCAGCAAGATGTTGGAGATCTTTTATCAGTCTGTGGTGGCCAGTGTACTTTTCTTTGCTGTGGTTTGTTGGAAAAGCAGCATCGGAGCCAGTGACACCAACAGACTCAACAAACTGATCAGGAGGGCTGGCTCTGTGATTGGCTGCAAACAGGGCACTCTGGAGGCTGTGGTGGAGAGGAGGACACTGAAAAAATTGTTATCCATCATGGATAATCCT
>CAEMYA010000718.1:278960-295505 GCA_903131615.1 Diplodus sargus | reverse complement strand
TACTGCTATAACAAAATAATTTCCCAGTCTGGGATCATTTAAGTATTTCTATCTATCTATCTATCTATAAAGGACTTGACGTGAATAGGACTACCACCTCTGTTCTTTTATCTCTTTGAATAATCCAGAGGAAATTAATCAAATTCGACTAAACAAGGTTAACTTAATCAATACCAATCAAGGTTAACATAAATCAACATCAATTCATTCTTCTTTTTTTTTTCAAACATATATTTATTAGAATTTTGTTTTTTTTATAACAGCATAGACAAACACAACAACAAATAGAAAAAAAAGAAAAAAGAAAACCTGGACAGACATCATGCACAAACAGCGCACCCAAACAGAACAATCATACAAATCACATCCACCCCCCACCCCACATCCCCACCACAAAAGGATCATACCAGTTATGTTAGATTAGCATGAAACTGGGATGGAAATAGTATGACAAATTCTGCATCCATATACTAATAATATATAATAATAATGAATAAACATAAAATATACAATAATATAATAATAATAATTATTAAAAATAAAAAGGGAGCACTGCCACAATAACAATCAAATCAGTTCACCGCTCCCTCCATCACTCCGTGTACTTCCATTTTCCAGGAAATTATAGAAAACTTTCCAAATACTCCAAAACCTATTGATCTTGTTTTTTGTGAAATATCTTATCTTTTCCAGTGCCAGATAGAAGGTCACTCTGTTTAACCATTCAGAAACACCACAAACAGTTGTTTTTTTTTCCACGACCTAGTCACCTGGCACATATCAATTAAAGATTTTTTGTCATTAGTTATCACAAAATTGGCAGGGTAAATATTTAAGATGCATAACTTAGGATCAGTGGGCATCACTCTGCCAATAATACGACCAACAATGTTCAGTACCTCTCTCCAGAAACATGCAACCTGTTGGCAGCTCCACATTGAAACAGTGACCCCTTCTGGTGGTTGCATTTAATGCATGTGTCAGGAATATTGGGGTTGAAATGATGCAGCTTGACAGGAGTAATGTACTGTCTACTCAGCCATTTATATTGTAACAGTATAGAATTCATGTTTGCAGATTGTGTTTTCACCAGAGAGCAGGCTTCTGACCATTCTTCCTCTGATACATTTTCATCTAAATCCATATTCCAGGCCCGTAAAATGTTACTTGAAGACTCATTAGATCCGCCAACAAGCAGATTATAAAGCACAGATACCTGTACCCTAGCTCTTAAGTATCTTAAAGTTATGTCTTCTAGAATAGACAAGGGAGGGAGCGCTAGGCTGTTACACTGCCTAGATAGAACATCATTTCTGATTTGAAGATATTTAAAAAAATGTTTTGTAGGAATGCTATATTCGAATGTAAGATCTTTAAATGACATAAATTATTTTCCATAGTACAAATCAGATCATCAATCATCAATTAATTCTAACCAATTTCAAATCAATTTATTCAATCTCATTACTGAAGTCTGGAATTCTACAAACAGTTATCATTGGTTCTCCACATTAAAACAAACCTCCACAAACAACAACTTACATTTAAATATATTTATTTGGCTAAATAGCTCAGGGTATAAATGTAATGGAAAATTTAACAAATGACAAAATGAACAGGCGACAGAAAGATGCTGAGTCTGTAATGACTGATGTAATGAGTTTATGAATGAAATACGGGCAGAGGGTAAAATTGCAGGTAAGGTGAAAGCAGTTAAATATTTAATGCTTACAGAGCCCTAATCACATTTCTTCTAAGCTCTAAGACACTAATTCAGAGCCAAAGGACACCAGCTCATCTTTTACTCCTCTAACTGATAAACTAATTTAACTTATTCGCTGAAGTAACTGTATGATGCTTCGTCGGCCAATCGAGTTCTCCTAAGTTTACTTTTAAGAATTTCAAATAAAAGTTCCCTTTTCCTAAGTCAAGTCACGATACTTGATTTGGTAAGACAAATTAAAACTGAATTTAGTTCTGTTGTTGAAGGACTCAACAATATCAGTATCGAAGGAAATTGATCGATACGGTGAAAAATATAAAGATAGAAGAAATAATGCGGGAGCAACTTCTCTTGAGAGTGATGTCTTGAAGAGAGTGACCTCTTTGTTTTATTAACTCGCACTTCAGCCAGTAAACTAAAACTTAACTAACATTTTAATGTTTTAAATCTTATTTCACCTTGTCCAGGGTTAGGGTTAGGGTTATATAAAGAAATAATTACTACACATTTTCCTTTCAGCTTGAGCCTAATACTATTATAACAGGGAATGTACTTTAAACATTGACTGGTAATATGCATCAGTTAGTTCGAAAAAGTCTTACCAGGGCTCACCACTGGAAAGCGTCTTCCTGATGTTACTGTCAGCAAGGATTGGCACATCTATCTCAACTGTTCCCTTCTGCTCCAAGTCAACCACAGTAGACGTCTGCTGGCTGACGGTCAGCTCACTTCTCAAGTATCCATGGCCTTATATGCTTGGGGTGTTGTTTTGACTGGAAAAAGACCTACTCATGAATCCAAGTTTCAGATTTGCACACTGTTGGAGGAAATACTCCGATCTTTTACTTAACAAAAATGGAGCAATACCACAGTCTAATGATACTTAATTACAAGTACATTTCTACAACAAATTTGGGTGAAAAGATTTATTCTTGTTCTCTCTTAAGGATTTTGACAGAGGATTATTTAAAAAGTACACAGTAAAAGTACTTCATACTAGTTATACAAGTAGTCTAGGAAGTACTTAGTTAAGCAATATATGAAACTTGGACTAATTATGGAAAATACGCTTTTTATTCCATGTCAAATTTGGGCAAAATATCCTTATTCTTTTCTCTGTTAACGATTTTGACACAGAATTACTCGAAAACTACACAGTACATATATTTAATACTAGACAATTCCCCGCCAGGGAATCGCCAGAGTGGGCTGTGCGCTTTGCCCCGTGATGAAAAAAACTGTGAAAGCTAAAGCAAAAGTTGAATCCCACATTGATAATTTGGACTTTTATCTAGAATTATTCAACGTGCTTAAATATGATTCATATTTAAGCACGGGGAATTGTCTAGTATTAAATATATTTACTGTGTAGTTTTCGAGTAATTCTGTGTCAAAATCGTTAACAGAGAAAAGAATAAGGATATTTTGCCTAAATTTGACATGGAATAAAAAGCGTATTTTCCATAAGTAGTCCAAGTTTCATATATTGCTGAACTAAGTACTTCCTAGACTACTTGTATAACTAGTATGAAGTACTTTTACTGTGTACTTTTTAAATAATCCTCTGTCTGTCTGTGTGTGTGTGTGTCTGCGCGTGTTTGTGTGCATGTGAGTGTGTGTGCATGTGTGTCTGTCTGTGTGTCTGTCTGTCTGTCACTCTCTCTGTTGGCCCAGCTGATCTCGGTTGCTAGGTGACAGTTGGTGAGGGCCCGTAGCAACGGCCGTCCCAGGCTGATTTGAGAGTGATTTCTGCCTCAAATCTAGGACGTCAAACTTGTGCTATTTAATCAAAATCATACATGATATCTGCACATTTTTTTCACGATCGGGCCAGAAAGGCCTTAAAGAACACACTCATGAAGTTTTGTGGTCTTAGCTTCAGAAATGTGGAAATACGAGCGAGTTTAAAAAAGGTGCAGTTTTGAAAATCCTCGCCCCGATTTACATTGGAGTGAATGGGATGGTTGAGAGCTACTCTTGTCGGTTAGTGGCAGATAAATCCAAAACCGTAAATCCTACCGATAAAGAAGACACATTGGGAGAAAGAAGACCAGTGCGGCTACAACTCTGGAAAATATCACTGTTTTTGAGCATGATTTATGGCCAGGATCATCACGGAAAGAGAAAATTTCTGAGATAATTTTTGAGTCTCTGTCACTCTGTCAGTTGGCTCCCGCCACTCTGCTGCACGAATATTCCGCCATACACACTCATTGAAAACCCTGAATTTTTCCAAAATCACTCACCGTCATTCAAGGGTCACAGTTCAAAAACTTCACATCGTAGGAAAAAAGTTCAAATACAACTTAAATACACAGGACTTGTGCCTACATTTTAAAGTTTGAATGGTGTTTCTAGGTGAACGTATGCCAGAGCAGGAGATGGTGGAAAAACGTTGCAGATTTGCGACTTTTTTGATCTCGTCCCATTCATTCCTTATGGGAAATTTATCGCAGTCTTACGACGCGAAAAATGTATATTGTGGTGATAAAAATAATAGCATACCGAGTCAGATCGAGCCGCACGTTTTTATGTCATTTTGTTTGTGTGCGCTCAACGGTGCGGGGCGAGTTAGCAACACAAATTTTGAGGAGGATGAAAAACTAGACAATTCCCCGCCGGGGAAACGCGAGAGTTGGCTGTGCGCTTTGCCCCGTGACAAACAAAAACTACGAAAGCTAAAGCAAAGTTGAATCCCACGTTGATAATTTGGACTTTTATCTACATTTTAAAGTTTGAACGGTGTGTCTCGGTCAAAGTATGCGAGAGATGTCGATGTTTGAAATCTTTCTTTCGATCTTTTCACCTGGTCCCATCACTTTGTGTGTGTGTGTGTTTGTGTGCATGTGAGTGTGTGTGTGTGTGTCTCTCTGTCTCTCTGTGTCTGCGATTTTTTGACCTAGTCCCATTCATTCCTTACGGGAAAGTTTACGCAGGTTATTGCGACTTACGTCGCGAAAACATGAACGTTCTAGAAAACTGATTACTAATCTGTGTGTGTATCTGTGTGTGTGTGTGTGTGTTTGTGTCTCATAATATGAAGTACTTTTACTTTGTACTTTTTGAGTAATCCTGTGTCAAAATCCTTAACAGAGGACAAGATTAAGGATATTTTGCCCAACTTTGACGTGGAATAAAAAGCTTATTTTCCATAAGTAGTCCAAGATTTATATACTGCTGAACTAAGTACTTCCTAGACTACTTGCATGCATGATATGAAGTACTTTTACTGTGTACTTTTTAAATAATCCTCTGTCAAAATCCTTAAGAGAGAAAAGAAAACAGAATAAGGATATTTCGCCCAACTTTGACATGGAGTAAAAAGCTTGTTTTCCATAAGTAGTCCTTACGAGAATAAGTCTTTTCATCCAAATTTGTTGTAGAAATTGACTTGTAATTAAGTATCATTAGACTGTGGTATTGCTCCCTTTTTTGTTAAGTAAAAGATCGCAGTATTTCCTCCAACAGTGTGCAAATTGGATTCATGAGTAGGTTTTTTCCACTCATAACAACACCCCAAGCATATGAGGCCATGGATACAACTTGAGAAGTGAGCTGACCATCAGCCAGCAGACGTTGACTGTGGTTGACTTGGAGCAGAAGGCAACAGTTGAGATAGATGTGCCAATCCTCACTGACAGTTACATCAGGAAGACAGAGCACAAAAAGATCAAGAAGTACCAGGAGTTGGAGGAACAACTTAAACAGATGTAGAAGGTGAAGACCAAAAAGGTCCCGGTGGTGATAGGAGTATTGGGAGCTGTGCCCCCGAAACTGTTGGAGTAGCTCTAGCAGTTTCCAGGTGAAACATCAGGGCAGAACCCTCAAATTCAAGCTTGACAAAAAAGACAAAAAAGACATACACCAACCCCCCACATTGGGCTGAGAGGGAGGTTTTGTAATGATTATACATTCATAATACACCAATAATAACATATACTTTAAAGGTCCCATATCATGAAAAACTCGTTTTCTCTGGTCTCTACATATATAAGCTGGTCCTCCCTGAGCCTGCCACTCCCAGAATGATGAAAACAAGTGATTCCTGCATGGTCTCTGCAGCCCACCCACTGGTAAAACGGCAGTCCTACAGGCTGTTCAGATTCTGCTCCTTTCGTTATGTAACGAAAGGAGTCATTATCATAGGCCGACCTCCTCTGCGCGGTGATAGAAGATATCCGGGAGGGGGGCGTCCATCCCCGAGGTGAAGTTCGGTGTGTCCCGCAGTGAGACAGCAGCGTATCGCAATGTTGTCGCTCAAAGCTGGACACGCAAGTAGCTCTGTTGGTTGTAAAAATCAACATCAGTGCCTATATTCTGTCCCAGCTACAGAACAACAGAAGAGACAGTGGTTGCGTTTCACTTTTTTAACGACAACATGCTGACTGCGGTTCGTGTTAGCTTGTATGTGTGTGCTAACCACTTCACATCGGACTGCTTCAGTAACGAGGGTCAGTACAAAGCTGGCTTTGCCTCGACACTGACCCTCGTAAAAGGATCAGTCCCAACCATACCGGACCCAGCAACTGCACCTGAGCCACCGAAAAGTGTCGCCGCGGTTTGATAGTATTTGTAGTTGCCTAAGAGTCTGGAGAAGTCCTCTGGAAATTGGCGGGACAAAATGAATGAAATGCGTAATGTTTTTCAGTTGGCCTTTCACAAAGTGAAACATGCAGATCCTATGCTCTCACTTGAGGAGGATATCCCACTTTTCAAGAGGCTTGGAGTCAAAATCAGGGCCACGGATCACTCATGAGAGGGGGGCACGTGCGCTATGCAGTGCACACGCAGACAATCAACTCAGAGTTGCGTGAAAAATTAAAGGGAGCTAAATTTTGGAGTGAGCTCTTGGATGGATCATAAGACTTGTGCAACTTTTCTATTCCTGTGGTTTAGGGGATGAGTGCAAGAAAAAGCTTTTAATGGGATTTTTCACAAATTACGTCACATTGTAGTAGTGCACATATTGTGTACGGCCCACACCCTGGAAAACTGCGCCATATAAGCTGATTGCATGGTTCTATACCGTGCAACATTTCAATTGTCAAGATTCTAAGCTTTTATTTACCAAAAGGGTCTTCAAATGAGGAGATCAACTAAAGAAGATATGTGGTGAGAGAGGAATTGCATTTGTGAAATTAGGAAAGTTTCACAATATCAGATGGTCTGCATGGAGGCAAGATACACTGTTCAAATTATGGAGGCTTTTACCTGCCATTCAAATTGTACAGTGACCTGAAACGCATCTACACAGAGCGTTTCCAGTGATTCTTGGCCAGACTGGAAACATTTTGCAGTTCACCTCCCTCGGGTTCTAGCAAGAGAATTATACTATTTGTAAATGCAAAGATGAGCCCATGGTAGCTATTGGACAGCTGACACGTCTGCTTGACAGTAAGTAAGTAAGTAAGTAATCTTTATTTATATAGCACTTTTCACAGATAGAAATCACAAAGTGCTTCACAATAAAATACAACAAATAAAAGCAATGGCAAATAAAACACAATAAATAGGAGAGGAGAACAATAAAAAAGCAACAAACAAACAGCAACAAGAGAAGAATCCTTCAGCTCTAAAACCCTAGTTCAAACTATACGCCGGCTCAAATAAAATCGTCTTTAGGTGCTTTTTAAAAGAATCGACTGAGTTCAAGCAGCGTACAGAGAGAGGCAAATCATTCCATAGCCTCGGTGCAACCGCTTGAAAAGATCGGTCCCCTCTAGTCTTAAAATGAGTGTGAGGGACCACTAGCAGCATTTGGCCTGATGATCTGAGACTACGGGAGGGAGTGTGGAGTTGGATCAGGTCAGAGATGTAACGGGGGGCTTGTCCATGCAGGGCTCTAAAAGTAAGGACTAACATTTTAAAATGGATTCTAAAATGAACTGGCAACCAGTGGAGCAAGGCTAAAACCGGGGTGATATGTGCCCTTTTACTTGTGTGAGTTAAAAGTCTTGCAGCAGCATTCTGAACGGTTTGGAGACGTTCCAGCACTTTCTTATTAAAACATGAGAAAAGGCTGTTACAATAGTCCAGGCGAGACGAAATAAAAGCATGCACAATCATCTCCAGTTCAGGCCTAGATACAATTGTTCTTATTTTTGAGATGTTCCACAGTTGTGAGAAACAGTTGATCAGTTTTTTGGAGTGATGCTCCAAAGACATTGCTGGATCAAACACAACTCCTAAGGTTCTGTTTGACTGATGAACCTAGGGCACCAATGTGCTGCTTTATGAAAGGAACACTGCCTTCAGGGGCAATAATTAAAGTTTCAATTTAACTGCAAATACAGTTGAGGTAAGTTAATAAGGAGGTAGGTAAAGGAGCAGTACAGCTGGATGTCATCAGCGTACAGATGGTAAGACACATTGCTGAACTGTCTAATTAATTGTCCAAGTGGGAGCATGTACATTAGAAATAGTATAGCGCCCAAGACCCTGAGGGACTCCACATAACAATTCAGTAGTGTCTGACATGACTTGGTTTGCATAAACACTGAAGCTTCTGCGAGAGAGGTAGGAAGTAAACCATTTTAGCATGGCACCAGACAAGCCAACCAGTCTGTTTGTCAAAATATTATGATCAACACTATCAAACGCAGCCGAAAGGTCTAATAGTACCAGGACTGTGCATTCACCTGAGTCTGCTGCCATCAAAATGTCATTTGATACTTTAAGAAGTGCTGTTTGTGTCGAGTGGTTTCTACGGAAGCCAGACTGAAATTGATCATAGAGGTCATTTTTATCTAAAAAAGCAATAAGTTGTTCAGCCACAATTTTTTCTAAGATTTTTGACAGCGATGGTAGTTTGGAAATAGGCCTGTAATTCTTGGGCTGGAGAGGATCCAAGCCAGTCTTTTTAAGTATTGGTTCAACTACTGCATGCTTAAAAAAGCTGGGAACCACACCAGTTTGCAGCGAGGTATTAAGTACCTCTGTGATACAAGGGCCAGTAGTGTCAAAAACGTTTTTAAACAATACAGTAGGGAGAACATCAACCAGGCAGGAGGAGGGTTTCATTTTGTTTAGCAGAGTGGTGATGTCATGTAAACATACAGGTTCGAAAGAGGACCAAGTCTGGGTGGGAGGAGGTTCATAGCCAATGTTATAGCCAGTTGGTGGGGAAAGGTTAGCTCTGACTTCTTTGATTTTGTCAACAAAAAAATAGAGGAAATTATTACTCTCTGCCTTAGAAAACACTGGAACATGCGGGAGAACCGGGGAAACGATGGAATTAATAGTATCAAACAAAATTTTGGGGTTTCTCTTTCTGGACGATATTAACTGAGAGAAATACTGTTTTCTAGCACTCTTCAGTAATTCATTCAGAGAAGCCCTTAGTTCCTTAAGGTGAACTCTATGAACCTCAAGTTTAGAGGACTTCCATAGACGCTCCACCTTACGGCAGTTTCTTTTAAAACTCTGGATAGATTCACTTATCCAGGGACAGGGCTTGGTATGGGAGACAAGGTTGGATTTTTTAGGAGCCACTTTATCTAAAATTTCTAAACATTGAATATTAAAAGTTTGAATTAAAACATGTACATCATAACACCCAATCAATTTGGCTGGGTCAAAAAGGCAGAGAACCTCTCCGCAGCATCAGGGCTTATGATCCGCCGTTCAACCTTAATTTTGGGGGGTTGGGGGTCGACAGAACAATCCAAGTTAAAGAAAACATAGTAGTGATCACTAATATGGACATAATCCACATGCACGTGTTCAACATTCAGGCCAATTGAAAAGACCATGTCCAGTGTGTGTCCCTTAATTATGTGTAGGCTCAGAGACATGCTGAGTTAAGTTAAAAGAGTCTGTGATAGATAAAAGATCAGCAGCCATTTTACATCTTGATAAAAAAATCAGTGAGAAAATCACCTGTGGGACCAGGGGGGCAATAAATTAACACACAGTAGGACGTGTTGGAGGATCCAGTTTAACAGACTCCACAGATAACTGTCCCGGTACACCACAGCAAGACCACCTCCTCGGCGATCGATTCGCGGAGTTGCAATAACTGAGCAACCGGCCGGGCAGAGCTCATTTAGATTGGTAAACTACCCATTCTTTTGCCACGTTTCAGTGAGGAACATGAAGTCCAGATTCTCTCTAGCAAATAAGTCATTGAGAGTGAAAGATTTATTGCAAATCAACCGAGCATTGAGCAAGGCAGACCGGATGGGAGATGGCAATACAGAGTCTACATTAGATGGTGTTGCCGGAACTGCCTGCAAACACCTGGCGCCATCACGTGATCCCCAGCTGAGCAGTGACGTGCAGTGACGACGGGGAAACCTGGCGGAGATAACTGTCTGAATAGGAAACATAGCCGGTGAGTGAGTTGATGACAGATGTGGGCTATCGGCGGAACGAGCAAGAGGGGTAGTCAATTTAATGGAGTGGTTTCTACTGCGTGCCGCAGGTAAGCAGCTAGAATGCGGCTACCCAGACCACTTGGATGGAGACTGTCGTCTCTAAAGAAGGAGGGACGGTTCCAAAAGAGGTTTTGGAGAAGAGAAATTTTCAATAAAGTATAAATTGTGTGCTCTACACGCAGACTGAAGCCATGTGTGGAGGCCGAAAATCCTGCTGAAACGCTCGGTTCCACGGGACAGCGTGGGGACTGGACCAGAAACAAAAACAGACTTTCCACAGTTTTTTAGAAAAGTAAACAAGTCATTGAAGAATTTTTTGGTCAGCTCAGACTGCATACGGGTTGTGTCATTTAGTCCCACGTGAACAATGACTCGTTTGATGGAGGGTGGGAGAGAGCGCAACAGTCCCGGATGATTTGTTAAGATGACCGGGACTCTGGCTCCAGGGAAACAGTGAGTGATAGCGTTGGAAAAATGAACTTTTCTGATTATTGAGTCCCCCACAATCAGTGTTGCGGAAGGGATGCGTGGACGAGGGGATTGAGACTGACAGCTGTCAGCAGCGGGGTGAGTTTCCCAGCTGGTGAGGGGCAGTGCGTTGCTGAGGTGCGTGCTTGGACCTTGGAGGCTGTTCCCCTTCCGGTAGCGGAAACCTCCTGAGCACCTGTTTACAGCCTCCATCGGCGTCTTTCGTCGATGGGAAGGGGAGGATTTCCTCCCCTCATTGTGCCGCTTACCTGCGGTGGACTGGACAGCCACCTGATCGGCGACAGCTGGAGCTCTTTGGGCCGGACCAGAGTGAGGTGCACCAGAAGCCGTGGTATCAGGAGGCACTTCACCCAGGGCGGGACCTGAATGGCCCGAAAGACACGAAGTTGCAGATCCAGGGAAACCAGCCTGAGGCGCTTGGTCAGTGATCTCAGGCAGCTGAGGAAAATCTCTATACTCAGGACGTTATACCTGTTTGACAGCTGGAGTTCACAGGGAGATAGCAAGCAGGTCGTAGGCCTCCTTCCGTCCACCACATACCAGGACCCGTGCCTTGGAGTAGAACTGTTGATTCTAAGGTTGTGGTTTGGAGTGAAAACCAGCGAAGTAGCAAGTGAAGGCAAGTACCGCAAAGAGACTGTTTCTAATGCTGATGCAGACAAGGATAAGACTGATGTATTGAGAGGTCTCATTCTGGAGATAGAAAGTAGAAATGAATCTCTCAAGTCATGTGATATATATATTTTTTTGCTCCTTCAACTTGGTCTCAGGAAATACAAGACCTGCAACACAACACTTGTGTTGGGAAAATGTCTGGCTGGTTCCTCTGTGAGTGACATGGTCAACATATGGAAGACAAGCAATCCAGATACCTACACCAACATATAGAAAGACCTTGTGTTGTCACTTATATTGCCACTGTGTAGTGCTGCATGTGAGAAGGGATGTTCACGTCTCAATAGAATGAAAAGGAAGGACAGATCCTGCCTGTCAGACTCTCCCCTCTCATTGCTAATGCACATTCATTTATCAAAGATGTCAACCGAGACGTTTGACCAAAGCCAGCTGTTCACTTTTGGATGCAAACAGCAAATCGCAGTCTCAACTAGGGAGAAAGATGCAGGCCTACATCATCATCTACCATGTTTGAGAGAAAAGGAGGAAGTGAGGAGAGCAGTCAGGAGGAAAGCAGTGATGACAGCTTGTAGAATAAGGGCACCACCTAATGAGTGAGTACCAAGTGGCATCTCCTGGTACTCACTTGGGAACCAGACCAAAAAAGTTATGTGCACCCCTGCTTATTACATTAAGTAAACAAGAGACAACACGTATATAGCTTCAGTTTGGGGTGCTGAAACCCTCCTGTAAATTGACTCGTATCTCTATAGCGCTTTTCCAGTCTACTGACTGCTCAAAGCCACTTTACAGCACTTGTCAGATTCACCCATTCACACACTGATGGCAGAGGCTGCCATGCAAGGTGCCAACTGCTCATCAGGAACAATTTGAGGTTCATTGTCTTGATCAAGGACACTTCGGCATGCAGCTTGGAGGAGTCGGAAATCAAACCAGCGACCTTCCGATTACTAGACAACTTGCTCTACCTCCTGAACTACAGCAGCTAGGAGGAGCCGGGATTCGAACCAGCAGCCTTCAGATTACTAAGGTTGTGAACTTCAACCTCAACCTCAACATATTTTACTCTGTGGACCACACATCAGTTCCTCCTTCCAAGGACAACAGGCAAGACAAACCCAAACAACTGATAAGTCAGCCCTCGGAAGGAGAACTTCTACTGCCTTAGATAAGCTTCGAACAGACAGGAGGAGGAGTCTTCGCCGCCATCTTCGCCCCCCAAGGAGGAGTGCCCCCCAGTCTCAACAAGAGGGAACTTCCACTCTCCACCAACCCCAACAACTCTCTGCCTTCTCCAGTCAGCCTCTTCCCCTCCTCCCCCCTCCTGGATTTCACGGACAAGATAAAAAAGCACACCACGTCCAAATCCCATATTCTCTCCTCTAAATCTCTCTCACCGCCTAGACCCCATCCCACCGCCATGCTTGAAATAACCATCCCCGAAATGTCATCATACCCCTCCACTTCCTCCGAATCATCCTCCTGAAGACAGCAGAACACATCTTGTCCATGTAGACAATACAACTAACTCTAACTGATATGTGCTGGGTCCAGGCTACAAAATTGATATCACTGCTGTTCTCCCCCCCCCCCCAGGAATAAGCCAGGGCCCCCCTTCGAGTTCAGTTGGCCTCCTCAATTCCTGTGCTTACAGGTAGTAAAAAAAATGTGAATTTGCTAAGAAACAGGAAATGCTAAACTAAATCTGCCAATCTATTAAATTTAGCTCCCATTACTCATCAGCCACAAACTGTTGCAAAAAAAATGCACACACTGTTTTGACTCTCTAAATTTTGCTCTATTAAACATCAGGTCTATGGCAGGAACATTTTTTTAATACATGATTTCATCATCGAACACAATCTTAATTTTATATTTTTAACTGAAACTTGGTTAGACCAGGATAACAATGCATCTGTTCACAGTGAATCAAGCCCTTCAAATTTCTCTTTCACAAGTGACCCTAGAATGCATTAAAACGGAGGAGGCATTAGGATTCTGTTTAATTAATCACTCAAATGCCATCAGTTGTTTTATGGAAATTTTACCTCTTTTTTACATGTGACTTTTCAGTTAAGCTCATCTTCCGGGTGTTAAATTACGAGTTTGCCCCTGTCCGAGAGGCACTGGACCAGCTCTCCGTTACAAAGGTTCAGATCCCTAAACCTACAAAAGGTTGATTTAAAAGTGGGAATTTAAATAGAAATTTCTTAAGCTGGTACTGAGGAGACTCGTCTAGCTTCCAACTGCCTGAATCCGAATGTCCCCGGCTTCCTCTAGTTTGGCATCTGACATGAATAGCCCTCGAGTCAGATATGGCCACCAGTCACACCCGTTAATGGCAGCTCTCCTCTCAATGATATGTGCACTTGGCATGGTACTAGGTTGGATTTTAGGGGGTTTTGGTAAACCCTAAGGGACTATTTCAATTTGGCAGGCTAGAGTAACCTTTAAGAATATTTAAGATATTTTGCACACTTGACTAACTTTTTACTTCCATCAAAGAGACATAAAATTAATCTTTACAACTTTATCTTTAACTTTATTGTGTTGGTATCATTGCATAGACTTTAGCAAGGACAAAGGGTTCAGCTCAATACTTATTTCAATTACTATCAATCATCATCAAAAATTAGTTCTAAAATCTAAACATGGTAAATAATGAATCAATCTGAAAGAGCTGAGGCCGGTTAAATTACTTGAATGTAGGTGAGATGGAGAGGGTCAGGTCATTCCATGGCTTGCTGTTCCCTTCTTGCTGAAAGCTCAAGATCTTGAGGCAAATCACAACCCCGACCAAGGTCTTGTAAATTTCCTCAAAGTTGAAACTTCCTGCCAGCAGAGTGAACAAAAGTATCCCAATGTCCAAATTGTAATCCACAGCTTGTTGGTAAAAATGGTTTAATCCGTTGTGCTCTTATTTCCTTGCTTTGTTGCTGCTGAA
Organism: Diplodus sargus; assembly: GCA_903131615.1. NCBI lineage: Eukaryota > Metazoa > Chordata > Actinopteri > Spariformes > Sparidae > Diplodus > Diplodus sargus. The sequence goes on along the minus strand of CAEMYA010000718.1, from coordinate 281,338 downwards.
GATTTCTTGTAATCCTTTTTGCGATGTTTAGGCTGCTCACGTACTCTGTCTCAGGTGTTGCTTCAAGGCTGAAGCAAGTGGAAGAACGCACTGTAGTCCGTGCTTCTGGTTTATATACTCTCTTACTTCGGGCGGTGGCTAACGGTCTCTTGATGCCGGTTTACGATTTCATAACGCTCTAAACGTCCTGTGTCCATGACCGAGGCGTGGCCTTTCCTCGTCCTCATGTCCTCAACTTGATCAGTTTTTAAACACTTCCTCTTGGCCTCAGCTCAACCCTGTTTATTTACTGATTTAACATTTCATTCATTAAATTTCTAAACTTCAATACATCCATTTCAATCGCGGCCAAACATTACAAATTCTTTTACTTTAATCATAGAAAAGTCAATACTTAATTAGGGCCCGAGAAGGTCACAGACCTGCGAGGGAGGTCTATTGTATCTCTGGGAATTCTTTCTTATTATTATTCTTCCGCCACTTTGACTGCAGTTTTGGAGGCCTGATCATACCCCAAAAGTCACCAAATTTGGAATATATGTCACATCTGGTGAAAATAGCGATACTGCATTGTCATTGGGTGTGGTTGTGACCTGCGGGCTCTGTAGCGCCCCCTATTGTAATGCCCCGCCTCCTACATGCACATAGATGAACGAAATGCGGTACTCACATTTATCATGAGCAGACGCACAAAAAACCCTCCTGGACCAATACCGTCACTTCAACAGGAAGTCAGCCATTTTGATGTGAAGCGCCTCCCCTTCAGTGTCAACCATTTTTTTTCCTTCGCCATGAAGCATCAAGGCTTTATAAATTTAATATACAATTTCCCATCTACACCAAACTGCACATACATGTAGAGGGTGTTGCCCCGAATACATCTCTGCATCAATACTAGGTCAGTCATTTTGATTTTGTCGCCACTTTGAAATATTTCCAATCCTCGTACTGTAACAGCATCTTCTATAGATGTAACACAACAGACTTCACAGTCACTCAGTATCATCCTCAGACCTTGAAGATGAAAAGCTGTTAAAAGCGTTAGCCTACGTCATACCTGCTGGCCATGGTGGTGAGGTCAATTTCAATCCTTCACCATAAATCATGAAGTCCCTCTAACTTTAACATACAATCCCCCATCTACACCAAACTACACAAACATGTAGAGGGTCTTGCCCTGATTACATCTATGCATACTGTGTCATATCCATAGCGCCACCCACTGAACACAGGATGACAGACAAACATCTTCCGATTGACATGACATGACATTTACTGCTTGTTTTCTCCACATCATACATTACAACATTACATGCAAGGAACAGGTTAGCGCGCAATCCGACGGTGCCACAGCCCGATGTGCGGGGCCTGCGAGGGCCCGTTCATTGCTTCTTGCAGCTTTAATTCTTATTGTGATCATGACAGACAGAGCCAACACTTCTCCTTTTTCTACCAAACGGTGCTGTCACTTCTTCTTGACCTTTTCCTCCAGCTCAGCCTTTCTATAGTGATTTAACATTTCCTTCATTAAACTTCTAAACTTCAATACGTTTATTTCAATAACAATTACACATTACACATCCTTTTACTGTAATTATGGCAAACACAATGCAGTAGGCAGAGCTTTGATATATTTCAGAATCATTTCAGGACTATGTATAATGTCCATTTCTTGTATTTGTGTCTGGTAGGAGTGTATGAATGTCAGCTCTTCTGACAGTGTGTCTGTGTGTGCATGTGTGTCTGGCTTGTGTCTGGATGTTTGTGTGTGCATGTGTGTATGCGAGTGTCGGTGTGTCTTTGTGTCTGAGTGTGTGTGTGTGTGTGTGTACATACTGGTATTTGCATTTGAAAGGAGTAAATGGATCTCAACTTTTCTGACACGGGGCTACATTTCTAAACATCTACAGGCCACCTAAATCCTGTACGGATTTCCTTGAAGACCTTGTTGAGTCACTGTCTCTTATCTGCACTGACTTTGAGTGTGTGTTAATTGTTGGTGACTTTAACATCCATGTCGACAAACTTGAGGACAGATGGACTAAAGAATTGTGTTGTTAGTCCGGTGGCATAGTGAAAATACCGTTTACGAGGCGATAAAAGCACCAAATTTTGCATGGTGTTTCCTTAGGGTCTATAGTGTAATTTTGGTCTAGGAGCCCTCAGAAAAAAAACTTCATATTAGCCAGTGTTGTTTTTGACAGCCATTTTAGATTTAGTCTTAGTCTTTTGTACTAAAATGCTTTTTAGTTTTAGTCAAATTTTAGTCATTTCTGTATGTGATAGTTTTAGTCCAGTTCTAGTCGACGAAAACTCAAACAGGTTTTAGTCTAGTTTTAATCAGTTTAAGTAAAAAAAAAAAAAAAGAAGAAGTATAG
>CAEMYA010000718.1:262084-278675 GCA_903131615.1 Diplodus sargus | reverse complement strand
GCTTTTAATTTGAAAGTAGCGACCTTTCCTAGCCTGCTGCTACAACAGCAAGCGGACAACAAAGACAGAGACCGAGGAGACGCTGCATCCACCGGACCTCAGCGGCTGTCCAGCTGCTACACAAACGTTAAGCAGAAATGTCAGGCATTTTGAACGTCTGACAGAACACCCACTAACACTTACGTCCATTCTCGTCTCGTCAACGAAAACTCACACACGTCTCGTCATGTTTTAGTCATCAAAGAGCAATGTTTATCTCCTCACCATCTCGTTATCGTCATGAAAAAAAGGGTCGTCAACGAAATAATTTCGTCATCGTTGACGAAAACAACACTGATATTAGCAGTATATCATTATCTGTGAAATATGCTGAAAACACAGTGATTTTCGAGTTCCTGCACAAGATAAAGTGTTCAAATGAATCCCAGAGTTAACATTTTATAGTTTTATTTATGTGTATGAACTTTTACATAACTAAAGCTTCAATACATGACAAGTATTGAAAAAGTATAATCTTTATGGGTTAGGGTTAGGAAACTGCCGGATGATAACTTGCATATGTTGGGCAATTTGCATAATTAGCATTATTAGCATTAATTAGCACTGATCGCCTATATGGGCAATATTTCAGCAATTGCTTGACTGATTTGGACAATATTGGAGTGGTTTTGGGGGTTATTAATCCACATTGATTAATACATCAAAAGTTAATGTTACCACAGCTACCATAAGAAGTTAGACCACTTTGCTTCATCACCCTAAACCTAATAGCTCACAAGTTCTGGCTAGCAGAAAGAGAGGGTGATGGCTGTTGCTACAACAATGGTTTGAAGAGATGCTGCCCTATTTCTTTGCCGCTGGTCATCACATCTACTCAAGATGGATCACATGGCATCTGCGTGACATGCAGCACCTTCCTGCTACTGCCAAGGATGACCTCCTCGCCGGAAGCCATGTGTGCTGCCACTCAGATGGTGCAGCTGCAGTGAGTGGAGATATGTTTGGGGAGCAGACATGCATCAAGCAAGGGAAGGGAGTGAAAGGCATGAAGGGCATCTCCACCAACTCTGAACAGGTCACAGTGTGGATCCAATCTTCGGCATCAGCTCCCACCTCTCCAAGTCATTGGATGAGATGTATGATGATGCTGAAGCTTTGGAAAAGACAATGAAGCCCAACAGACACAAAGAAGAGGGTAAAGGATGGTGGGAGTTGGACGCAGAGGACCGAGCTAAAATCCTGAGAGTGCTATGGGAAAACTCTCACCCACTCACTACAGAGACTGCTACCCTCTACCATATCATAGATGGCCGGATGGCGGATGGAAAGGTGAATGTGCAAGATGCATTGAAGATCAGGCAAGACATGAGCACATTGTTCTCTTCATCCCTTACTGGGGGATTTCATGCACCCATCTCAAATAAGGTGGTGACAATGAAATTCAAGACAAAAGGAGTGAAGGTCAATGGGAAGATCATATGTGACCTTAAGGCATTGTTTGCCTCTGCTGCTGGTGGCGGGGAGCAAGAGAAGAATGGAGCTCTCTACCCTCTTTATCTACGAGCTCGGCCTGGTGCTTGCATCCATCAGCGGTGAGTATGGATGCCTCAGAAAGGGTAACAAGTCAGTGATTGTTCAGTGTCTTGAAATCCCTGTTCCCAATGCCCACCCACCAGACGTTGTACTCGTTGATGAATCGCAGCTCATCTATCACATGGTGTGGCCATCGTAAGGTACTGTGGCTGACCTCACAGCCAGAATGAGGCGCTTGCTTGATTGCTACATCACCCAAACATTTGTTATCTTTGACCGGTATGAGCAAGTCTCTGTCAAAGACCACAAGAGGCAGAGAAGAGCTGGGGAGAGCTCAATAGAGCACAACTCTCACTGAAAACCCCCCTACCTAGCCGCGACAAAGTGATGAAGGACAAGACAAACGAGTGGAGGCTAGGCGAGCCCCTGTGCACACACAACATAGGAGATCACATCGAGATGGCCAGCAGAGCAGACAGTATTGTCACTCATGACGAAGCTGATGTCGCCCTCATCTCATACATGTTGGAAGCAGCCAGGCGTGGTGCTAAAACTGTCCACATTCTCAGCGACGACACTGATGTGTTTGTGCTCATGGTCTATTGGTGCTGGAGGGTGGGTATCACATGTCACCTGCAGATGGAGAGGTGGCTATGCACGCTCTCTCCGGGTGTGACACCACCTCCTATCCCGGTGGCCCCTAAGGGAAGGTGTCCGCGCTTAAGGCCATGAGAGTAGTACCTGGTGACCTGCTTCACTTCATTGGAGAGGAGGGAGCTACTGATTTGCAAATCACAGATGCAGTGAGGGTTTTTTTTCCTGGCTCTGTACAGCCGCAGGAAGTCTGCATCTCTGAATGTCGCCAGATATGACTTATACCGAAAGTGCAAAACCCCCCCAGCACTGAAGACACTGCCTCCTACAGAGCGCAACGTGCACCTCCATGGACGGCGTGCCCATCAACAGATGCTGCTTTGGAAAGCAGCAGACCGCCCTACTGCACCAGCTGTGGACATCACCAAGTTTGGATGGAACAAGAAGGAAGGAGAGAAGGAAGGAGAGGAAGTCATCATGCCCGTCCTGGATGCAAGCCCCATTGCTCCTCCTGCCCTATTGGGCATTATCAGCTGTAGCTGGGTTAAAGCCATGTACAACAACAAAGTGCAGGCCTTGTCTGTACCAGCTACTGCTTCTGCAATGGCTATGACAGTACATGTTGCACCCGCTCACACACTCACAGCAACAAGAGCAAGACGACAAAAATGTAGTCGAAGAAGATGAAGACAGAGCAGATGATGATGTTGAAGATGAATATATGGTTATATAGTGCAGAGTAGCATAAGTACAAGGTGCTCTTGCTTGATGAAAGTTTTCTAGTTTTCTGCTGTGATAATTTTGGGTATACTTCTATTTTAAAATCTGTTCCAGGACTCTTGTGTTCTACTTGTAACTTGTATTATACTCCTTTCTCTGTATTATTTAGCCATAATCATAGTTTGATATGGTACTTGCCTTTGTTACCTTCAGTGTCACCTCAGAGTGTAATGTTATGTGAATTAAAATATACATATTCTGCATCATTTGGATAATTGTGTTCATAAATATCCTGCAATTTATTTTTATAGATTCAGCGTCCTCTAAATCTTCTTAATTGACTCAAAATTAATCAAAACCGGGAGTTGAAATATCATTTAAACTGCCATTTTGAATTTTGAAAATGTTGGATATTCCTGTCTGCATCAAATGTTGATACTTCATGGAGAGCACCTTGATCTATGCCACCCGCACAGAAGAAGCACTTGTGGCACTTGTAGCACTTTGTGCTACATACCAATGTATGAAAAGTGCTCTATAAATAAAGTTGATTGATTGATTGATTGAATATCCAGTCGTTGCATTTCATCATGTCTTCGGCTTTCCCCCTCCAGATTCAACAGCAGTACGTCTAACTATGTACTGTCACACACACATAGGATTTAATGTGATGCGATGCAGCCTAACATAAAACTAATGGCCAAACTATGAACTCAGTAGATGGCTATATGAATGACCTAAAGTTAAATTGAAAAATAAAAGAGGAAACCAAGATCTCTTAACATTTAAGCAATTTTTGCTGCTTTTTTTTTTTTATAATTCCGCCTGTATTATACAGGGCTTTTGAGTTTTTTTTGGGGTCTAAGGTGTCTTGGTACTCTATTTTACACTTATTATTTGGAATATCTGCAAAGAATTAACAAAATGAAGCTTATTCATTGGTCTTAAAAGGCCATTACCATGAAAGTTTTACTCAAGAGGGAAAAACAAAAAACGTTTTTCTTGGATATTGTTTTATAAGTCATTTGACATAAAATTTCAATATATTTTAGCTGGGCTCCTAGGCTGAAATCATTCAGGAGGTCCTAAAGAAGCTACATGTAAAATTTGGTGCTTTTATCACCTCGGTAACGGTATCATTAAATTTGTGCGCTACCCCACTGGACTATGTGTCCTTGATAACTTTGGTCTCACTCAGCATGTGACACAGCCGACACACAACAGGGGCCACATCCTAGATTTGGTTATCTCCATCCGTCTGAACATTACTAAGGTTCCGGTATCGGATGTTGCTCTCTCTGATCATGAATGTGTTTTCTTTGACAGCAATATATCTGTGTACACAAATGTTCAAACTGAGGTCGTCTCAAAACGCTACATCACTGAAAACACCAGTGACATATTCATTCAGACTTTCTCTTCCATACCCTCAGTGCCTCCAGGTTCTCTGTCAATGACCTTGTACATCATTTCAGTTCTAAAATTAGAAATGTTTTTGATGCCATTGCTCCCACGAAAGTTAAGGTGGTCTCTGGTAAGAAAAAATCTCCTTGGCATGCCAAGCTGGTCAGAATGGTTGATTCTGACAAATAAAGAGAGACTTTACATTTTTAATTTAGAACAGAAAAAATCAAGGCAGTCCTTCTTCTCAGACATTATCACCAAGAACAATAATAATGCTAATGCCATGTTTGCTACAGTCGACAGGCTAACAAACTTGTCAGTGCCAGTAGCCTCTGAACATCTATCCACCAAGGCCTTCAATAAATTTGGATCTTTCTTCAGCGACAAAATTCAGAAAATTAGACAAGCAGTCAGTGCCACTGAACCAGGTACAGGAGGTGTGTTGTTGTTTTGTCCATTGAAAACCAACTTATATACCATGGTACAATTTGATCCAATCAATGAAAAAAAACTGCAAGACATAATACGGCATCCGAAACTTTCTGCTGCCTTGATATTTTACTAGCAGGGTTCTTCAGAAAAGTGTCAGACTGCAAGACTCCAGATCTGCTACAGATTGACAACATGTCTCTTCTCTCAGATGTCTCCCCCAAGCCATGAAAACTGCAGTCATTAAACAACACCTGTAGAAAAACAATCTAGACATACCAGTAATGAACAATTATAGGCCCATATCAAACCTCCCAATTTTTGATTAAACTCATTGAAAAGGCTGTTTTACAACAGCTGAACAATTAGTTAATAATAAATGATTGTTGACTGATGTTTTATAATCAGGATTTTGACCACATCACAGCACTGAGACCACTCCAGTCACAGACAGTTGCAAAATTTGAGTCTTAGTATTGCTGCACTGTAAAGAATTTCACTGTAAAAGAACAGTAAAATACTGGCAGCAGGGACACCAGTATTTTACTCTTATTTTACAGCGCATATACCGTAATTTGTAGTATAATACCGTTTTTTAGATTACAGTACATGACGGTAGGATAACTGGGTTATGGTAATTTTAAAGCGCATCTACAGTAATTTATTTAACAGTATATTACCGTATTTTGGGTTACAGTACATGACAGTAGGAGAACTGTGGGTTATGGTAATTTTACAGTATATGCCAGTGTGTTATAAAATCTGTTATTTTTGCATTTGTATAAATCCTCACCAATTTAAAAACAAAGTATGCACGGCTTCTCAAATACCCAGCCCTAGGCTACCACATTCACCCCAACAGCCAGTCAACATCCAAAAGTTCCGCAATAAACACTAATGTCTTGCCTTCTAGTGCTTAGAGCGGATCAACTTATTCAACTGATAACTAATTTCACTTAACTAATTTAACTTAATAACTTCTATCAAACTGTCTGAGCTGTGTCTGCCTCAGTTTCTATCCTCAACATAGGGTTTCTATGCATGCCAGCTCAATGAAGAGACATAATCATAACTGAATTGATTAAATTTTGTATCGCCAATCATTCCTAACCTCTGACATTGAATAAAAATCAGTTGCAGACCTAAGTAATAAGTTCAAGAACCCTGGTATAGAACACAAGAGAATATACATTCAATAACATTGCTGTAGTTTATTACAAAGTGCTCATTTGTACAGCAGATTTTGTAAGATTAGTAACATGTCACCGATGACGAGTGCCTGTAAATAAATCAAATTTAGCAACACTCTGGTAAAATATAAAAATATGAAAGTCTAATGGATGGAGAGAAAGAAACATAAAAATGAGGGGAGAGAAATGGGCCAGAGCAATAAACTGTTCAACGGAGAGAGAAAATGGTTAAAGACAGGACGAAAAGTGCAAAGAAGAGAAAAGCAAGAGAGAGAAAGGAGAGAGGGTGGTTAGTTATAGTTTAGGGAGGGTTACTTCTGGAAAACTAGTGTGCAATGAAGTTAATTACATTGAATTAATAAATGATAAGATAATGACGCATACATTTTATAATAATAAAAAAAAAATGTTATGAAGGTCAGCAACACCTACGGCCTATTGAGCTCAAGCTAGCTACAGAGCTTGCTTCACTTAGCCCTATTTAGCAACCTGAACTACTGAAACAGACCGAATGAAACATCTGAAATGTCAACAGTTCAATAATCATGCAGACAAAACAACACTGGACACAATTTCGGAAAGTAAGTATAACTTTACTTTACCTGCTCTGTTGAACTGCACATGGACTTCTCTGGCTGGAATGATATGACAGAGCTGTGCTCTCCAAACTCAAGTTCAGGAATAGCCAGTTAGGTTACATATTGTCACTCAAAGATGAGTAGTTTGAGGAGTTTGATCAGTAAAGAAGTGCTATCATCAACATAGAAACACAAGCCCGCAATCATCAGTAAGATGCTGATGGATAATGACTAGACTTGAGAAGGGATGCTAGCACATGTCTCCACTGCTTGACAGAAAATACTGTTTTATGCTATTAAATTACAGTTTCTTATTGTTAACTGAGCATTAACTGTTAATTTACATGTAAGCATTACAATTATTTTAAAATACGGTAAGATACTGTTGTAATCCACCGTAAATTTACAGCAACTCATTACAAATTCTGTTTCATGCTGATACTGATACTACTGGACTGGCTGGAAAACTTGGTGGGACTATCTGGTACAGCACTAAATTGTTTTAATTCCTAACTAAATGATAGAGACTTTACTTTGTGTCTATTGGTATTTACACATCTGAACAGATGAAAATGACAAGTGGAGTACCCCAGGGCTTCGGGCCTCTACTATTCAACATTTACATGCTTCCTCTAGCTCAGATAATGGAAAACAACAAAATATGTTACCATAGTTATGCAGATGACACACACATTTATATAGCCATATCACCAGGGAATGTAATCCCATACAAACGCTGAGTAGATGCATTGAACAAATCAATGATTGGATGTGTCACAGTTTTCTTCAGCTAAACAATAAAATAATTATTTATGGAGCCATGAAGAACGACTAACAGTCTCTGATCAACTTCAATCTGTAATGTTGAAAACTACAAACCAAGCCAGAAACCTTGGTGTAATCATGGACTCAGACCTGAATTTCAGCAGCCACACTAAGACAATTACAAAGTCAGCCTCCTATCACCTTAAGAATATATCCAGGACAAAAGGACTTATGTCTCAGAGGGATTTGGAAAAACTTCATGCATTTATCATCAGCAGACTTGACTACTGTAACGGTGTCTTTACAGGTATCCATCAGACAGCTGCAGCTGATTCAGAACGCTGCCGCTTGAGTCATAACAAGGACCAAAAAAGTAGATCACATCACTCCAGCTCTTAGAGCTTTACACCGGCTTTCGTCCCGTTCGGTACGCTTGTCACGGTTCGGGGCGTGTGTGTACCATTCGGTTCACAGGCACGTGCAACTTCTTTTTCTCATTTACTAACGAGGCAAAGCGTGAACTCTCCAGAGCAGCAGGTGGCAGTACTGAGCTGGATGCCAACCGCCAGTAAACAAGAAGAAGAAGCGAAGTGGTGTAGCAGATAGTAACAGAGTATCTTTGGGTCAGTTGCGGAGCCGTTTGTGGGCATGGCGAGTGGAAAAGAGTCGGAGCTAGAAGATGCACCAGCAGTACTGTATAGGTCTGCTGTATGCTGTACTTTGCATTTAGAGTGACCTACTATGATGGCGGTATGAAAGTTGTTGACAAAAGTGCGACAGTGTGCAACACGTGTTGTTTATGCTAATAGTAACACGACTAACATGTTAGCTCATCTGCAAAGACACCATCCCAGTGAGACAACTGGCATCACAAGGAGGAAAGGGAGAGATTCGACAGGACAACTTCTACTTCCCGCAGCTTTTAAACAGCCTGACAGTGACGAGTCAGACGGGGAAACATGCCTAACGAAAGGAGTGGTGTTTCATAGCCAAAGATATGCAGCTTTTTGCCGTGGTGGAGGGTGCAGGATTTTGTTGTATGATTAAAACACTCGAGCCGTGATATAAAATAAAATCCTCTCCTGCAAACACTAAAGCAACACGGTAATTCCCGCACTTTATGAAGAGACCCTTCGAGGAATTGTTAGAGTTGCCTGACAGCCTATGTAGCTCTTACTAGTGATGGATGGACCTCCAGGGCTACTGAAAGTTTCCTGACTATGACTGGCCATTACATTACATTAGTGACAGTGAATAACTATTTGTTCTTAGCATTTGTTAAAGATAACTTTCTTTGCCAAATAAATGAAAAGCATGTTGGAACTAGCAATGTCTCCTCTCTTTCTGTGCCAGAATCTACCTACTTTTAACCTAAGACTGTCACAATGATGTATCAAATCTCAGACTGCCTCACTCTTTCAGTTTTAGCCTGACTATACAAGACATAATTGATTTTCCTAACGATCAGCGTATACCGAACCGAACCGAAAAAACCGTGACCACAAAACCGTGATATGAACCGAACCTCGGATTTTGTGAACCGTTCCACCCCTAGTTTCTACCAGTCTCTGGTCTCTACGCCGCATTGCTATGACAACCAGTACTACTAAGCGAGGAGAGGGGAGGCGAGTTGCACTGAGCTGCAGGTACCGTTCATTCACGGCATGGCATCAAAATGAACCTATTCATCTGGTTCAGAAAAAAGAAGAAACTAGATGACGAAAAACGCTCACAGAATAAAGGTAAGGTTTGTTTTCATGATGCGGGTGGAGGGGGAGCTTTAATGCCACATTTTTGGTTAGCTTAAGTGTTTGCTTTAGGAAAGGGAAAAAACAAAATGTATATGTCACATGTGAATGTCATAAGACTGAAGTGACACCTGTTTTAGTGAATTATAGCAGGTCCAGCGTGTTGGCATTACATTTGGGAGGGAGGGTGTGTTGTTAGGCAGATGTCTGTCATGTCTGCTGTGTTGGGCCTCGTGCCTCCATATACAGGTCTCAGACAAAGAGAAAGGCCTATAGTGGAAACCAGAAGCCTAAACTAGTAGTTCCTCCGCCACGAGGTCTACAGAACAATGAACAGGAAAAAGGCCGATCAGGTGTGAAAAACGTGACCACATTGAACTCCAAGACGTCACCCGGTCCCTATTCATGAATATCAGTCACATGACCTTTTACATCATCCGCTCTTTTTCCAGCTTACCGCCGCTATTTTGAGTACCTACCGAGTACTATTGACACCAACTGAAAAACACTAGCTAGCTTGCCACGATTTTTTTTTAACGAATTTTACTGCCTATGACTCGTACGGATACAATACATGGCTACGAAAGACAACATTTCGCACCTCGACTGCCATGAAAAGAAACGCTACTTGCAAAAAATATCATCGTTAGGGTGCGATCCCTACTCGATACCGGATGCGGTCTTCCAGCCTTTGTCCGCGGCTACCAAACTACCACTCCTGGCATTCAATGTATGTATTATGTACATATACCTTGTACATAATCCGTCACCATACACCGGTGAAAGCCTCAAAGCGTACTAAAGTACAGACGCATATTGGTATTTTGTTGCAGGCTGGGTCCTTGACCCGAAAATATGGCACCTTCACAAGAAGAAGATGTTTCTCGTGAAAGGAAGGGTAAGTGTTCTTTAACCAAACTTTGTAAACAGCTGCTAGAAGCTAGCTTAACCACTCAAGGCTAGACTAACTTCTAGTGATAAAACTACAAGATCTTTGCAACAACAACAACAAAAATAGCGAGGAAATGGTCTTGTTTTGAAAATGAAAAGCATTGTTTCCATGTTTTCAAATAATAGCCGTTATGTTTAACCTTATTTGTTTCACCCATTTAACGGACCAGACGTTTATTTGGGCCCAGGCGTTGAATTCCATCCTCTCAAAAATCTGGGATGAAAAACTAACAAACTTCGCCACCTTGTATTCTCTGGCGTCCTTCTGCAAGTGAAGTTGTTACAATGGAGGAAACGATTCAGCCAACCAGCACTCGCTACAAACTCCTCATCTCTGCTGTCACTCACGGTGGCGCACATTTGTTTGGCCATCGCCCTGATCATTTTGCGGGACATTGTCTCATGGCGTGCCCGTTTGCTGATAACTCATCCCTGCATGTTTATCTCCAGCTCCTCGCTGGCCTTTTTCCTTCTTCCTCCCTCCACCAGGCAGCCTGGCCCTGTTGCTGTCCTCCTCGGACAGCTCCGTTTGATTTTTTCGCCAATTTCTCACTCTCTTGGTGTCGACAGAGAAACGTCTTGTGGCTGCTTCTCCCGAGTTTTCCTCTGCATATTTTAAGACAGAAAGTTTGAATTTCAAGTCTACTTTTTATTTATTTTTTTGCTGCAGGTTCATCAATGTGATACTGACTGACAGAAAGCACAACACGTTAAAAAGGCGAAGAAGAAAAACGTGCAGTGTCAGGTCTTCTACCTTGATTACAAAAACAAATTAAATTAGACTCAGCATTTATTTGGAACCGGTGGTTATTTACCAAAATATACACCTGCGGTTTATTGAAACCCGGCTATTATTTGGTACTTTACGGTAGACTAGTGTGGACCCTGGACCTTGCACTTAATATGTAGGTCTGGTGTAATTTATTGAATAACCTCACAAATATACCTTTCAAACTAACAGTCAATGGCCATGATGGTTTTAATTAATCTGCTGGCTTCTTCAACATTCATCTAGTAGTATCATGATCTGGTTTCTCTCCACTCCCTTAGTACACTGTAAAAAAAACTGTTGTGTGTGTAACATGGCACTGTGATTATGCATTGATTGACAAATGAGTTGATTTTACTAGACTAATTGGTCTGCTGTCTTCTCTTAAGGTGAACCACTCTCAGGCCGTCAACTTGACCCCCACACAACCATGGGTCGTGGTCCATGATGATGGGACAATTTTAGCGGCTCACTGTACCTGCAAAGCAGGACTGGGCGAAGCATGCTCGCATGCAGCTGCCCTCATGTATGCTGTCTTAGCGGCGGTAAATCTAAAAGATGGACTGTCCAGTACAGAGATACCCTGTGCCTGGGTTCTTCCAAGCAAAACTAGCAAGGTGCAGTATGAGGAAATCCGCAACATCTCATTCATGCAGAAGAAGACTGTAATATGCCCACCACTACCCAGCATTCCTGTCCCTACAGAAGAGGAGTATATGGAGTTCTTCCAAAAGCTGTATGAGTGTGATGTTCAGGAAGAAAGTACTAAGGGAACTGCTATATTGCATGCTGATTTCTCTTCCTTACTAGTAGAGAGTGAAAGCATCTTTGACAATCTTCAGAAAACAGAGCAAGAGGTATGTACTGACAAATTGTAAGTCTTGTACTCTAATTTATATTTTTTGAGTTTTATCGATCATTTACCAATATCCGTATTTTTTTTTTACATTTACATAAATAGCTTTATTTTGTTAAAATAGCATTACATTGTCTACTTTCAGTCCTTATCAGTAGAAGAGGCAACCAGAGCGCAGTCTGCCAGTAAGGTTTGGTTTGAGCAAAGAGCAGGCAGAGTAACGGCGTCAGTCTTCCACGAAGCAGGCAGGTCAGACAGTGCTGTATCCTTGATTAAAGGGATAGTTCGGGTTTTTTGAAGTGGGGTTATATAAAGTACATATCTATGGTCGGTCTGTTTGCTACCGTAATCACCGATCAGCGCAGCCTCAGTTTGGAGGAGCAGAGAGCCGCTCCAGCCAGACGCTCAGCTTTGTACTGCAGTGAACGGGGTCCAGAGAAAAAGCGAAATAAACCACCTAAATCAAGGCTCACCTTAACAAATCTATAACAGTTCAAGTGTACGTTGTCTAGGTAAAATTCATGCCGCTTAACATCGCCATCAGACCGTGCTTTCTTTTGGCACTACATTTTCTCAACCGCAGAACCCCCGTATCCCTACGCACTAGCGGAACTGGGCAACAGCTTATCTGTGAGCGGCGGAATACAGCGCGAGGCTCAGCTGCTGGACGAGAAGTTTACTTTCGATAAAAACGAAACTTAACTCTCCGTATCCCTCCGCATTAGCGCTCATGCGTAGAGATACGGGGGTTCTGCGGTTGAGAAAATGTAGAACCAAAAGAAAGCGCGGTCTGACGGCGATATAAAGCGGTGTGAATTTTACCTATACAACGTACACTTGAACTGTTATAGATTTGTTAAGGTGAGCCTTGTTTTAGGTGGTTTATTTCACTTTTTCTCTGGACCCCGTTCACTGCAGTACAAAGCTGAGCGTCTGGCTGGAGCGGCTCTCTACTTCTCCAAACTGAGGCTGCGCTGATCGGTGATTACGGTAGGAAACAGATCGACTATAGATATGAACTTTATATGACCCCACTTCAAAAAACCCGAACTATCACTTTAAGAGGATTTGCTATCCCCAGTCCTGTCAGGTGTCTACAGAGGCAATGAGGTAACGATAGAAATGTACAAAGAAAGAATACATATCAAAGTATATAGCCATATTTCAGAGGAACAATAATGTTCATATAGTCCCACTTAAGGACTTAGATGATACAAGCTGAAAATATGATCCCAATCCTAAATCGTAATTATACAACAAGTAGTTCCGATCAAGCAATCTGATTGGTCAACAAGAAATTTAGACTGCGCTCAAATCATAATAACAGCCCGCCTGACTCATTACTCAAAATATTACTCCGCCAAGTTTGTGGCAACATTGTAACTGTCAGAGCTAGAGTAGAATATAGTGGAAAAATAGGCTACAAAATGGATCAGCTTGTTGTTAATTTCATTTTAATTGGCGGTCTGAGTTTGGATGAATGGTTGGAGGAGGAGAAGAACCAAATGACAAAAAAGGAAAGACTTGTGCCTATGTCACTTGAAGAGCACAATCAACTGGAATTGTCCAGGAAGGAACAGAACACTCGCAAAAATCTTTCAAATTTGAGAGCAAATAAAAAAATATATATATAAAATAAATATATAAAATAATATATATATATGTATATATATATATATATATGACGTTAAAGCACACCCTCTCGGGTAATATTGCTTAAATATACAACTTCTCCATGAACATAATGGTGTGTGCACTCCATAGAGAATAATTAACATATTAGTATATTATTCTTGATTTGCAGTGATATACTGTAGTTTGTTAATGAAGTATGAGGAAGCCTGTCTAAACAATACCTTATTCTCTTTTTTTCTAGATGGGGAAATGTGAGTGAGCCAACAGCAAGGACACAGTACATCACAGCATTGCAAGATCATCACACCGATTTCCAAGTGCAGACAACAGGCCTAATCATCAACACATCTCTGCTATGGATCGGTGCATCGCCGGATGGAATTACTACCTGTGCTTGCCACGGTAGAGGTGTGCTTGAGATAAAATGCCCTTTTACGCTTAAAGATCAATCTATCATCAACAGCTGCAATTCTGACACAAACTTCTGTCTTATGGCAAAGGACAATGTGATAGCGCTAAAGCCGAATCACAATATGACACAAGTCCAAGTACAAATGCGCATTGCTGAGGTCCAGTATGCTGACTTTGTAGTGTGGAGTCCCACTGAAATGTTTATTCAGCGCATTCAGTTTGATGAAGTGTTCTTTACTGTGACATACAAAAGAGTAGAACAATTTATTAAAACTAGGATTTTGTCAGAACTTCTTGGGAAATACTACACAGTACCACGTCCAGTCCCCAACCTCAGAGCAACAGCCCCAGTCAGGCTGCTACTGTGGTGAACCAGCTGGAGATCCAGACAACGTAGCAATATGTGCATCTAAGCATAGCAAAAGAGGGCACTTTCACAGATCTTGCTTGCGGTTGACAAGAGTTCCAAAAGTGTGGAAATGTTATGAATGTAGGAAAATCCAGAAAAAATTAAACACTGTATTAGTATTGTATTACGGTGATGCTTAGTAACTTAATTTAATGAGTCACTGTGCTGTGGTGGTCTGTAGGCTGGTGCTGTGAGTGGCGTTACCTTTGTTGATCATATTGATTGATTGATTTGTTGACCGGAATATTGTTGACTGAATAAACAAGCTGTTCTCAAAGGGAAACGAGATCCCCAGACCACGGTTTGAAGCTAGAAAGGTGGCGGGGTCCACCATATGTAAACAAAGTGAAACAGAATAAACCTGTGTTGTCCTTTTAAAGGAGCACTGTGCAGTTTTGGGGAAGACATTTTAATCAGAAGAGAAAGATCTAACTTCCCTGATTTTTTAAAAATGCCTATACAAACTGAATAAACAAACTGTATATACTGTTTATATGTGGCAGACCCCGCCACCTTTCTAGCTTCAAACAGCGTTCTGGGGATCTCGTTTCCCTTTGAGAACAGCTTGTTTACTCAGTTACTGACAAAATAATTATTCCTGAGAATCTGAGTTTGAATTTTCTCTCCAAAATGACATAGCGCCCTTTAAAAATGTGACAAAAAATGTAAACACTGGCTGATGAATTTTTGCTGGTCAACAAATCTTTGGAGTTTGTATTATTATCTCATTAATTTTGTTTGATTACATACATAGTGTCCCTTTAAGTTCAGTTTGTTTATTGATGCACTAAACAAGGAGAGTTTATTTCATTTTTTTTAGGCATAAAATTTCAATCAGTGAAGAGCTTTCTCTTCAGATTACCGTTTTTTTTCCACATAGTGCACCGTTAAGTTAACTGTTGTAGATCACAGTGAACTGATATCTTTGGGCTTTAGACTGTTGGACTAAACAGGACATTTGAAGTTCTCACCTCGGGCTCTTGGAACTTGTGACGGGAATCTTCCATTAGAGCCTGGCCGATATATTGGTTGGCCGATATTACTATTAATTCCCAGTGACCTTTAATGTTTCAGCGCAGTGACATCATCTTGGACCACACATGTTATTGTTAAACTGTAAAGTATCCTGCTTCTGTAACTTAGAGTTCTCACAAGTAATAAACACAGTTGAGGCTCCAAAAAAATGCTTATATGTTGGCTGATATCAGTATCAGAATCTTTTTCTGACGTCAGCCTCCAAAACTGAGAATCACTTGGGCTTTCATATCCACTGTTTCGACATTTTGACTAAATTATTCATCATAACATAAAATAAAACTCCATGTCATGATATGAAAAACATTATCAGAGTGGTTTCATTACAGGGTTTACAGCTGTGTAAATACTGTATTGAATATGTTTTGGGGCTGTAAGCTGACTAAATAATGGATTGGGATTGTAATCAGATTTAAGTGCCCTGTCTAGTGTCCTGCCAAATTGTAAATACTATTTATATCTTGAAAATATATCCTATTACATTCAATTCCATATGAATGAATTAATAAGCAGTGACAGTTTTACTGGTCTTGTTCTTCTGTTTTTAATAAGTTTGACATTTAAATAAATAAAATATTTGTACTGTATCAGCCTTGAACAGTTTCCAGCGTGTTATTAATGTCACAAACACAATTCATACAATTCATACAATTCATAGATGTATTCACTCTGGTGGAACAACAGGTGGGCAAAGGTTACAGAGGGCACAGCACACTTTCACCATCTTGTCCAGAGGTGTGAGTCCATCTGGGGCTGAGACGCACAGTGTTATTGGTATAGTTCCTTGCAAAATTGTGTATTTATTCCACACTCACACTTTATTACACTCTCTCCACATGCATGCGCACTGCTGCCAGTCCACGCGATGACCTAACTTCAGCTGGGTGAAGCTGCTGTTTTCCTTTAGTAAATGCCGGTATCTTGAGTCGGGCATTAACAAGACCTAAGATTCTGCCACATTAAACCCCCTGTCTGCAAGAACAACATCTCCAGGGGACAATAACTCAAGAAATCCACTGTTCTCAGTCACATGCTTGTCACTTGTCCTCCCGCCCCATCCTTTCGAAACAAAGCTGATGACCCCTTTTGGAGTTATGGAGATGAGGTATTTAACTGTGTTATGATGCATATGCTGAGAATATGTTTGTGCTCTTGCTCTCACTTTGGTCTTTCGATAAATATTTCCATCCATCCATCCATTGTCGTCCGCTTATCCGGGGCCGGGTCGCGGGGGTAGCTGCCAGAGCAGGGACACCTAGACTTCCCTCTCCCCGGACACTGCCTCCAGCTCTTCCGGGAGGATCCCAAGGCGTTCCCAGGCCAGCTGGGTGACATAGTCAGACCAGTGTGTCCTGGGCCTTCCTCGGGGTCTCCTCCCGGTGGGACATGCCAGGAACACCTCCCGAGGGAGGCGTCCGGGGGCATCAGAAACTGATGCCCGAGCCACCTCAGCTGGAACCAGATCCCCTCCGGCCCGAGGCTGCGCCTAGAAATTCTGTCCATAAAAATAATGAACAGAACCGGTGACAAAGGGCAGCCCTGCCGGAGTCCAACATGCACTGGG
>CAEMYA010000718.1:239972-260856 GCA_903131615.1 Diplodus sargus | reverse complement strand
AGACAACGGTGAGAGTCCTATCCCTGACCCGAAGGCGCAGGGAAACGACCCTCTCGTTCACCGGGGAGAACTCCAACACATGGCGGCTGAGCTGGGGGGCTATAAGCAAGCCCACACCAGCTCGCAGCCTCTCACCGCGGGCAACTCCAGAGTAGAAGAGAGTCCAGCCTCTCTCAAGGAATTGGGTTCCAGAGCCCAGACTGTGCATGGAGGTGAGCCCGACTATTTCTAGCCGGTACCGCTCAACCTCCCGCACCAGCTCAGGCTCTTTCCCCCCCAGCGAGGTGACATTCCATGTCCCCATGGCTAGAGTCACCATCCGGGGATTGGGCCGCCGGGGCCCCCGCCCACGACTGCCACCCATATCCCACTGCACCAGCCCCTTCTGAACCCTTCCGTGAGTGGTGAGCCCACGGGAGGGCAGGCCCACGTTGCTCGTTCGGGCTGTGCCCGGCCGGGTCCCGTGGGCAAAGACCCGGCCACCAGGCGCGCAATTGATAAATATTCAAAAGCAATTAATAATACTGGTACAATTTTCAAAACTGTTTCTATAACACATTGGGAAACTACAGAGGATCTGGCCACTTTATGATATTACACAGCCTGATATTCATAACATTCAATGTGTTGTTGAAAACCCGACCAGCAGTTGACGTTGATAAATGAAACACATGAGCTAAAAAAAAAAGTGGCAAGTTCATTCTCAGGCGCATTAATGTCAACAGAAACTGCTGTAAAAGGGGACAAACAGGATTTCAATTTCAGGAATGATGAAATAAAAGAGAAAACAACAATTTGTTTAACATATGAAGGCAGGCCAGTTAATTTATGTACTTTATCATCTTTGTCCTTCAAACTTTCTTGGTGGAACAACATTGAATTTACTTGACCCTTCAGCTTCCAATTTTTTGTCTGTAATCTTATGCACTCCTCATTTAACTGTTTCATTGTGGCTTCACAAGAGGCATTTCCACAGGAACGGCCCAGAGCTAGGCCTACATCACTCTCCAATCCAGGCTCCTCACTGTCAATCTCATGTCCATCGTCTTCTCCATCCAACTCCCTCTTCTCCTTCTCCAGTACCTCCTCTGTCCAAACTAACAACTCTTTTTCTTTTCAGTTCCTGTGTTTGTTTAAATCGCCTCATTTGATTAATCCTCTTCCTCTTGTTGGGGGAACTGAGGTATGGAAATATTGTTGGCACAAAGTCAGGGCTCAAAGGGTTCTGGCTCTTCACACCTGGAGAGACAAAGATTTCAGGGTAGAACTAAGATTGTGAATAACTCTCAAAAGTCAACAACATGTGAATGAAATCATGTCAAATGTGAACAATATGTTATTGAAAATAAATCTACAATGTCAGTAAAATAAATAATACTAGTATGTTAAGTTAATAAGGACTGACAAATTCATATGTGCTTAACAGTAATTACAAACAATGCTCCAGGCTGCCAACGTTATGGTGTAAACAGATGGCTAACCACTTGCTAATGTCACCAGTCTTAGGAGCACTTGAATTATATTCGTGAGATATGTTGTAAATAACATTACAGGACAGAGAGCAGAGGGGAGGCTATGGCATTAACTCATTTACACTGAAACCATTAAAAGCACACACACACACAAAGAGATGTTCGGGCTATAATCTTAAACTGGTTCCAAGCTTGAACAAATATCATCAGCTAACGTTAATGACTGATGTGATGTCTCAACCGTTACAGATATTGTAAACTGACATTTGACTCTAGACTCATGCTGTTAGACACAGTATATGAACCAATTCACACTAATTGCTTAATTAATACTGCTTGGAAAGATTTGTAGGCTATGTTATCATATTTGATTAAGTTTGGCGATTAGCGACAGCTAGCGTTAGCTCGCTAACAATATCCACTCACCACAGACAAAATGAGCACTGCACAGACGAGTGTTGGCAGTTGGTGTCCAGTCTGCCCTCTTGATGGCTGCAAGCCACTGATGGCGTCTTTTCTTGTCTTGAGGTAGTCTGTAAAATTATATTTTGGGGTCTCCTTTTTTGTTGTTGCACCCCACCGCACAACATACTGAAGGCATGACGTTAGCTAGCTCCTTTGCGACAGACTTAACGATCTCACCGAATCAGGTACTCAAGATGGCGGCAGACAAGCTTAGATTTTACGTGACGTCAGGTAATGAACGTTTTTGACGTCAGCTGATACTCATGAGCCCGGAAGCTCCGCCAGGTTCACAATGACGTCACACCCACGTTAAAAGGTCACGGAGCACTCCTGCTCTTTCTACTCAGGGAGCGTCTGTTGGAGACTTAGGTCATGCAACTGCTGCCATAAGGGTATAGCATTGAGAAACGTTTTTCATTTTTGCTTGAGCAAATTTCAGTTTGCTCCTCGCTGGACGAGACAGAGACTGTTTTTGTTCGGACGTTCGTCAGAATTGTTTTGGATCCCGAGAGGAACGCTGTACAACCCAGCCGTTCCCTCATTACCTGCAGAAGGAAGGAAAGAATCTTCAGAAGGAACAAAACCGTCCCTTCCTTTGAGTCGACCGATCGCTGTGTGACAGCCTGCCATCAGCAGGTTGCCTCCCGAACAAGTTGGAGCTTCCAGTCAGTCGGGCACTCACCCTTCCGCAACAGGCGGCATCCAAAGTAAGAGGTCTTTTGTTTGGGCAGAAACAGATAGTATATAGCGTGTTTTTCTTTGTTGTGCTTTTGTTTTGCTGTGAAAGGACCGCCGAGTCCGATTTGGTTACCTGTACTGTGTGCTAACTGTGTTTGCTACGCTCACTAGGAGCTCATTCAGGCTAATCCAGCCTGTACAGTCTTGCCGCCGTGTGTGACCACAATACGTCGTATTCCGGCTCGATCAGCGGATGACAAACGAACTTCGATTCGCTTGCCGGCCACTGTTCGAGGGAGAGACGACCGCTGTGCTTAGTTCCTTCCCTCTTTTACTAACACACACACACACACACACATACACACACACACGCACACCGAGATACACGTACTGTTTTGGGCGACCTGTTGTAACTTACAGTTAACAACCCCGCTATAACATACGACGTGTGTCCAGCATATTCCCTTTATTGACTGTAAAGACGGTCTTCTACCCTTTTGGAACTGTGGGTATCATCCCTGCAAATTCACCCCTCGTCTGACCAAACCGCACACGAGATCAAAGACGGCGCAACCGCTGCCTTTGTTCAAACCTCGCGCGCACGTGTAGTGATCACCTTTGGTCGAGACAGTCACTGCCGCCATTTTTGAGTTTCAGGTACATGAATCAGTGAATCTGAATTCATCCCCTCGGAATTCGCGTTCTCGCGTGACACAAAGCCACGCCCGGTGTTTCCTGTAGTCTCTTCGACGAGACTTCCTAAGTCACGCCCACTAATTTGTAGTCCGGTGAACGTGACTTCCCAAGCCACGTTCGGCCATCTTTGTAGTCTTTATTGGGGACTTCCTGACACATACACACACACACACACACATACACACACGCCTCCACCCAGGTACCTGTTTGGCTTGCTTGTGTTTTGATGTTGCTAACTTTGTGAAGGAAATTGTGTTTGTTAAAGAAGGTGGTTTGTTCTGTGGAGTAAGCTTTAATAAACACTGTTGACTTTAACTGAGCAGCATCTGTGATTATTTTGCACAATCCGATATTGTAATAACTGCTGGTTGAGATGGCCAGTGCTCGCATTCACGCCTTCCCTCTTGTCTAATTATTGATAATTTCATAATATTGACAAGTTGACCAATTTTCAAGCAATGAGACTCAAAGGTAAATCATTTGATTATTGATCCCTGATTCCAGGGTGGTGCCCCGTGTTCATTAATGACTCATAGTTACCTAGGTTTCATTAATCAACTATAATAATTTTTGATTAATTAATAATAATATTAATTAATAATCAATCATCAATAAAGATTCCCAACAGCTGTATCCTCGTCCAGTGGGAGCTGCTGGTCCGTCATAGACCTCCTCTGCTGTTCAATATTTGCCACGTAACATTCCTTTAGGATTATGTTTATGATTAATTTATCAATTTTAATGTGACCTCAGTTTATAGGTCTCTAATATATATTAGGCCTACTGTGGATTATTATTGACTCTTGTGGCAGTAGATTATAGCTCTGTGGAGTGGATTATTGTTAACTCTACTTTCTTTACCACATTTATTAGAATATTTATGGTGACAATATAATTTGGACAAATTTGCCTACATTCCTACAGTTTAGTTATGTATTACTTTGTTTTATTCACTAAAATCATAATAACACAAATTAAAGTAAATTTAAAAGAAACTATACTATATATGACCGTTAGTTCTATAGGTTCATCAGTTAGGCACAAGTGGTCCACTTTGAAATACCCTGCAAAATATACAGAAAAAATATTCCTTCAGTATCACATAGTGCTCATCAGTCATTTATGGTTTTATAACTGTAACAATTACAATGTGTCAAAAACTGCTTAAAAGTGACAACTTTGAAATTCTGTGCATGTTTTAAAGGGACACTGTACTGTATATTGAAATGTTTAACATAAAAGCAGATTATGTATTCCTGCTTTAGTGTAACATAATTCAATTATATAATATGAATATTTGCTTTGGATCGATTTTGCTTGGTAACCTAAGGAGTTTTGTCTTTGCAGGAGCAATTCTGAAATATTTTGGAGCCGCGGACCAGGAAGCAGCACGGCCGCCTTCAGCACCACCGCACGAGGATGTTTAAGTTAAATGTTTTACAATTTAAAATAAACATTTATGAGGAACGCTGCATCAGTTTCATTTGTTGACCTGTAGAGGATCCCCATTGTTTACCTTGAATGCAGGTCTGGAGGCTTTCCTCTGGAGGAGGATTCTGCTAAAGAGAAGCCTATTGGATACACTCCTCAGATGTTTCTGATTATTACTGTTTTCTTTAAAATGTCTTTTGAATGATCATACTAACAATTTCAGTCACAATTGTCACTTTGAGAGCAGAAAAAGTGGACCCAAATGCAGGAGACGGCAGGCAGGCAGGTCAATAGATGAATGTTTATTCAAATGACAACTGGAACAGACAACACAACAGACAACTCAACAAAGACAGAATTTAAGACTAGAGCTGAATACAGACTAATCTAATGAGGGCATGAGTTGCAGGTGGAGAGGGGGATGAATGGAGTAAACACGAGAGCAGGGATGGAGCAAATGTGCATGCTAATACATAGAAACACATATTGTTTCTGCTCCTGGGGGATCGATGCAGGTAATGTCACTAATATTTTCGTCATTAAGGACATATTTCACCCTCTCATCCCTCCAGTTACTGTTCAGCATGATGTATTTTATTACCCATCCTGCCTGATCCACGGACTGAGATCAGCACACAGAGGGACGTGCAGCAGCGCTCCTTCTCCTCCTCAGTTAATTATCAGCTTATGTTTTCATATGCAGTCAAATACACTCCTAAGATGTTTCTGATTATTACTGTTTTCCTTAAAATATTTGTTTTCATCCATTCCATTAACACCCACAACAGCTCTGCCTTCAACCTCTGTAAATGATCATATTAACAATTTCACTCACAATTGTCACTTTGAGAGCAGAAAAAGTGGACCCAAATGCAGGAGACGGCAGGCAGGCAGGTCAATGGATGAATGTTGGAAGACAACACTTGGACTGGTTTGATTTATTTTCCGCCCAAAATACCCATGTCTAAATACAACCCCTTTGTAGCAGGCGGCCCACTTTGCACCCAGATTAACCATTGTTTAGCAAGCAAAATGGACTTGGACAAGCACTAAATGTGCTAGCGTACTGCACTTTAGATCATGCGCTATAGACCATCTAAATAGGGCCCAAGAACACATTCTATCACAGTGATAGAAAGACTCTGTTCCAACCCTTCTTTCTTAGCTGATCATCATCTGATTTATCACATTGATCGCGTGTCACCTTATGGATCAAAGGAAAATTCTACACTGAGTTGGCAACAGGTGACAATATTCATTGTAACAAAAAAAAATGGCTCAAATACCTTGCGAGAAGTCCCTAGGTCAAGGGTGGTGACCAAGGGTGACCAGACTTTTGCAATCTGGGCGTCCTCGGTTTATTCACAATTTCTCACTCTGGTGGTAATGGATATGCTTATGTTTTTTCGCGGATAATTTGTAAAACAATTGGCCAGTGGTGGAGCTGGTGCGATGGATGGTGAGCGATAGTTGCCCCAGCAGTTGCACCACCCATTTTGGCTGTCACAGCTGATGTTTCTCTGGGCTTGTTGGTAGAGCAAAGACCAGTCTGTCAGTATTGAAATGGTTGGATCTAGCTGATGTACTTTATATGGCCTTAGAACTCCATACCTTACTCCATACTTTGGTCACATAGCCTCCAGTAAACTTTAAAATTATAAGAGGTATAAGAGTGATCACTCCAAAGTCATGACAATGTCAGGGTTCTTTTACTTACTGTTTGACCAAGATTTTGAGAGTAGGGCATAATGACACTGCATTTGCTAAATGAGCCTGCTGAATGATTAGAAACCTATATCCTAGGTGAGCCTGGTCCCACACCACACATTTTCAGACATCATTTGCTCATGCCTATTCTCTTATTTCATCCTGCTCTCCCTCCAGGCCAGAGTCTACAACAACAATACCATTCATTCCATCAAAATAACTTTGGCCAACGTGAGCAGAGATGACAACAACTTCCCGTTAGCCTGCACCGCTACCAACATAGTGGGCATGACCAATGCTTCTATCCAGCTCACTGTTCACTGTAAGTACAGACACACATATATGTGCTTATACTTGCCAGCCATTCTTCGTTTTATTTTGTTATGTTGCAGCCTTATGCTAAAATCATAAAAAAAAATAAGTAAATAAAAAAAAATCCTCATCAATCTTACATTCCATACACTATACTGACAAAGCAGAAAAGGAAAAACTGATATAACACATTGATATAACTTAGGAAATGTCTGGGTCTTGAAGAAAATGTGCATCATGTGCAAATAACCCAAGGATGTGTTCCTGTGTTCCTATACAAATACCAGTCAAATTGTTGCTCTGTCTGGTCATCTGTGCCATGCCCCTTACAAGAAAACTGAAAAGGATCAGTAGGGTTAGTACATGAACTTTAAGGGATGTCAATGCAACAGGCCTGTATTAATTGTTTACCTATGGGGGAGGTGTATCACACCCGTTCTTGCATCCCTTCACTGGCTCCCAGTATAACAAAGGATCCATTTCAAGACAGTTCTAATGGTGTTCAAAGCCCTCAACTGTCAGGTCCCATCATACATCTCAGACCTTTTACACACCCACTCAGCCCATAGGTCCCTAATATCCTCTAATATTGGTCTTCATCATATCCCCCGCTCCAGACTCAAGCAAAAAGGTGTTCGGGCCTTTGCAGTAGCTGCTCCGCACTTGTGGAAGTGCGAGGCCTCCTCCATTTCTGCTTTTAAAACAAGGCTGAACCTTGTTTACACACCCTGGCTTTTTCTCTCCATTAATCTTCTACCTCTCCACTATTATCTTTGTTAATATGTGGTTGTCTGTGTTTTACGGTTCTTCATTTTTTTAACATTGTTATTTTTTACTTATTTTTACCTATTGAATGCACTATGTACAGCACTTTGGTCAGTGTGAACTGTTATAAATGTGCTTTTATAAATAAATGTTACTTACTTACTTACTTACTTACTATTAGGGACAGGTATAATCACTGATTTCTTCCAGAGTTTGGGGGTGATGTGCGAGTCCACAGATTTTTGGAAGATAGGGCACCATGCAGGTGTAAGCTCCTCTGCACATGTCTTCAGAATGCAGAGATGCCATCTGGCCTCATGGCCATCTTATCGGATGTGTGTTAAAAAAAAAAATGAATGGACCGTATGGGGGTCCATCACCAGCCTTGCATCCTGCTCAGTAAAATAAAAAAAAGTTGTTTGCTTTTTGCAGGTCATCAGAGGTACTGAGACATTTTTAGCTGGAGACATGTTTGTGATTGCCTTCATAGTGTCCCACAGTTTTTGGAGTTCATCGCAGTGAAGCTCTTTCCAATGACCTCCTCATGTCTCCTCCTGGCTTCTTTTAGCATTGGATTAAGCTCCTTTCTGCACAGTTTTCAGTTGTGCTCTGTACCGGTTCTTAAATGTCAATTACTTTCTGTTGATACAGTATTTTACCTCTTTAGTTATATATTTTTTTTATGAGGATACACAGTTATTTCTTTCTGAGGTATCACATTGTCCACTAAGAATTGTAAATAGTAAATAACTGCCTCAGTCTCATTATTCACATCCATCCATTCCTTCTGTGGGGAGAAAACATCCTTTGAGGCATTCTATGCTGTCACTATTGAAATGGTAAATGGTCTTACATTTCTATAGCGCTTTTCCAGTCTACTGACACCTCAAAGCGCTTTACGAGACTTGCCACATTCACCCATTCACACACACATTAATACTGAGAAAACCTTTACAATCTTGGTTGGAGGTTTGCTGCATTGAGAACATTTCTGTAAGTGGGGGTCAGGTGTACAGTATTGTGGTCATTTGACAGCAGGGTTTGGCTCAAGTCACACAAACATTGTTCACATTACAATGGCATTTATCTAAGATTCTGTTCTGTCTTGTATTACATTTGATGTATTGTTGGAAACAGTGGAGTGACAGTTCAAGTTTGTGAAGATGAAAATTGGGGCCTCAGGAGTGTGTAGTAACTCCGGGTGAACACAGTCAGTGATGTGGGCAGCTGCACTCAGCTGGCACGTAGATGGACGAGGCGGTTATGTCTTGCCTCTGTCTTTACCCAAGGCTTAATCCAGTCAGAGTGAATGAGAGAAAAACCCTCCAGTCAGGGAGTCAGGAAGAAATGCAATGAAAATCTTAAATTAATAATTTAGGCTTAGAAAGTGTTAGAACAGTGGCATTTTCTTTACCTTCAACAAGAGTTTTGACTGAATGTGATAAATATAATGGCAAATGAATGAAGGTAGAAGCATTTATTGCTCAGTCAACTTGGTATGCAGGGAGATTTACAATCCCTGTTGTTGTCTGATAGACTTCCCAGTTGAAAAGGGGGGTTTTCAAAGTCCAGGTGTGTGTGTCAGGGTTGTCATACAAAGTCAAACAGTCAAGACCACTTAAATATTAGGTCTGATAATCCCAAATTGTGGAACAGACCCCATCTCCATCCTGTGGGAGTGCCGTTTATCCTTTTGGCCCTGCTAATCTCACCAGGCCTCTATTGTAAATCACTCTGATGTGGTGAGGTCGTCCTTCCTTGGGTGTGGGCAAACTGTCCAGTGTGGAAGGCACCATACTGACTGATTTTTTGGCTGTTAAGTGGAGAGGAAAGAGTTTGTCTGAAAACAGACTGAGTGTACCTAATATGACCTTGTTGTGGAATGTAACTTTGCTGAGCTGTGTCCTCTACGCAGGTGTGGAGATCTTTGTACACACAAAAGGACAAAGGAAACATGCATACGCCGTTTTTACGACAGATATATAAAATCCCACATGCCTTCCCACAAGGCTTTTTGTCTAAACTCAATCATTCTGAAATGATATGCAACCCTAATTAATGCTTAATATAAAGGATTTAGTCAAGTTTTGAGGGGAAGTGGCAAAAATAACTAAGAAATAGTTGAAAAAGAAAAGGCTTAATCTTAGAGACTGTGAACTTGAAGTAATGATTGATCAAATTCCACAAAGACTGGTGACGCTGAACTGGGCCTCGATAGCACACAGCATAACATAGCAAGGCTAAGCACAGGACTTTTAACGCTGGTTGATGTAATGCACATGTGTTCAATCTATGTGTTTGTTCACTGTTTTGGTGTTCGTGATCTCAGGTCAGGTTATTGGTAGTTTGCTACATGGCTAATTTGAAGTTAGTTGAATTATGCTTCCCAAAGACTCAGGGTCTGCAACTTAATTAGCGCAAATGCTGAATCAGGACTCACGCTCATTAATAAGCAAAAACAACAGTTAATGCACCTCTTGGAAGCAAATGTGGTTCAGTGTGAAACAGTAGGTTTGTCCACCTACACTTTCCTTAATCACTTTTTTTCAACACTTCTCGTCTGTGTGCAGCTCTCATGTGTTTGACCCACCTATAGCATATGATTCTTTTAGTAGTTCCACCTGTGGAAATCCTTTCTCTTCTCAAAAATACAACTTGTGAATTATGAATTTAAGGATGACCGTCGATCTGGATCAGATGGCATTAAAGACTAGATTAGTTTAAATAGCTGCTCATACTGTATGTATCCACTTTGTGACATATTTAACCCCTTGTTATCACCTGGTGCCCACCCTTTCACCTGGAAATGTGCCATAGTCACTCTGCTTCATAAGGGAGGTGGCCACCATGTCATAAAAATTACCTTCCAATATCTATTGCCAACTCTAAAACTATGCTTAAACGTTTGAGAAATTAATTTTCAATCAATTACCAAACTATGTTACTGATTCGAATATTCTATCTCCGCATCAGTCTGGCTTCAGACATACATTCTCAACAACTACTGTTCTTTTGAAGTTTAAAAATTACGTGTTTACTGCTTCTGAAAATGGCTAATTCACTTGGGCTATCTTGGTGCAATTCTTATCGTACGCCTTCAACATTGTTGATCACTATTTACTTCTTGACTACCTTTATTCCATTGGTGTGTCTCAGGATAGTTTACTTTGAGATTGACCACTGAGACTGACACAGTGGCATCTACTATGAAGGCATGACCACTTGTATATTTCCATTTTTATTAATGACCTTCCTTAACGTTGTTCTGACTATCAATTACATCTACATACTGACGTCACAGTAATACATCCAGAGTAAACAGATCTGTAATTGAGAAATAACGTACACCGTGAATTTGCCTCTCTTTAGACAGTACAGTCGAGATTTAAAGTTTCCATCAACTTGTAAAGTACATGTATATCATGGCAAGTTGTTTTTTTTCAATAATGAATTTATTAGTCTTTTCTGACTGAATCTGATTGGTAACAGTTGGTGACTTGATACAGCCAGTAGACTCAGCCACAAACACAACAATGGGAAAGTCTAAGGAGCTCAGCATTCATCTGAAAGAGCACATTATTGATTTGAACACGTCAGAAAAGTAACTTGGAGCGATTTCAAAGCAGTTCCAAATCCCAAGATCAACTGTACAAACAACTGTTAGTTTATGTTTTCTTCCTGCCATGCACTTACAGTCACCTGCTGCTGAGAGAAAACTGGTCAGAATGGTCAAGAGTCAACCAAAAAACACCAACAAGTAAGTCTGCAGTGAATTAGAAGCTGCTGTAAGACAGGTGTCAGTGTCCACAGTTAAGGGTGTTTTACATCAACATGGGCTGAGAGGCTGCAGAAGAACAGAAGAAACAAAAACGTAGTTGTTTGGCCGCAATGACCAGCAATATGATTTGAGGTGAGAAGGTGAACCACAGATGCCAAGAAAGTTAATGGAATAATGAAGAAAACTATACCAAAATACCAAACACACATCAGAAGTGGTAAAGGAATGGCGGAATCAGGCTAGAATTTAGGTTTCTGAATGGCCCTCCCAAAGTCCTGACTTGAACCCCATCAGAACATGTAGACAGTGCTAAAGAAACAAGTCTGCACTTCACCGATTCTGTCAAGAGGAGTGGTTAAAATTCAGCCAGAGGACTACCAGAAGCTTGTGGATGGATATCAAACAAATCTAATTGAGTTGAAAATGATTAAAGGACATTTAACCAAATATTAGAATTACTATATGTATATTGTATATACATATCAGCAGATAAGGTCACATTTTCAGAGGACCATAAAAAAATTCACTTCATGAATGTTTGTGTTCCTCTTATTACATCACAGAAAAATGAGAGCTGTAGAAATCATAGGAACTCAAGACTGACATGATATATACATGTTCTTTACAACTGTCTGTAAACTTTTGACCTTACCTGTAGATCTATACCTATGCCTGTATGTATGCGCCTAACGCCTGTGTATGGACATTTGAATGAATACATTTAATTTGTGGTAGAATGGCTAATAACAGCAATTACCGTTCTCTGGTAATGTTTTTTTTGGTATATCAGTTGTAGTAAAACGATGAAGTAGTTGTTGTAGCAAATGGCAGATTTGTGGACACATTTTTGTACCATATTTTCCAGACTATATGTCGCTCTGGAGTACAAATCGCATTTCTTTAGAAATGTATTTCACAAAATCCAAGACCAAGAACAGACGTTAAATCTGGAAAGGCAAGTTATTCAACTACACAATAGCACAGAACAACAGGCTAAATAGGTGTCCGGTATGTTAATGTAACACATTAACAGATATTCAGCTACACAATAACATAAAGAACATACCTGGGAGGCTGAATAGGCTAAATTAACATAACAAGCCAGCAAGACCAACAAGCAAGTTACCGGTAAGTTGTCACAAGCCTAGAGCGCCCTCTCGCGGCTGTAGATGGTAATGTTTACTCCTTGGTTCATGTCAGTCAGTATGAATTAACATTTAAAAACATGTTAAATTATATATATTTTGATATATAAGTTGCACCTGCCTATAAATTTTTGTGTTTTTTTGTATAAGCATTGATTTAAAAAAAACACGATATCATCATATGGGCCAAAGAAAGACACATGCAGAAACATTTAGAGGTCCGCCAAAGTGTTCAAATTGAGTTACTATTTTGTTGCTTGGTGTCTAAACATCGTGTGACCAGGATGCTGCACCAGCAGGGGAGGACACATACTCTGTTGCTCCTAAGCCAGGAGTCAGAAATCAGGTGGTTAGAAAACAGAGTTCACAGAGCAAATGATGATACACTACCAGTTGTGTCCTCCCATACCAGATCATAATCCCTCACTTAACGGAGGGAAACACTCACAGGAGTACATGTTTACACCGTCAAAATTGATTTGCACAGATTGTGATGAGACCAGCAAAAATGACAGTATTCCTCTGTTTCAGTTGCAAAGTGAACATTGCTCATCTGTCCTGTTCTCTTTTGTGTCTTCAGTTCCTCCTTCCATCATGAAGCTGAAGGAGCCAGAGCGACGCCACGACACATGTATCGAGTTTACTGTCCGAGGTTCTCCACATCCAACCTTACGCTGGTTCTATAAAGATAAGGTGCATTTAACTAATCCAGCAGTGTCACTCTCAAGTACAATTTAGATTTTGACGTTATGCTGTGCTTAAGTGTCATTCGTTTTACTCTCTTCATGTCTGTGACATATTCTACAAGATAGAGACATTAAGATTGGCATGATGTTGATATGACTGTCTACAGGTCGTTTCCAGGTCTATTTTACATAGAACCGTGCGCATGTCATAGCAGAGCACCTTTATCAGTTAGTGTTGTTGCTCTAATTTGTTAACATGGACGCTGAAATGAAATGGAAGTTGTAATGCCACCAAGCACCCAGGAGGACCGTTGTTGCACTGCAGCCCCAGAAATAAATTTGAGCCATTCTCTCGCTCAAGGTTATGTTATTGCCAATAACATTTGGCGAGTCTAGAAGAGCTGCACAATTGAATTATTTGATCCCCATTCACGTTAGCCGGGCACTAAACTGGAAGTCACCCAGCTCCGTCGGCGGAGTGCGCACACTTTATTGACGACACAACATGGAAGATCTGGGTATTTCACAGACGGGAAGCTTTTAAGATTCAAGATGCCACTGAGCAGCATTCATAGGAATGAATGGGGCTCCACCTCCAAGGCTTTGTCCAGTAGCAATAGGTCCATGAACACCGCAAACACAAGCTGCTCACCCATCCAGTCTGGCCTGTTTGATAGCAATTGTGCGATAAGTCTAAATATTTGTAGAACTTTTAGGGACTGTTTATTTACAATGGACTGTTACGGTAGGCATAATTTTTATAGGTTATTAGGGCCCGAGCAGGTCTCAACCTATGAGGTCCCTATTGTTTTTGTAATGACGACATTTTTGTCCCAAATGAATGCATTTTTCACTGCCTGAACATACCTGTAATAATCTATTGTCATTGTCAATTTCCACCACTAGGTGGCGCTATAATCAAGGAAAGTGCGTTTTGACTTATAACTGCCATCCCACATTTAAAAACCTTAAATGAAAAAAACGGACGCGGAAATGGGCGCCACATTAAAAATCAAGGTAAAAAAAAAACGAAATCACAGGCTGATCCAACTTGTGTTAATTTTATCACTGCAACTCGTAATGTGACTCAGTATTGTGTGCTTGTTTGCACCCAAGATAACATCTGGGCATGCTCCTGATAAGTCGGCAAATGGTGTCCTGCGGGATCGCCTCCCAAACCTGGATCAGGGCATCAGTGAGCTCCTGGACCGTCTGTGGTGGTACTTGAAGGTGTTGGATGCACCGATACATAACGTCCAAGAGGTGCTCAATTGAATTTAGCTCAGGGGAATGAGAGGCCACATGAGGGTCAGTATGGTCCTGGACCAGGAGGAACCCAAGGCCCACTGCACCAGCGTAAGGTCTGACAATCGCTGTGAGGATTTCATCCTGGTACCTAACAGCACTCAGGGTACTGTTGGCTATGACATGGAGGTCTGTGCAACCCTCCAAGGATATGTCTCCCCAGACCATCACAGACCCACTGCCAAACCGGTCTTGCTGGATGATGTAACAGGCAGCAAAATGTTTACCAAGGCTTCTTCAGACTCTTTCACACCTGTCACATGTGCTCAGTGTGTTCCTGCTCTTATCTGTGAAAAGAACAGGGCGCCAAAGGCAGACCTGCCAATTCTGGTCTCTTGGGGCTGGGTGAGCACAGGTCCCGCTAGAGCAGGGATGGGCAACTTTGATGATAGAGAGGGCCGCAAAATTTAGTCCTTACTGCCTGAGGGCCAGATTGTAATCGTGCAATTCCACCGATAAGATACTGTAACCCAATCATTCAATTAGCCAATTATAGCTACTAAAATTAATGAAAACAACAAAATATATACTGATAATCAAGTTTATTTTACCAACATTTCTATTTTTCATATTCAAATGCATTTAATAATGTTTTTATTTAATGAACTTAACACAGAAACAAAACATGCAAATCATGATATACAGTTATTTCAGTGCAATGACCTCTCAAAAATCATCAGTCATTAAAAGTTAACAGGTAACAATTGCATCAACAATAACAAAGTGCAAAAATAATAACAAATCTCTCATTGCTCCTTCACAAATATCACACCATACAAATAAGCATGCATTTATCTCAAAAGCCACTAACCCTCAACGACAGGTGGATTAGTGTAAAGTTAACTAGACAATAATCGCAAGAGAGGGCTGTGCGCTTTTAATTTGGTAATTGATAATTTGGACTTGTATCTACATTTTAAAGTTTGAATGGTGTGTCTAGGTCAAAGTATGCCAGAGATGTCGATGTTTGAAATCTTTTTTTCGGTCTTTCACCTGGTCTCATTCACTTTGTGTGTTTTTGTGTGCATGTGAGTGTGTGTATGTGTGTGTCTCTCTATCTATCTGTCTGTCTGTCTGTGTGTCTGTGTCTGTATCTTGTGTCGCGAAAATGTAGTACTGATTAATAATCTGTGTGTGTGTGTCTGTGTGTGTGTCTGTCTGTGTCTGTCTCTGTGTGTGTGTCTGGTGTGTGTGTCTGTCTGTGTGTGTCTGTCCCTCTCTCTGTTGGACCAGCTGATCTCGGTTGCCACGGGGATGGTTGTCGAACGGCCCTAGCAACAGTGACTGAGAAAGCTGATTTCAGAGTGATTTCAGCCTCACACCTAGGACGTCAAACTAGTGCTATTTATTCAAAACCAAACATGATATCGGCAAAATTTCACCATCAAGCAGGAAAGGCCATAAAGAACAGACTCATCAAGTTTTGTGGTCCTCGTGTCAAAAATGTGGCAATAGGAGCGAGTTAAAAAAGGGTGCAGTTTCGAAAATCCTCTTCCCGATTTACATTGGAGTGAATGGAGCAGTTTAGAGCTACTCTTGTCGGTTAGAGGCAGATAATTCAAAAACCTTTAATCCTACCGAGAAAGTAGACACATTGGGAGAAAGAAGACGAGTGTGGCTACAACTTCGGTAAATATCATTGTTTTTGAGGGACATTTGTGGCCGGGATCATCACGGAAAGAGAACATTTCTGAGAGTTTTTTTGAGTCTCCCCCACTGTCAGTTGGCTCCTGCACTCTGCTGCACGAACACTCCACCATATACAATCATTGAAAACCCTGAATTTTTCCCAAATCACTCACCATATTTAAAGGGAAAAAGGTTCAAATACAACTCAAACATAGCCAGGACGTGTGCCTACATTTTAAAGTTTAAATGGTGTTTCTCTGTGAATGCATGCCAGAGCAGCAGACGTTTGAAAAACGTCGAAGATTTGCGACTTTTTTGACCTGGTCCCATTCATTCTTTACGGGCAATTTTTCGAAAAATGTATATTCTGGAGAAAAAAATAATAGCATACCGAGTCCAATCGAGCCACACGTTTTGATATATTTTTTGTTTGTGTGCGCTCAACGGTGTGGGACGAGTTAGCTGCCAAAAAATCACGGGAGGATGAAAAATCAGAAGACGCGCGGGCAATAACAATAGTGGGCTGTGCTCCGCAAGTGACTTCAAATTTATTGTGTTTATGCATAGGTTAACTTACTGAATGGACATGAATGTGTTAGTTATTTGGCCCCTGTTTTTTCTGCTTGTGACTTTATGGCTTCTTGGCCATAAGTCAATTAGGCCTAGTTGAGCTCATTTGCATATTTAAAATTGATTTTTCCAAGAAACTTCATGAGCTTCATGAACTACTACATGAGCTTAATACTCATGTATATTTTCACTGTGTGAGGTGTGGTTGTGATAGGAGTAAAGGAAAAAATAAGCCCATTAGGGTGTATTTTGGGCATATTCAATTAGTACATTGCTCATTTGCATATTCAAGTTCATTTTCAAAGAAACCTCTGATACAAAATGTTTTAATTTTCATGTAAACTTTCATTGTGTAAAGTTTTATTGTGGTAGGAGTAAAGGAAAACATTAACCTCTTCACACCCACCTATTTTCGGTAATTTTCGCCTAATTAGCATACCCAAATGGAAAAGCTTATAACACAATAACTGCAAGTCCTAGATGGATGTATGATACTTCATTTGAAAGCTGACACCCTCTAGTTTTATTAAGCATGTACCATACCCACAACCAAAATGACATCAGTTCAAACATGGCTCTAAAAAAATGTTTTGTCTTCGAAAATAATAGGTCATATTTGAATAACAATAACTATGGTGTGCTTATGTAAGGCATATGGCAATATACCACATACCTTCTACATCTTGTCAACTACACCTGGATGAAAGTTTAGACTTCTAGGCCTAACCTTATGGGAGTTATGTGCCGTGTTCCAATATCCATACTTACCGTACTTACTGTACTTAGTTTGAGTACGTAGGGTGTTCCGATCGCGATCGCGGCGAAAAGAAGTGTACTTCAAGGACCCGGATGTCGCCCTCATAACGGCAGTGTGCATCGATGTACACTATACGCACTCAACGGCCGCCATCTTGTCTACGTAGCGGAAGAAGCGGAGCCAGGCAGAGGCGCTCAGCTCGGATTTTTTTTTTTAAATAGCTACCGAGACAACAGCGCCTGCAGCTGAGCCATATTGCAGGATTGTAGGATTGTAATTGTTAAAAAGTAAAGCTGTAGATGTCTTTTGTTCACCGTTCAAAGCGGGATGTGTTTGGCGGGTGACGAGCCGCGGCGGCTGTTGCGATCGTAAATTCCGGTAAGTGCACCACGGAGTATTAGATTTGGAACAACACTCACCGGCTGAAATCTGCGTACTTAATAAGTGCAGATAGTGTACTACGTTTAAGTGTACTCATGGAAGTAAGGATATTGGAACACAGCAAGTTTTTAGTCAGCGGTGCCACTGGCGGCCACGAACCTCTCCAAAACGTCTCCAAATGGCCAAATTGTGCCAAATGCTTTTACTCACTTTTGTGACACTGGAAACATTACTGAAGCATTTTGGTGACTATAAAACCTTTTTCCATGATTCAAAACATAATTTTTTCACACATTCATTTGATGGGTGGTTGGAGGGGTTTCCACACGCTTCTAGGTATTGAGATATTGTCATGTGACAAGACACTACAGAATAGTTACCATTATACAAAAATGACAGACTATACTGAACTGAATTTCAAACAAGGATTTTATTATCTTTCAATATACTATTACTGTATGTACAACTGTGCCAATATCAACAAAATATGAACAATGAATGAACTACATACAAAACAATCTAGAATATGAACTAAATATGAACAATATACAAAAACTCTAACATGTGTATAAAAGTAATAAGTAGTGGAAATGTATAAGAAAACTTGTCTACAAAAATGACGTACATACAACTGTACTGTAAATATAAACATAAAAAGTGCGCTGTGATGCATGTGGATGCAGAAGAGGATTGTTGGCGCTTCTGACGACCGCCTTCAGCAGGAGAGAGGGCTGGACGTCTGACTGTCTCACTTTGAGGCTTCCAATCCATGCCACTGCCTTTAGACTGTGACCTACAAAACACAATGCAATGCACAAACGTTACCAAATATAATGAAACATTATATAAATGCAATTCAACGGGGTGTTATTTACATAGGACACAAATAAACACATATATATGATATTACATGTTACACAAAAACATCAGAAAAATAACTGTACATAAACAGAATAATTGAATTGGGGGAATATTCCCAGTGTCTGGTCAGTGAAAAAGATCTAGTTCAATTTGCTTACAAGCTTGATAAAAAATCTAATCAAAAGGGAATTAGAGGCTCAATAAAAGTTTAAATGTCCGCTGCGTCCCTTTACCGTGCGCCCCCTGCGTAATGTGAGCTCGTTAGCTCGGAGACGCAGCAAAATATCTCGGCTCATACGTTACTGACCTGGGCATGCCTACCCTCGTTGGAAAGGTAAAGTGATTGGCTAGAAGCCTGAGTGATTGACATGTCGATAGCCAATACGCTGTCCCTATACTAAGGCAGCGAAAAACAGTAAACAAAGCCTATTGGTCCTTCAAACAGGGAGCGCTCGATCTACTTCACGGGCTGTGCTGGGGTGAAAACTGAACAGAAAAAGATGGGGACACTATTATTTTGTAGCCAACAAAGTGATGAAAACAAGCATACCCAACAACACCATACAGGAACTAGAGTGTTTCCGATTGCGGCTGGGAAAGTATGGATTTTATTTGACGAACAAAGTTGGTAGACGGTAAACAAATGGACTTTACAGGACAACATTCACAAGCTGGAGTAATTTTATGAAAAACCATTTTGATGCTTTTGATCAGTGGATTCTTACGGACAACTGGAATATAAATAATTGAGGAATGGACACATATTACGGCTGTAGGGCTGCGACAAAGGTAGGGAGACGTCGTTCGTATCTTGTGTCTCACGTTTACCATGCCGGTAAATATCAATGATTTATGGTTTGGTGCTCATGATTTTTGCAAAATCAACTCGATGAATGAATTGCGGAGATTCTACCCTTTCTAACGACGTATAGTATGTCTGTATTGATGAAAGTTGAAGCGGGATACGTCACTACGTAGTGTAGACTACAGTTACTTATCTACAATCGCCCGCCGGCGGGCGGGTGGGTGCGGAAAGGTAAGCCTTTGCGGGTATATTTTGGGTAGCCTATATTCGATTAGTGTATAGCTCATTTGCATTTTCAAATTCATTTTCAAAGAAACTTGTAATACAAAAAATGTTACTTTCATTGTATACAGTCTCATTTTGATAGGAGTAAAGGAAAAAAATAGCCCCATTGGGCTGTATTGTTGTCTGTCCTTACTGGCACACATCTTGGATTGATAAGAATTTAACATATTTCCTCAACTAGGATTTCTTAGGACTTTTAAGTATGTTGTTCTGGACACCTCATAGAAATTATCTAAGCTGCAAAAAATTATTAGTTCTATTTTTGCCTCCAAAATGAGTTACTTGCCTGGACTATATATATGTGTGTGTGTTTATGTATGTAAATATATATATATATATATATATATATATATGTATATATGTATATATATTACAGCACATTATCACTTCCTCCTTTGCCCCATGGATGCATGCTGTATAGAGTTCCAGATGCGCAACATCTATGAAAATAAATAAACAGCCACTGCTGCCGAGTTAGTGTGTGAGGAGGTTTCCACCTGGTTGCAACCAACTTTTGCTGTCAGGCCAGCCAGAAACACACGCTTTTGGGATTTAGTTGTAGTTTCAGGTGAGAGAGATGATTTAAAATTAAAACAGATGGGGACAGTGGGACAGGGATGGACATTAATGAGGACAATTCTCCCTGTACCATTTTCCAAAAATTAGCAACAACTGGGCATTCCCAAATAATGTGGAAAAGGGTACCTACTGTGCCAAACGATCGTTATAAAAGATTCCAATTAGATGAAATACCATATATTTTTTCTGCTGCCCTCCAGACTGCTAATAAGTGTGACACAATGGCCCAAAGCGGATTTGAGATTTTCTTATGGGAATAGTAGAGAATAAGATTTCATTCAGTTTCAATGGAAGAACCACATTCTCTCCCAGTGCACGCCATGAAGTCTTGATTCTATTGTTGAACCAACTGATCAAAGGGCGCAGAGTGAAGGCCCAGTGATATAGCTTAGGGTTAGGCAGTGACAGTCCCCTGTCAGCTCTATCTCTCTGTGCTGTGGATAATCTGAGATCAGGGCGCTTACCATTCCAGACAAAGTTAGAGATTATCTGCTGGACCTTGTTCCAAAAATCCGGGGGAGGTGGTAAAGGCAGCACATTCAATTTAATAATAGATATACAAGACCTAGGAGAGTTT
>CAEMYA010000718.1:193790-239754 GCA_903131615.1 Diplodus sargus | reverse complement strand
GTCCCACACACAGTGATACCTTTAGCTATTCGGATTGTCTGAGTCAGAGGCTCCAGAGAGAGTGCAAACAGAAGTGGACTCAAAGGGCATCCCTGTCTGGAACCCCTTGCAATGTTAAAGGAAGGGGGGAACAAGTTCTACCTGTCAGCACCATAGCTGTTGGATTGTTATATAAAACTCTAATCACATGTATGAAATGAGACCCCAACTCAGAAAATCTCCAGTACTGACTAGAGATACTGCCACTCCAAACGGTCAAATGCTTTCATAGCTAGGGGTGGACGATACTGCAAATTTTGGTATCGATCTGATACCAAGTAATTACAGGGCCAGTATTGCCGATACCGTTACTGATACCGATACTTTTTACTTTAAAATTCCTAATCATTGAGTGATTTTGTACTTTTGCCTTTAATTAGCTGATCATGATTATGATAATAATAAAACACAGGACAAAGATTTCAGCCAAATAAGAAAATAATATTTAACAAAAATAAATCTGTTACCTATCTGCATGTAGCCTAAATAGGAATACTAATGTTCCTTCAACAGAAACACAAGAGGGTTAATATATTCTGCCATATTCATACTTCAGTGTGAACCTGAGTGAGCGGAGTGAGAGAGGTGGAGAGGAGCACTGTGCATAAGGACTGAGAGAGACGCTGCAATTACACAAACTCTGTGAAGAAATACAAGTGATTTGCTGAACCTATAGAAGAGAAACTACAACAAAAATATCGATCTCATCGCGCTAGTATCGATCCGATACCAATACTCACCATGGTATCGATACTATCGACATTTGGGTCGATCCGCCCACCCCTAGTCATAGCATCTAATGAGAAGACAGCTGAAGTTAGTGGTAATGAGGAGGCCCTGTGTATGATATGTATTAATTTCCTCACATTATCTGATAGCTGCCTGGATTTAATGAATCCTGTTTGGTCACAATTAATAAGTTTTGTCATAAAAGGTTGGCACCTACGTGGAAGGAGCTTAGCATAAATTTTAGTATCAGCATTTAAAAAGGGATAAAGGTCTATAACTGGCACATTCAGAAGGGTCTTTATCTTTTTTAGCAACAGTGAAATGATAGCTTTATTTACATCTCTGGAAAAGGAGCCTTTCTCCAAGGAGGCCTGTATCATATCAAGAAGTAAAGGGCCCTGACTATGGCAGAAAGTTGTGTAAAATCCCATCCAGACCAGGTGATTTACCCCTGTGCATTTTATCAGCTGCTGACTTAAGCTCCATTAAAGTAATAGGGGCTTTTAAACTTGGGAACCATCGACTGTCATTCTGGGTAATTGGATGTAACTCAAGCATTTGTTGCAGGCATCTTTATCATGAGAAACCTCTGAGCTATATAAGTCAGCACAGTAACTGTGGAAAGAAGCATTCATTTCCATGGTTCTGTTAACATATGACCGTCATCTGATCTAATGGAGATGATGTCAGAGAAATGTTCATTAGCCTCCAGCCTTAGCAAGAGTAAATGACTGGATCTGGCTCTGTTAAAATAATTTGTTTGGCATGTTCTATGTATCAAGAACTCAGCGCGCTGTTTGAGAATAGCATTAATGTCTTTTTTCACCAGGTCATACTGTAATGCAACCTGACCATCAAAATATTATTGTAATAAGTTATCCAAAAGTTGAGAGTTTGCGCTCCAGCTCAGACAGCATCCCAGAGTATTCTTTGGTCAGTAACTGAGCCCCTTGTTTGTTTTGTTTATATATATATGAATTCACTAAGTTGGGCCATAAACTGAGTTCTAAATGACTCGTCATGAGTAAGGTAGCATTAAAACGCCATTTAGGCGCCCGCTATATATATATATATATTAGAGCGATACAAGTGCATTGTCTGTATTTTCTATATGAATGTTGGCAATAGCTATTCTGCCTTTATTGTTAGACCACGTATCCAGCAATTTAAAGCGCAAATTATGACGGCAAATAATTGCTACTCATTTGGTTTTGTTAGTGGAAGAAGATTGGGCAAGTATCCGGAACAATCTGTTCATATTTCATATCATATCACGTCTGACAATATGAGTTTCTTGTTTACGAAGGAAGTCTAAAATAGCCACTCTTTTCACCCCCTTTAAACCCCTTGCACCATCAGCCATTACAATATAAAAATTGAGGCAAAAGGAGGGCAGAGGAATCGAAGGCTATGGAGATTAATCTCGGACTGGGGAAGGGGAGGGGGAAAAGAAAGGCCTCTGGAACTGCGACAACTAAGGAACCACTGAACAACACAAATAGAAACACAAAACAAGGAAAGAACAAGAACACCCATGTCTGTATCTCCTATGGAGAGGAAAATAAGCTAGCTTAACTATCACTTCTTAAACACAAGGAGGTGGCAAAGAACAATTCTTAATCTATCTTGAAAACAAAAAATACTTCATTAATCAAATAATCACCAAAAGATTGCCATCTCCCCCGCTCAGATGACTAACTGAAGTGCAGTCTTAAGTCATGGAAAACCATAAACCAGAATCAATAATAAATAATAAAAATGACAGTAAATGAACAAAGGTACCTGAAATTATGCGCAAATGTAAGATAAATGGATTAATGTGATGTTTGGGGAGCAGGGCACTAAAGTTAAATGTCTGACTCACCAGCTGCCAGCAGTACAAAGACAGGCAGATATCAGGACAAATCATATGTTACCATCAGTCTTTTTGTCCTCTGGGTCTTTGAATGACTTCTGTACACCGTTTACCTTGAATGACAGCACCGCAGGAAAGTTAATCTGGAAACAGATGTTTCGCTAAATAAGCTCGCCGCATACGGGGCTGAAAGCTCTT
The DNA here is from genome assembly GCA_903131615.1 of Diplodus sargus. Taxonomy (NCBI): domain Eukaryota; kingdom Metazoa; phylum Chordata; class Actinopteri; order Spariformes; family Sparidae; genus Diplodus; species Diplodus sargus. The sequence continues at coordinate 236,933 of CAEMYA010000718.1, read as the reverse complement.
CGAGCAGAACGGTCCAACGGATAGATTGGCCGTCATACTGGATGGTCCCTTTGCGTCTTGCTGCAGACATTATCATGGCGATACTTTTGGAACGATGGATCCTGACAAAGATAGGGCAGGGGCGACCCGCCAAGGATGGCCCGAGACTTCGATGTGTGTGGTCAATTGAGATGGATTGGACCAGATCCTATTTATAGGATATTTAAGATACTAATATTGTCTCGCCTGAAGCGACCCTCTCGATCTGTAACTTTAGTCAGTTCAGCATTTACTTTCTCCATCGCGGTTAGTTTCCTCCTCAGCGGAGTAATGTCGTTTTCCAAGGCAGAGACACGGGACTCGTATTCAGTCTGACATGGAGCAATGGAGTCGGTAGTCGCCGCAATCTCACTCTGCACTTCACCATACCGTCAACTTTTTCCTCCAGTCTGGATTTGAAGCTGGTGAAGACTTGTTGGAGCATTGTTTCAATAGCTCAGTCCATAAGGACTTGGCTTGGGGACTTGAAGGTCGCTGGTTCAACCAAAAAAAAAGAAAAAAAGTATGATGTGGACTAGTAGTTGGAGAATGCGAGCAAGGCACTGACCCCTAACACTGCTTGGTGGGTGCCATAGCATGTGTGGCACCCCCTTCACTCATCTCCTCTATATCTGTGTGTAATTTGAGTGGAAAAAAATAATTTCCCATTGCAGGATTACAAATAGTATATAACAAAAAAATCTGCCTGCCTTCTACAGCAACCATGGTGGCAATGTGTTTAAGCAGCGCTTCAGATGAAAATTCATAAAAGCTAACGCTTTTAGTGTTAGCAGCATGCTCGACGCTAGCGTTAGCTGCACTCAAGTCAACAGGATCTTCTGCCATATCCCGAGGCTGGTCAAGTTTGTGCTGTTTTGCAGGCTTCGGCATTGCGAAGTGAAGTTAAGAAAACAATTTCATAGGTTTTTATGCTGGTTCAGCTGGCGAAGGATAAATTAAACTGTTCCAAACAGAGGGGAGAGACAACGCCACGCAGTGAGCACCCTCTAACAGTGGACAGTATCATTATAATTGTGGTAACGTAAATTCACGACTTGAAACCAACAATTTATTGATATTTGGAAATTGACTCACGGGCCGCCAGTTGCCCATCCCTGCACTAGAGAATGTTGGGCTCTCATGGAGTCTGTTTCTGACAGTTCGGTCAAAAACATGCACACCAGCTGGAAGTCATTTTGTAGGGCTATAGCAGTGCTCCTTCTGTTCATCCTAGCACAAAGAAGCAGATACCGATCCTGCTTCTGGGTTGATGCACTTCTATGGTCCTGTCCAGCTCTCTTTGTGTAAAGGCCGGTCTCCTGGTATCTCCTCCATGTTCTTGAGACTGTGCTGAGGAAGATACAGCAAACTTTCTTGCAACCTTAGTTGTGAAGGCTTAGGTGAGAGCAATTATCAGTGGCCACCTTTTCCTTTTTTGGGGGTTGTCTTGCTTTTGTCTCACCACTACACCTGTTTGTTACTGTCATTTGTGCCTAAGCAGGTGGAATTGATTCACAATTACTTTTGCTTTCAAAATGGACAGATTGATATCCCTGAAGTTTAACTAACTTGGTGTTATACTGTGACGAGTTCCCTTAATGTTTTTTTTTGCATCAACTTGTTTAACAGGATGAAAACAGGTCGGAATATGCTTACTGCACTGGTTGATTTTGTTGCTTTTGTTTTAAGAAGTTATTAATTTTATTTAATCAATTGAATATAGTAAGTAATCGAGTAAAGTACATATATCTTAGAACTGTAGTGAAGTTAAATCTCATCACAGTTTACAAATGGATAAACTTTTATTTTGCATGAGGTAGGAGAGTGAGTTGCCTGACATTTTTCAGCTTTTGAAAGGACTGACAAAAAAGGTTTAATAACCCTCAGGTCTAAGGAGATATTTTGATGACATGTTACTATCTTGAAGTGTGATACTTTTCAGTAGGGTCAAAGGATTTTCTGTTAAATAACTTCTCACTGTTCACTGTTTGTTGCTCTTCTGTTATGCCCTTATCAGGAAATTACCCACACTGAGTATGTACGCCCTGATATGGATATTTATCAGGACTACATAGAGGGCTGCCTTACCTTTAAAAACCCAACACACCACAACAACGGCAACTATACTTTGGAGGCTACCAACTATCTGGGTGAAGCCATCAGTACTGTGTACGGACACTTCCTTGACAAGCCCTTCGAAGGTGAGTTGGGACTTTAATGGGGCATGTTGAGTTTATGTCATATTTACTACTATTAAAGTACCACATATAATAAGTTACATACACAAAAATACTTGAGCAACAGTGCATTTCATCTGTAGATGATTACAGCAAAATGAAAACATATCATTCCATTTGTGATAACTGGCCTGAACATTCTTATATGCCACGGTTTCTATTGTGGGTTTGTGTTTGACCTTTATATGGCTGTTTCACAGTATCAATGTATCTTTATGCTGATGGCACAGTCCTGTACTGCTGTGCTAAAACTGCACATGAAGCCATTTCAATTAGCCGGGAAGCATTTGACAAACTGCAAGATGCATGATATTTTCAATAGCCAGAGATGTCCAGACATTGGTCTGCATGTTACCACTCAGGACACAGTATTGAAAGGGTTTCTGAATACAAATATTTGTGTATTTGTTTGGATCAGAAACTCACATTTAAATGTTGTATTAACATTTAAAGCTAAATGCAAAGCAAGCTAAGACAAAACATTGGTTATTTATACAGAAACAAAACTACTTTCCCCATGTTTTGTAGGAAACGGATCATTGAAGCTGTCTTTTTATCTGTCCTGGATTATGGTGATGTTATCTATAATGCCTCTGTCTCCTCTGTTACTCTACTAGACTTGGTTTATCATTCCACACTCAGATTCATTACAAGTGACTGTTATTCCACTCATCATTGTATTCTATATGAAAAATGTGGATGGGCAACTTCAACAGCAAGACCATTGGTTTCTGTTTCCTTTTAAAGCCTTGAAGGGCAACATGCCACCATATATCAGCTCTTTATTAAACTGGTCACAGACTCACTGTTCAACATGCTCTAGTGACTGCACAATCACAGAACTTGATACAGTTATACTTATAGGTCAGTTTAAGACCTTAATTTCCAACTACTTTTGAATGTAACTGTTTTTACTTGCTGTCCCGTATGGCTGCCATTTAGCTTTTATACTTCTCTGTTTTGTGTTTTGTCATGTTGGTTTCATGTTAAATGTTTATGATTTTCAGCACATTTTTTTTCTGTTTTATTGGTATTCTGTCATAATGCTATCATATCTGTTATAATTTTTATGTACCAATTCTGTTCACTCGGTCTTTGATTATGTTTGTTGTTCATAAGTATTCTGTTTTTAAATGTTTTATTTGAGCTCTCGACAGCATTGAAAATTAAGGCTCGCACTTCATGATTGATTATAAAGTGAGAATTAGTCAAGTTACAGTCTGTAGGCTGCCATTGATGAAACTGAGGGTGCTCTGCTAAGCAGTGATTTCTTTGCATTTTATTCTGAAATGTTTAGATCTGTATAAGGTTTACATGACGCTGCTGTAAAATGTACCAACCTCCACTTTTCCCCCAGACACTTTCATATTTCACTAGAATATGGAACAATAAAGAATATCATCTCATTTGAAGTGACCAGTTGTCTCCACAGAATACATAATTGATTGATTGGCCTTTGTGTAGCTGAGATTAATCACATGATTTGGGAACAAATACAAAGGACCTTTATTAAGTTTTCCTCTGATCGTTTTAGTAAAAAGGTGCTCGAACTACAGTCTTAGGCCTTCACTCATCTCCTCTATATCTGTCTGTGATGTGAGTGGAAAAAAATAATTTCCCGTTGCGGGATTACAAATAGTATATAACAAAAAAATCTGCCTGCCTTCTACAGCAACCATGGTGGCAATGTGTTTAAGCAGCGCTTCAGATGAAAATTCATAAAAGCTAACGCTTTTAGCGTTAGCACCATGCTCGACGCTAGCGTTAGCTGCACTCAAGTCAACAGGATCTTCTGCCATATCCCGAGGCTGGTCAAGTTTGTGCTGTTTTGCAGGCTTCGGCATTGCGAGGTGAAGTTAAGAAAACAATTTCATAGGTTTTTATGCTGGTTGAGCTGGCGAAGGATAAATTAAACTGTTCCAAACAGAGGAGAGACACCGCCGCGCAGTGAGCACCCTCTAACGGTGGACAGTTTCATTAAAATTGTGGTAACGTAAATTCACGACTTGAAACCAACAATTTATTGATATTTGGAAATTGACTCACGGGCCGCCAGTTGCCCATCCCTGCACTAGAGAATGTTGGGCTCTCATGGAGTCTGTTTCTGACAGTTCGGTCAAAAACATGCACACCAGCTGGAAGTCTTTTTGTAGGGCTATAGCAGGGCTCCTTCTGTTCGTCCTAGCACAAAAAAGCAGATACCGATCCTGCTCCTGGGTTGATGCACTTCTATGGCCCTGTCCAGCTCTCTTTGTGTAAAGGCCGGTCTCCTGGTATCTCCTCCATGTTCTTGAGACTGTGCTGAGGAAGATACAGCAAACTTTCTTGCACTTAGACAAACTAAACTACATCTATCTCACCTCATGGACATTCAGACCCCGGGCGAGCCCCAAATTGTTACGACCAGGGCCTAGGGGAAACCCCTGGCACAACATGAAAGTGAGACACCCCTCTTCCCGTCCCCCAAGCACCACCAGCAGCGAAGCATTTTTGAATGGCTTGATTCAAAAACATTGCATGTACATAATCACACATGCTAGCAGTATGGTATAGCAGAGGAGAGCCTCCAGGAACTGGCAGGAGCCTGCCCTTAAACTTCTGGCTGTTATGGTGCGTTCTGGTTCTGGACCCAATAGCAGATGGAGCTGAGACGAAGGTGAGTTTAACAAGTTTTTATTGACTTTCAAAATTCGTAGAGAGGTGGGAGCCCGGGGGTGAGCAGGCTGGCAGATGTAACCGGCGGGACGGGGCGGACGGGCTGGCCGGCAGGGGAGCTGGCTGGCAGGCAGGCGGGCAGGCGGTCTGGACTGGAGCAGCGTGGATCTGTCTCGGCTGCGAGGCTGGAGCACAGGAGAGAAAAAACACAATCATGAGACGGGCTCACACAAAAAATGCAGGGCGGCGTCTCTTGCGGAATCGCTATCAATTCTAAGTTAGAGATAGTAAGGGCTCTTGATAATTCACCGTAACTGGCGGAACAATCTGGCATCGGAGTGGAGGCATGACCGGGTATAAGTAGCAGAGGATGACGAGAATGAATAAGACTCAGGTGTGCGTCTCCGCTGAAGCCGGTGTTGATGGCAACGCCCACAGGTCAGGAAGCTGGTGGACGGAGGCCGGTGAGGGAAAAAACAGAGAGAGAAGAGCACACAGAACACTGCCCCCACTCCCACCATGACACTGGCTCCAAGGCAGCAGCCGATCAGCTCCCCAGGGCAACCTGCAATCATTCAGACACACCTGCAACCAATCACACACACCACTGCATGAAAAGTGGGATTTTTGTCCGTATGCGGCACTGTAGATTGTCGTGGAAGTTCAGGTTTACGACTGCAAACAGCAATTTGCAGGCAACACCGAATTGTCTGCCGTGAATTGTCGGAAATTGACATGGGCCTTGCTTGGCAGTTGTCCCCCCATGACCCCCCTCCCCCTGATTCTAGTGGAGGCTTTAACATGCAAATGAAAAATGCTTTGAGCTATACAAATGCAAATCAGGGTAGCAGGGGGAGTTTTACCTCAGGTGACATTTTTCTAAAAGTTATGGACTTAATTTTAAGAAAATCTCTGGTATAAATAGATCAGGCCCAGTATAGCCTAATTATAGACTCTTGAGTTTTAGCTTGAATTGATTTATCTGATAAAAGTATGCTAGATTAATTACTGTGTATGTCATTAGCAATGGTCAATGTTGTGTAAAAAAGATACACAAAATTATTTATTTTATTTTTACTCTCCTGAGACCAAGTTAAAGATAAAACACCAGTTGTTAAGAAGTTAAAATTTGCATGAAATATTTTGAGATAAGTAAGATATTAAAATGCATTAATAATTACTGTTTAAAATGTGTGACTTTAAAATCTAATTTCATGGGTTCTAAATGTTTAAAATAAGTTAAAGTAATTCTTACTACGTGTGAGAGTTCATGAACTTTAAGAGTTTTACACTTCTGGGTTGACCGGAGCGTCAGTGACGAGGAAGAAGGAGCAGAGAGTTAATGGCGTCAAGCAGCTAACAGTGGACTGTGTGTGTCGCAAGTGTCGTGTTTTATCACTAACGAACTGTGAACCAGAGGAGGCTCGTCCATAGAGGCAGAGGAGGTTGGTCCTCCTCTATTTTTGAGAGGCAAGAGGAAGATCAATTTTTTTTTTTAAGAAAGAGTAACTGGTTGAAAATAATCATTACCAAATCTCAGTATCATTCATAAAATATTATATATATATTATATCATAAAAAAAGATTGTTCTTTGGAAGAAAATCCACTTAAAACGGTTCAACAGCAACAGCTGCAGACGGAGGAGACAGAGCAGTCTGTGAGAGGAGCAGGGAGCAGGAAGGTGGGGGCTAGAGGAGGACAGAGGGCTTCTGTCCTCCGTGGGAGGGATCTCCTTCCATTCACTCAATGCATTTAGGATTTTTTCATGCTGATCTATGATTGGCTAAGACAAGTAAAATGACGCGCTCAGGGAGTACGTCCTCCCTTACCAATCAGCAACCAGAATACAAGGTTGACAGCAGGTTGGTCCAATAACAGTTCTCAAATTTCATTCTCACATTTATACAACCGTGAACAAAAAATACTTCTATGTATTTTACAGCTTTCACTGCCAGTCATGCTCGGACAAGAAATATGGAGTTTTCAGCGATATTGGAATCGGTTTCAAAGGAAATATAAGCACATTTCTGAATGAAAAAAAACTGTTCGGAGAAATCAGAGAGAAGCGGTCGGAAAGATAATTCCTAGTTTTCGTTTCGTTCGTCCTGCTGGAGGACATAACGTTAGCAGCACGACCGGGACACAATACAGAGCAGCAACACAGTTGTTTTGGGCGATTGTGATGAGTGATGAGTGTGATGTACTGTGCTGTCGTGAAGTATGTACATTGTCTGCTGCAGTAGCACAGTGGGAAGAGCAGTTGCCTGCCACACAGGTGACTGGGGATCGAATCCTGGAAGGGGTACACATTGGTATTTTTTTTTCTTGTATATTAGCCCACTGTACATTATTAGCCGGCCGGGGACACACCGGCCCATGTTAACCAATTGTGTCATTCACACACACCAGAAACACCGCTGGCTTGTGCCCTGCAGCGATCGTTTCATCTGGTCTATTTTCCGCAAGCGATCGCGTCAAGACGGACAGGAAGTCAAACTAACAAACAGAAGAGAATCCGGTCCTGACCCTACCCTTCAAAATAAAACACCGCTATTGACACCTTTGGAATGGCAGTAGTTGACTTGACGCCACTGCTGTGAACTGTTGTCGGACAACGTGCTGTGAGTGTGTGAGTTCGACTCTCCATTGCAGTCGCAGTGTTTGTTTTATTGGACACGAAGCATGTTCGGCTAAGCTCGCTAACAGGAGCTAAGCTAGCTAGCAGGATCTAGGCTAGCGGCATGGTCATTGTTGAGAGGAGGCCTGCGCTGACGGGAGGAGCTTTGCCAGGTCGCCACGGAGAGTGTCGCCGACGGAGGGCGCTTTGCTGCCGCAGAGGAACAGGAGGTTTATCGCACAAACAACCCTGCACACAGATGAACATCCTGGGAACGGACATTGAGATGGTGACATCTTACAAGTACCTGGGAGTTCACCTGAACAATAAACTGGACTGGACTGATCACACTGCAGCAACATACAAGAAAGGTCAGAGCAGACTGTATCTGCTGAGGAAGCTCAGGTCCTTTGGAGTGCAGGAGGCACTCCTGACTTCTTTCTATGACTCTGTGGTGGCATCAGCCATTTTCTATGGAGTAGTCTGCTGGAGCAGCAGCATCTCAGCAGCAGACAGGAGGAGACTTGATAAACTTATCAAGAAGGCCAGCTCCACCCTGGGATGCCCTCTTGACTCAGTGCAGGTGGTGGGAGAGAGCAGGATGATGGACAAGCTGTCATCGCTGCTGGTGATGGAGTCCCACCCTCTGCAGGACACTCTCACAGCACTGGGCAGCTCCTTCAGCAACAGACTGATACACCCTAAGTGTGTGAAGAAGAGGTATCGCAGGTCCTTCCTTCCTGCTGCTGTTAGAATGTACAACCAGCACTGCTCCCTATAGACCTCACCCTGTACCCTGCACTGTGCAATAAGCCTGTACAAACTCAACACCCATATTTATTATCTATATTTAAAATCTGTATATAAAAATGTGTTGCTCACTTTTTTGCACTATTCATGTAAATATGTACATACGCTGATTCTATTTTTCTTTCCTTTTTAATTATCTTGTCTATTTTGCTATTGCTCTGTCTTGTAATATTCTGCTGTTGCGACAAACAAATTTCCCCCGTCTACGGGACATTAAAGGATTACTGATTCTGATTCTGATTCTGAGTGGTTTCATCCAATACTGAGTAGCCAGGCATGGTTTCGCTGCTATTCATATGCTAATTAGAGCCGTTCGCACCTCCGCGAGCTCCACATACGTCATGGTTCGTTTCTGTCAGTATGTGGCACAGACGAACGCGACGTTCACAGGCTGTAAATTGTCGTTAACTGCCGAAAATTAGGGAGATTTTTGGGCGGTTACAGGGACGAAAATCCCCCTTTTCATGCAGTGCACATACTCTCACTCAGGTAAAAGAAGGTTATTTTGATGACTCAGCTAGCTCTGCAGTTCCTGATGGCTGGAGAGTGGATTGTGTAAAACACAAAAACCAAGAATAAAAATTGATTTGAGCAGAATGCTTAACGTTGGCATTGGAGTGTAGAAAGTATGTAGGTCACTTACAGGGAGTAGATTGTGGGGTTATCGGCCAACAGCCTGTATAGGTCTGGTAGCGGTAGCTAGTGGAGTACATGTGCAATTTTTGTTATGGAAGAACTGTCCTATTCTTTATGTACCATATACATTTCAAAGCTCTCAGCATAATAGTTTGGCTGAAATTAATGTTTGTTGTTTATCTTGTAATAAGCCACGCCCACATTGACCAGTCATGACCACCTTCAAGATATGGCCTCAGGATTGGCCATTTTTATAGCTAGCTACAGAAATTTGTTCGTTAATAATTTGCGCATTTTTTGACCGAGCGAAATTCTTTTGATAACGTTAGATGAGGTCTAGCTGTACGTGCCAAGTTTCACGCAGATCAGAAAAAATCCCAAGGAGGAGTTCGAAAAAGTAGGTTTTACAGTGGTCGTGGCCAATCGCAAAGTGATTCAGCTCCATGCAGGGAATCTGGGGATACAAGGTTTCTGAATGTGCAACATACGGTGTGGGAGTTATAGGCAAAAACGTGTTGGCCTAGGTCATAGCGCCCCCTGAAGGCGGATATATGTAGTTTTTTGTGTCTGAGATATTCGCAGAAGTCTGGACCAACCCTCCAAATTGCACCGCCCTGCCTTGCACGGTTTAGCCTGCAGCACCACTTTTAGTCGGAGAAAAATAAAAATAAAAATCTTTACAATTTCAATAGGGTTCTTAGCACCACTGGTCCTAGGAAACGCGTTTGCTTGCATATGCGTTCCCTCGGCCCCTCAGGCTTGGCCCCCTAATTAAAGCTGCAAGCATGCATTAACAGGTCGTCGCAGTCCACGGTTTGTCCATGCAACACCTTCCGTTGAGGAAGTTTTTCCTTTATAATTTGGTGGGCTGCTCCTCCTGCCGAAATTAAACAATGTATGCTGAAGTCAGAAGCACTCACATAAAGAACAAATAATAAGAGGAGTACACTCAGTGAACTTACAGACTCTTAAACACAGGTTTGTATCCATTAGCAAGGCAGCACTGCCCTCTGGTGGAGAAAGCCTGTCCATTCAAAGGACAAGACAGTCAAGCTGTTCTTTCAAAATGAAGTACATGATTATTGAGATGCGCAGTGCGTTTCATGTGTCTTGGGGCTTCTTAATGCAACACCTTCCATTGAGGAAGTTTTTCCTTTATAATTTGCTGGGCTGCTCCTCCTGCCGCTATTAAACAATGTATGCTGAAATCAGGAGAGCTTCCTGCAATCTACATAAAGAACAAATGATGAGAGGAGTACACTGTTTGACCCTACAGACTGTTAAACAGAGGCTTGTATTAATTAGCAAGGCTGAATGGTCAAGAATGTGCAGAAAAAGCTGAATTTTTCAAAAGCTGAAAAGGCAGAAAGGCTGAAAAGTAAGAAGGCTGAAAGAGCCTAAAAAGGTGAACACTTCCTCTGGCTGCACATATGCTGGAGCAGTAAAACAGACAAAGTTGAAAATGTCCCCATAAGAATGAATGGGAAAACGGCTCCCAAACTCCTGCCATTTTTGAAAGAAAATGCAATGGTTGTCGCCAAAATATTTATATACTCAGTCACAGGAGACATTGCTGAACTCTGTAATGTCTTTTTTATTTCTGTAGAGTGAAAAATGAGGACGCCAGAGCAAGAGACAAAACAGGTACCATCTGCTCTCCCCCAGAAATTTAGGCTCGAAATTTACATTGCGGCTTATGGGGGAGTTGCTGGAGTGCTTTTCGCTCTGGGGCTTCTACAGCCAAAAGTGTATGTCCTACATCTGTAATAAGACCATCAGCTGAAAGCTACATTTCTTGTAGATGTGGGATCCAAATCAAGCTGAAGAGAATTTTTCTCCAGTTTTTCCAGCTGCTCTCCACTCTAGCGATGATGTTACGCACTCTAGCTCCCGCAATACACACCCATTATAAAATGAGAAGACGAGCTAACAATCCTTAAAAGAAAAACTGTGATGATTTCAAAACTGTAAAAGATTTTAAAATGCTGAATACATGCCCAATAGCTCAAGGTCCTCTGACTCTTGAAAAGTTGGAATGGTGTGTCTAACTCAAGGTATGAGGGACAAGAAGAGGTTGAAAGTGGATGAGTTTTGAAGAGTATTTGAAGATTTTCCCATTTACTTTCCATTCACACAAATTAGACTGTAACCACAGCACCACCTATTTGCCAATTTGCCCCAAATTTTAGACAAACCCTCATCAGGCCATACCACACAATTAAGAACATTTAAGTGATAATCGGACAGCATTTTGTAAAGATATGTTGGATTGTCTGTTTTCAACAGAATGTGCAGGAAATTATTGTTTTATATTTCAGGCGCTTTATGGACTATCAAAATTCTTTTGATAACTTTTTGTCAGGAGGGTCCATAGATGCTACATGCAAAGTTTGGTGCAAATCGGTCATATTGCCAAAGAGGAGTTCAAAAAAGTATGTTTTTCATCTTTCGCAATTTTGCGAATGGAAAGTTACTGCGATAGTGGGCGTCGCCTACACCACACAATTCAGCTGAATTCAGGGAACACGTAGATACAAGGTTTAGAAATGTGCAACATATTATGTGGGAGTTGTGGGCCAAAAACGCTTTTGCATTGAAAATAGCGCCACCTGCTGGTCATTTTTGGTGTGTGGGTCACAGGGGCCAGTCTATAACACCCCTATGAATTTCATTTCCACGAGTGTTATGGTGTGGGCACAGTGCCAAATATGAAATTATATGGCCACCAGAGCACTACCTAGTGGCTGATCGGTAAACCCTTCGTCAGCTGTCCTCGTGTTGATCCGATGAACCAACGTGGAGATATAATATACTTCAATTTAAAGAGCTCCACCTTGTGGTCATCGCCTAATTTTGCACAGGGCCTCAGGGGCTCATGGGGAAGTAGTGACCTGAGTTTCATGTCATTTGACCACACCAATGTGGAGATATGCAACACTTCCTGTTTTGAACCAAATCTGTAGGAAGTTGTTATTTAATAACTTGAGTAATCTTTGGACTATCAAAACTTCTTGTCAGGAGGCGATCATTTTGGCCTAAGAAAAAAAAAATTGAAAAACAATAGGGGCCTTGCAGGCTCCCTGCTCAGGCCCTAATAATCATTCCAAAAACAATAGGGACCTCACAGGTCTGTGACCTGCTCGGGCCCTAATTAAAGCTGCAAGCAGTGATGAACGGGCCCTCGCAGTCCAAGCACGTTGGGAGAAGCTGCCGTCGGGGTGTGCCACGTAGATATATTCAGACAAGACTATCTACATGTTTGAGTAAATTGGAGTAGATGACAAATTGTATGTGGAAGTTACAATGAGTTGATTGGATTTATGGCGAAGCATCAAAATGGGCCACGGCACAAGGTGTGAAGTAGGTGAAAGCTTTTGATAATAGGAGTTCAAAAAAATAAATTTATAATTTTTTCACAGAGCCTTAGTGGTAGTAGTAGTCACCTGGGTTTCATGTAATTCAGACAGACCAATGTGGAGATATGCAACACTTCGTGTTTTGAGTAAAATGTACAGGAAGTTGTTATTTAATAACTTGAGTATTGTTTGGAATTTCAAAATTCTTTTAATACATTTTGTCAGGAGAGTCCACAGATGCTGTGTGCAAAGTTTTGTGGAAATGGGCGAAATCGCCTGGGAGGAGTTCGAAAAAGTAGGTTTGTGACATTTCGCGAATTTGTGGGGAAAAAAAATCAGTCGGCGGAAATGGGCGTGGCCAATATCACGAGATTCAGCAAAATTCGGTGAACTCGTGGATATAAGATTTTTGAATGTGCAACAAAGTAAATGTGAGTTATAAGCCAAAAAAGAAGTGCTCATAATACACTATTGCGGAGTGACAAGAATGACCGCAATGGGGAGATAGTGGAGGAATTGTTAGATGGGCAGAATCTGGTTTGTGTGAATGATGGGAGAGGGACAAGGAATGTTTGGGGAATGTTGAAAAAAATGGGTGGAGATAGGAAGGACTGGAATTATCCACGAGCATTAAGAACATTGTTTGTGAACACAAAGTTTATGAAAAGGGATCGACACTTTTTGCCTGCCATGACAGCCGCGTGCCGGAGATGCAGCAGCTAACGTGAGTAGTTCAAAAACCTTCTTTTTCATAAACTCTGTGTGTCCCATTTACCATTGGAGAAATGAAAAGAGCAATAGCCAAAACAAGAAGGAGTGCACCAGGTAAAGATACAATATTCTATACTATGATAAAACATCTAAGTGAGGGGGGACTAATGAAAGTATTGTCATTATTCAATAAAGTCTGGAAAGAGGGTCAAGTCCCACTAAATTGGAACGAGGCGATAATCATACCAATTAGGAAGCCTGGGAAAGATCCTAGTAAGCCAATAAACTACCGACCCATAGCCCTTACGTCACATATAGTTAAAATAATGGAGAGAATGATTAATGAAGGCTCAGGCACTGTATTGAAAAAAGGGGACTGTGAATAAGTATCAGTGGATTTAAAAGAGGTAGGAGCACAATGTACACAGTACTATCTTTAGAAAACAACGTCAGGAAAGCAAAGGGAAATAAAGAAACGGTGGATGCAATGTTCTTTTACGTCGAAAAAGCAAATGACATGTTATGGAGAGAAGGTTTGCTGATTAAGATGCATTGAATGGGAATTGAGGGAAACTTAATGGGTTATGGATATTTTAAGGGAGAGGGTTATCCAGGTTCAAATTGGATCGGAGGTGTCAGAAAGTTATATTGTAGAGAATGGTACACCGCAGGGGAGTGTTATAAGTCCTACACTATTTACAATAATGATAAATGATATATTTGAAAATATACTTACAGGAATGGGAAGATCTCTGTTTGCAGATGATGGGGCATTATGGAAGAAGGGAGGCAACATAGACCGTTTAGTTAAGAAGTTACAGGAAGGGATAGACCAAGTGGGAAAATGGGGAGCAGAATGGGGTTTTAAATTTTCAGTGGAAAAAGAAATGCTCTTTTTAAAAAAAGAAAATCATTGAAAATGAAAAGTTAAAGGTGAAATATGGAATATGAGCTGAATGCCACCATCTAGTGTCTCAAGATCGTAGTCGCGACAACAATGTAAATACAGATAGCTAGCTAGAATATTCTTTATTATAGCCACTGACCGCAATGGTGAAAGTGAACCAGCAATACTGGACAGGGCAGGAGGATTGAGCCGCCTCCGTTTCCTCCGTTTACTGGGTGTAGGGTTAGGGTTAGGGTCAGACTAAATTTTTCAAGGAAACGCATTACTTTTAATCTGCGCCCCTCTAAACACCCCGTGGATGTATTATTTTTGAAAAAATATAGCTTTTAATAAGCATATTACATATTCAACCTTTAAAATTATATGGAAAGAACTTAGAGTAAACAGCTTTTGATTTTTGATTCTAGATTGACGTGGAGAGAACATGCGAAGGGAATAGTGAAGGAGTATTGAATGTTGTGAGGTTTTTAGCCGGGTTAGTATGGGGAGCTGATTTTACATCGTTAACATACATGTATGTAGCACTAATAAGGTCTTGAATAGAGTACAGTAGTGTGGGATACGGATCGGCAGCTAAATCGGTCCTTTCGCAGCTAGATATTATTCAAGCCCGAGCATTAAGAACTTGTCTAGGAGCAATGAAAACAGCACCAGTATGGGAGGATTGCCATTATGGCTCAGAAGGAAACAGCATATAGCCAATTACTGGACAAATCTAAAAGAGCACAGTGAAGATCACCCATCAAAGAGATTTTTGGAGATGTGTTGGGAGAAAGGGAAAGAACAAAAAACTAACTTTGGGTAGGTCAGTGAGGGTATAGCAGAGCAACTAAAAATACAGCAAATAGAATTCAGCCCAACAGTTCTGTGGACAAGACCAGAATGGATGTTACAGGAATCAAGCGTAGATCTAGAAATATGGAATATCAAGAGAAGAAATAAAACAGCAGATCTGGTACAGGACTGTTATAACTATGCAGAACCCAAGAAGGCAAATCAAAAAACACGGACGCAAATCAGAAAACACAAACACAAATAAAAAAACACGAACGCAAATCAGAAAAAAGGAATGCAAATCTGAAAACACGAAGGCAAATCAGAAAACACTAACGCAAATCAAAAAACATGAACGCAAATCAGAAAACACAAACACAAATCAAAAAACACAAACGCAAATCAGAAAACACAACGACATTAACCAAACCGGAAGAGGTGGGTACCCTCGGGCAACAGGAATCGTCGCTGATTGGACTGGTCCGTCCTTTGAACCGGAAGGACACAGTTTACATGTTTTCAAAATAAGAGTGCTGCCAGTGACGACTTGCACGCTGCTATTAAAGAATATTTTGATGTGAGACATGTTTGATGTTTTATGATGTTTCACCTATTTCGGCCATAAGCTGTCATATTGACCACACATCATTTCGCGTGGTTTGCTGCTTTCATTGTCTCTTGTCTCTAACTTTGTTAGTGGTCTCCAGCTGCGCTGCTTTGTGAATTTACTTCTAAGTTAATTATAACAAAGTTGTATTATATTGCCTGTTTGGCACCACGGGCAAACATAAACGGGAGTTCCCCCTCCATGAAACAGCGAGCGGGGCTATTCAACACGAAGGTATTGGAGTGATGCGAGGAAGAATGTCTGCATCCTGAGCACCGTGCACACAGCTTGTGGGCACCTTTAGTGGGGCGAAGGCAAAGCCAGTCTGTGATTTACTACATCAACACCAAGTACGGCGAGGACCAGGACCAGATGGCGAGGGCGTACTCCATCAGAGGCGGTACAGAAGATGGGCAGTGTGGCACTGTGGTCACGCCAGCCGTCTGTCGTTTTCACGTAGTCAAGCATCATTTCATTTGCGTCCTTATTACAGACTCAATGGCAAACGCACAGAAGCAAGTGGGAAAGCCCATAGGGAAAGCCAGTGCTAACTTACAAGAGCGTGTGGGAACTTCCGGTTTTCAAAATAAAACGTTGGCGTTAAATGTATTAAGATTTTATTTTGTTAAATATGAGAACTACATTAAAAATTCATAAGAATTATAAGGGCAAGTAAAATGCAATAAAGCAGGTGCGCATCATAAAGCAAGCCCAAATCTACTGTCCTGTGTTGACTTTAAGCCAATAGGTAACATGACCTGGCAGTTATTGAGCTATAATGCTAATATTTAGCTTTCATTATGAAAGGCATTAAAAATTCTTAAAAAAAAACAAAAAACATTAGATGTGTTCAAATTGTCATAGAGCAAGCTTTGATCTACTGTCCTACACTGATTCTGAGCCAACAGGTCAAATGACCTGGGAGTTATTGAGCTCTAATGCTCATATTTACAGTATAAAGTACATTAATATGAGCAATATAGCTCAATAACTCCTAGGTTATGTGACCTATTGCCTCAAAATCAACACAGGATAGTAGATCTAAGCTTGCTCTATGACACACACGTTTTTGCATGTTTATTGCATTTGAACACGTTTAATATTTGTTATGAATTTGTAATGTATTTTATACTGTAACTATGAGCATTAAAATGCTATTTTCTTCAAAACAAAGTACAAAATGGAAAAAATAAATACATAACATGATTCAGAGGGACTCAACTAATAAAATTATATGCCTTACAACTGGGCACAAACGGGTTAATACAAGTTCCAGCAACTTTCAAGAACTATGCCAGTGGTACTGTCCATTACAAATGGTAAAGAAGATGTATCATCACATCATAGTAAGGACCACTACAAAAAACACTGCAAGCTTTAGACAGAAATATAGATAGAAATCACAGCCAAAGAGAAGAAAGAGAGAGATAAAAAAGAATGACACTAGAATTATAAAATCATCAATCAAAATCACAGCATCACAAGTTGAGGATGAGATGCAGTGTGTGACCGATATCGAGGAGCACAATCTGGGACTTGAAGAGGCACTCCGACAAAAGACACAGGCTCATGCAAACTCCAGAACAACATAATACAGTTTATGAGAAAAAAGGAGACAAGCGATACCAGCGAGTGTATCCAGATCAGATACAACAGAAACTGCAGTGCTCAGCATGCCTGATCTCACCACTGATAGCGGTGTGGGGATTTGACTCCATACAGCTATCCATCCATCCATCCATCCATCCATCCATTCATTGTTAACCGCTTATCCAAAATCGGGTCGCGGGGGCAGCAGCTTCACTAGTGAGCCTCAGACTTCCCTTTCCCCGGCCACATCGGCTAACTCTGACTGGGGAATCCCCAGGCGCTCCCAGGCCAGAGAAGAGATATAATCCCTCCACCTGGTCCTGGGTCTACCCCTAGGTCTCCTCCCAGTTGGACGTGCCAGGAACCCTAGGAAGGCGCCCTGGTGGCATCCTCATCAGATGCCCGAACCACCTCAACTGGCTCCTTTCCACGCAAAGGAGCAGCGGCTCTACTCCGAGTCCCTCCCGGATGGCTGAGCTTCTTACCCTATCTCTGAGGGAGACCCCAGCCACCCTGCGAAGAAAACCCATTTCGGCCGCTTGTACCCGCGACCTCATTCTTTCGGTCATGACCCATCGCTCATGACCATAGGTGAGGGTAGGGACGAAGATTGACCGGTAGATCGAGAGCTTTGCCTTCCGGCTCAGCTCCCTTTTCGTCACAACCGTGCGGTGAAGCGCGTGCAACACCGCACCCGCTGCTCCGACTCTCCTGTCAATCTCACGCCCCATCATCCCCTCACTCGTGAACAAAACCCTGAGGTACTTGAACTCCTTCACTTGGGGCAAGGACAAATTCCCCACCTGGAGTAGGCAATCCACCGGTCTCCTACTGAGAACCATGGCCTCAGATTTAGAGGTGCTGATCCTCATCCCTACCGCTTCACACTCAGCTGCGAACTGATCCCATGATGCCATCAAGACCACATCATCTGCAAAAAGCAGTGATGAGATCTTAAGGTCACCGAACTGTAACCCCTCCATACCACGACTGCACCTCGAAATCCTGTCCATGTATATCACAAACAGGATTGGGGACAAGGCACAGACTTGGCGGAGACCAACACCCACTTGGAACAAGTCTGACTTACTTCCGAGTATACGCACGTAGCTCTCGCTTTGAGAATATAGGGATTGGATGGCCCTGAGAAGGGACTCCCTCACCCCATACTCCTGCAGCACCTCCCACAGAACATCTCGGGGGACCCGGTTGTACGCCTTCTCCAGAGCCACAAAACACATGTGGACTGGGAGATTGTACTCCCAGGCCCCCTCCAAGACCCCTGCCAGAGTAAAGAGCTGGTCCGTTGTTTCACGACCAGGACGGAATCCTCATTGTTCCTCTTCGATCTGAGGTTCAACAATCGGCTGGACCTTCTTTCCAGCACCTTGGACTAGACTTTCCTAGAGTAGTGTGATTCCTCTGTAATTGGCACACACCCTCTGGTCCCCCTTCTTAAAGAGAGGGACCACCACACCTGTTTTGCCACTCCTTCGGCGGACAGTTTTCCAAAAGCGCTTTGGCGCCGCCTGAAAGTCCTTCTCCATGGCCTCGCCCATACTCCGAACTGCTGTTCGGTGCATATGCACAGACAATAGTCAGAGTTTCCCCCCAGCCCTTAGGCGTAGGGAGGCCACCCTTTCGTCCACCGGGGTAAACTCCAACACGGCGGCGCTCAGCCAGGGACTGGCATGTAATATATTGCAGGTTTAATTTGCGATCTAAGACAGAAAGAAAAACTTTAGGATATTAACACTCATTGGGTCTCATTCATGAAACGTGAGTAAATCTGTGAGTAGAGTTGCACATAAAAGCTCACGCTACTAAAACTCTACTCCGGATTCATGAACGGCGCGGGAAACTCAGATTTGATCGTAAACACGTGTGTAAGATGATGAATGCCAACCCATCGTGAATTGACAGCGCGCCCCTGATGATCATCAATTAGCATAGATCTCCGCCCATGAATAGCAAATGACCACCATATAAGGGCATAGGTGCATCCGCTCGGCCTGCGACCATGGCCTCTCCAGATAGCACCTTGTGCCAAATCGTGCAAAAGTGCAAGTTCAGCCATTGTTACCATTGTCTAAAACCGAAGTCCTTTTTATACTGTGGTAGATTTCAAATTGACAACACCTGGTGAGCACTATTTTGGCCGTGACAATAGTTTACATTTTTGTGTGATTTTATTATTATAATAATATTTTTTATTGATATGTAGAAAGCACGTGTTGTCTGTGGTTTTAAACAAGTAGTTCACATTCTAAATAAATCTAATCTATATCTTAAAGAAGCATTTCACCGGTGGGAACATTGATCTTTATTGAAAGAGGGTCATATTTGTAGTCAAAATGTAACATCATTTTTGAATTTTGTGCTTATTTGACTGAGAAAAGGCAGAAAGTGACTTTAGGGCGCATTTGTATGAAAGACAACAACTCCCACAATGCACCACAATGCACAGCTCTGCAAGCCACTGCCACTAATCCGGCACACCACACATATCTCCGTCCGCTGTAGATACTTCGTCGCGAAGAAACTGGCATCTCTGGAATTCACTGCAGCAGACAGAGTCCAGTTCGGTGTCCATAGGCGCACAGCGAGAGCACCGGTGGCACCGCCAGTCCGGGTTCCTCATCCGGGACAGGCAGGTCTTCTGCCGCGGCTGCAGCAGCCGCCGCAGCCGAGGCAGAAGACCTGCCGCCTCCATCTCCCTCAGCTGCTCGTCGCTGTATTGTGGCTCGTACAGGTAGCCGCGAACATCTGACTCGAGCTTCACGCTCTCGAAATCACTCTCTTCGTTGTCTGAAATATCATATTGCATATCATCTGCCATCGTGGGTCAAACCTGGCTCCACAGCGTCTGTTCGCTTAGCGGCCAACAAAGATGGCAGCTATGTATTTTCGTTCTGCAAGTGAAGTCCCGCCCATTGGTCTGTGATAGGTCTGTAGCGTGAGTGGGTCCCACCTCTAGGAAAAATGAGCGAAGCGTTTGTAGTCTTCCCTCTCAACACAGATATAGGACTTCCTGCTTTCAATGACGTAAAATGACGATTTTTACATCATTGAAAGCAGGAAGTCCAACACTGAAATCTCTAGTTCTCCTGTCTCAGGGCAAACTGAGGGAATGATGCACGACCATTCAAAAACATGACTGTTTTCCTGAAGATACAAAGCTCAATGCAAATCGGTGAAGTGTCCCTTTAAACCTTTAATTGTCAACTTATTTTCAGTAGAAAAATGTTATATTTTTTATATTTTTTAATATTTTGTCATATGTCGCATATTGCGTGTTTCAAAGGCATCAGCGTATTTTGAACATGAGAGAGAGTAATACGAATTAAAATTGTAATTTTCAACAGTGACAAGCAGTATTTATGTTTATTCCTACATTTACACAAGCGCTACACACAGTCCGGAGCAGGTGTAGATTTTGTGAGTAGCTACAAAAAAATCAGCACTACTAAAAGATTGATGAATGCGGAAATCGCACGTAAATTTGCGCTGCTCAGGGTTTACACACAAATCCGTGCTGCTCACGTTTCATGAATGAGACCCATTGTGAAAGGGTTACATAATCCAGTGAAAAAAAGCATAGTTATTGCTCAAATTAACACACAAGTGATTTTTGGCAAGAGTCACATCTCTCTGACACAGAACATAAAAAAATTGAAAAGATGGGGTTTAAAAATATGTTTCACTCCTCCTTAAAGATAAAGAAGGTTGCTGTATTCTAGTGAAGCCACGATAGACCAGATAGACCAGAAATATGTTACTTTATCAAACATCTATATGCCGCCAGCTCAGTTGGGCATGCTAGATGTATAGATTACCTACACCCCACATGAAATGCAATTTACTTACTATACTTGATTTGATTTTTTTTCATTTTATCACAATCCCTGAGGACACACAATAGACACAGGATAAGTAAATGCAAGATAGGCATCAGAGATGTTTTCGACACTCACAAGTTTGTCTTACAATGCCCCTGCATAATTAAAAGGAGAATACACTATAAAGACACTATAAGATTTTGCGAAGACTTTATAAAGAAAGAATTGAAAGAATAACAAGAAAGAAAACAACCTAATTTTTGAGGGGACAACAACAAGAAAAATGCTTATATAAGCTCATAGCTCATTTCAAGCAGTGATTCATCCATTACCTGATAGCAGAGATTGGGACTCGAGTTGCGCTTAAGTCACCACACACAGATTTGAGACTTGACTTGAACTCAAAACACTTGCGACTTCAAGCTGAGTCGACTTCGAGTTGCAATCTGAGACTCGTGAACAATCTTTAATTCAAGTCTGACGAGTCATTCCCTCTCCCTCCCCTTCCTGACTGTAAAAAATGGTCAGGTTATTTGACAGTCCACATTCTGCAGTAAGTAGGTACTCATTACTTGTGTCAGGTTGAAACAGAAAGCGACCACAATGCAAGACACACAGGTAGACAACTGAACAAAAAGCTAACTTCATTAATATAAAGCTGAGGTCCAAACTAAAACAATATGAAATTCAAGAGTCAAAGTTCAAGAAGGCAGCAACAAACACAAGCAAACACAGGTATAATAGACAGGAATTAATCAACAAATGAAACACAGGTGAAAAGGAGAAAAGGACAGAATAGGACAAAGGAAGGAAGTGGAAAGTGAAACATGAGGAGAGAACTTACAATGTTAAACAGGACATAACTAATAGAGCCCAACGATAAAGGATTTTTAAGGCTGATACTGATACAAATGTTTGGTGATTTAAAAATCCGATATTCAGATATATCGGCCGATATATATAAAAATTATCCAGAAACGCGTAACAAAACATACACAGATTTCATAACATTAGTTATTTGTATTTATGAGCCCTCACTGAAATAATATGATAATGCAGTTTTATTGTCACAACAGAATATCAAAATATATTATAGAGTTTGTGGCGTTCTAAACACGAGTGTTGCCAACAGGGACGTTGTAGAGCAGGGGGGAACACACTGTTTTAGCTTGCGAGCTACTTTCAAAATGACCAGATCAAAATGATCTACCTACATAAAAAAATACTAAACATCTATTTATTTATACATACACTGAGTATACTTTATATAACACAATGCACAACTGATATTGAGAGAGTAATGCAACCCTTGGTATTGCACATAAAGATTTACAGCAGTAATGCACATAGGTGACAAACAGCCATCAACACTCACACAGTTTGCACACCGGGAGCTGGTGGTTTTCTCCATAAAGTTTTTGAATGACTGAAAAATGAACTCTCCCTGCGTGCGTTCTTTCATGAGCAGTAATGTTAATAGCTCCTCTTTTGCAGTCATATCTGTAAACACCATCTGAATAAAAACACACAGCTGGGCTGTATCGCTGGTGTCTGTAGACCCGTCTAACTGTAGTGAGAAACACTTGCAGTCTACAATGTCTCTCCGAAGCTGCTGTGTCAAATCCTCGGCCATTACTTCACAGTGCTGTGTAACTGTACTTGTTGATAGCTGAAGAGCTTTGATTGATGATAATATTTCTAGTTTGTTTTTAAAATCCTGAAACAAGAAGTCAGCTGCCTCAACGAAGGCCTCTTTTATCATCTAGCACTTAACAAAGTGGAACAACAAAACAAAGATTAAATGGAGCACCTGTCAGTCCACATGGAGGAAATAGCACTGTCCCTATAAAGAAACTTGCATCTGGAGGCCCCATGCACACAGCGTTGGCGACGCAGGAGATTAAGAAATCCAATCCCAGCGATGGAGCCTGGGGTGAAGTGACAGCAGAGGTCCAGGAGCTCCTGCGCTGAACACCTGAAGACCCCGCCAGCAACGGCGGAGCAGCGACCATCCGACATCGCCGCGAGCCGGGGGGAGACCACGGTGAATAACCCAGAGGTGGAGGGGGGACCAGCGGAGCAATGATGGACAGCCCACAGAGTATTGAGTACGCAGGTTTGAAAGTTAGCCTTGCTGGTCTAACAGCTGATCGGCTAGGCTAACAGCTGATCGGCGGGGCTAACAGCTGGCTTTATGTTTATTTGATTAACTATTACTTTCTTTTCAATTGTTTTTTTTTAGTGTGAAATACTGGGAATTAGTATATCCCCAATTTTCTTGAAGAAAAGGCTGAATATGGTACATTTTCCCTGAGAAACATTTTAACATTAGAACTTCAAAACAAAGAACTTTTGACCTCAGCTTAAGTACAGCTGAGTAGAAAACCCCCACAGGAATGTCTTTTTTGTGTCCTTAGTGTATTTATACATCCAATCGGAGGCATCAAAAAGCACTCGTGTATTAATTTCCTACTGCTACACTGCTGCTCAAAAGTTCCAAATCACTTCACAATGTCCACCTTTTAAGAAAGAAAAGCAATATATTTAATTTAATCAACATTTATCAGACTAAAAATACATGGAAAGTATTACAAATGTGGTAATTGACTATTTTATCTGCAATCATGTGTTTTCTAATGGAATATCTACATGTACAGATGACCATTTACAGCAATCATGGCAATGTTGGCCAGCAGTGGTCCAATGGCCCATTGTGTTAGCTAATCGAAGTTTGTCATGTTAACAGGCTCATTGATCATTAGAAAACCTTGAGTAACCAAATGATGAAAGCAGCAATACAATTTTTATTCTTTTGGCTCGTTGAGTATCTGGACGATCAACATTTCTGGGTTTGATTATAGTCTCAAAAAGGACAGACAAAAAATACTGTCAAGAAATATCATGTTTCTGTCCATTTTAAAACTATTATTAAACCCACAAATGCTGATGAAAAGTCAGGCTAAGTTTTGCAAAATTTCCGTAAACAACTGAAGTAGCAGGGGACTTCAAAGAAATCTTGGTGGACTATAGAGACTTCACTCAACCTTTAATAGGCACAGGGGTGAGTAAAAAATTACTACATTTTCGTTTCGGGGTGCACTATTCCTTTAAGACCCCAAACCTACCACTATACCTTAAATCCTCATGTAAATCCCCCAAAAATAGGTTAAAAAAAAAATATTATAAAATTATTGAACCATCATCATTGAGTATATAATTTCAAATATAATAATACAAGTAATGATCTCTTTGTTTTGACTTGTTTTTGGCAGTAGAAGTTAAATATCCCCATTGACCAAAAAGTAAACATCCATATTGACTGACCACCCCCCTGTATCTGCATGAAATGGTTTGGTCCTGCCTTAATTGCAGTCAGTAGATGCTCTGGAACTACAGTGATCACAATGTTGCCTAAATCAAAATCTGGTTTTCAAAAAAGGAAAGAGAGGAAAGAGAGAGAGAGAAAAAGACAAAGGAAAGGGTGTCAATCTGTAACCCTGTTTTTCACCATGAAAGGCGGGAAGCCTTCAGTCTGTGAGTGGTATTAACCTGTTGGCTTAATGTCCATAGAGAAATCTATCTAAGCTAGCTAGCTACAGACTAGTGTTAGCCTACATTTCATCAACATTTAATCAGTGCAGGGAAACATTTAGCAAGATATTCATATTAAATCACTGTCCCTGCTCCTTTTAGCAGACTTAACAACAGATGAGTCAGCAGAAGACCAGTCTCCCCACATGTCCCCCTCCCTGTCCCAGTGAAGAAGGTGAGCAACATTATGTTCAATGACATGCCAGTTAGCATCATTGCAGGGAGTCTGTGGAGATTTATCTGTCTCTCTTGCTCTTTTTACCATTACAAAAAAGAAAATGAAATATTTATTAATGACAGAAATTCAAACACAAATTATTTTCTCCCATATTGATCAATGAGGCAGAGTATAATTAAAATAAACATGTCGTTCGAACAGATACGTCTAGTGCATCAGCAGCAGCAGCTGTCTGTCAGCCCCCTATAAAATAAAAATAGCCTATAATCCATATTTGTTTCAGAATGATTTGCATGCATTAAAAACAGTTCTGAAATAAAAAGAGCATATGTATGTGTGTATATGATATAGTTCAAATTCAGCTATCACCTTTCCTCTCCTTTCCTGTTCACCTTATACACCACTGACTTTCAGTACAACACCGGGTCGTGTCGCCTGCAGAAGTTTTCTGACGACTCGGCTGTTGTTGGGTGTATAAGTGAGGGACAGGAGGAGGAGTACAGGGCACTGGTGGACAACTTTGTGGAGTGGACTGGACAGAATCACCTGCGGCTGAACATCAGCAAGACCAGAGATGGCGATAGATTTAAGGAAGAAAAGGAAGACAGCTTTTATACCACTGCGCATTATGGGAAAGGATGTGGAGGCGGTGGAGGATTACAAGTATTGGGTATTACCATCAACCACAGACTGGACTGGAGATCTAACACTGAAGCTGTTTACAAGAAGGGGATGAGCAGACTTTACTTCATGAGGAAGCTGAGATCCTTCAACGTGTGCAGCAAGATGTTGGAGATCTTTTATCAGTCTGTGGTGGCCAGTGTACTTTTCTTTGCTGTAGTTTGTTNNNGAAGCAGCATCGGAGCCAGCGACACCAACAGATTCAACAAACTGATCAGGAAGGCTGGCTCTGTGATTGGCTGCAAACAGGACACTCTGGAGGCTGTGATGGAGAGGAGGACACTGAAAAATCTATCTATCTATCTATCTATCTATCTATCTATCTATCTATCTATCTATCTACTACAATAGAATGTTTGGTCAGTATTTGGGACTCTCACTTTCCTGCTTTGCAGTAGGAACAGAGGAGAGCATTTCTGGTGCATGCAGACTGTGTGACTCTCAGAACAATCAGAGAAATGTATATATTTTCTGGAAATCAGAAGATTAAGTCGCAACGACCATATAGCCTCACATAGGTATTTTTTCACCCCAAATCCAATGCCACCACCTGTGAGTCTTCAGTTGTGGAGATAAATTAGACCTGCATGCAAGACTACAAGGGAGACAGTGAGCAGAAACCAAGTTACTGCCATGTTATTTTTTTCGCAAATATGGCAAATGATAGTCAAAAATATCATTTAAATGCATAGTTTTATATAAAACGGCATCAAATGTTTTCGCGGGTCTAGACAAGGGCCCAATTAGATTTCTTTTCATAGGGCCCAAAATCCCTGGCGGCGCCCCTGGTGAGAGTAGGAGAATCGCAGTCAATCGAGTGGTCTTCTGGAAAAGCAAATGAAAGCACAGGTCATTTATGAAAATATTAGGCAGAGGGATTGTAATGCAAAGAACCATTTAGCCAAGAAAATAAAATAAATGATTACATTATTAAATGTTAATTTATTATTTATTAATTTAATTAATTAATTTTTCACTTGAACAATGGTTTAAAAATGTATCAAAAAGGTTTAGACTAAAATGTCTACGGATTAAGGTATTTACTTATCATTATTAAATCGAATAATGTGCTACACATGTTTTGCATTTAGGCCATACATTTTTGTTTAGCAGTACAATTTTCTCATCATTTTTTTCTTTAGCTGTGTTGCACTAGTCCCTTTATAATTGGCAATGTCAGGATGGTTTCCTATTGGTCAGTGGCGCAAATTCTCATGTCAAAGCTTATAAAAGCTGAACTGAACAAAAAAAATCTCCATGGGTTTACTTATCCCCTGCAAGCAAATCCACTAATTACAGCAATTCAAGTTTCTAAACTCAGTTTGGGTTCAGTACCAAGTATGAACAAGAAGTAGTGTGTTCCCTATGAAGCGAGTTGGAAAGCAAGCAGGTAGAGGAGTTGTGGTTGGGCATGTAGTCATACAGTGTTACAGAAGCATCCAATATCAAAATTCGACTCCTCAAGCCTGGTTTAGACTTGAGTTCACAGCCCTCTGTTACCATGGGGATGAGACTACCAATACAATGGCAGCCTGTTACTGGCATCACACATACTGTGTCTGTATTCGATGGTAGAGTAATTATAAGTGTAGGCTTGCATGAAGTCTACAGTAAATGTTAATGTGGTGTGAAAAATAAGGAAGAGTT
Organism: Diplodus sargus; assembly: GCA_903131615.1. Taxonomy (NCBI): domain Eukaryota; kingdom Metazoa; phylum Chordata; class Actinopteri; order Spariformes; family Sparidae; genus Diplodus; species Diplodus sargus. Next base: position 210,078 of record CAEMYA010000718.1, on the reverse strand, counting down.
AGCCTATATTTCAGGTAATAATCTTGTTAGTAGTGTAACTTCTGGTGTTATTATTTCCACACCCTATAATCTTACATTTGCCCTTTTTTAAAAAAATAATCTTTTTATGTTTTTAAAACTTTTTTTTGTTTTGGACAGTTCAGTTTTCTTAACCTGTCATCTCTTTCCCACATACTCATGTCCTCTACCTGCCCTTACTGTATGTCTTATAGTATCTTTTCTTTCTCTCCTACTTCTCTTTCTTATTTCACAGGTCCAGAAACAGATTATGATTATGGTAAGTATTTTTTTTAATAAGAATATCATTATAGTATTGTGGTTTTGATTCTCAGGGTTGTGATTAATTAATACAAATTAATTACACATAGTATTTACTGGAAGAATTTAAAAATATGTCAAGTGGTAGATGAATGAATCAATGAATGAATGAGGACAACATTTTAAAGGATTTGATATTTCAAGCTTGAAGTACTGTACTGTGATTGTGAAGAAATTCCTTGCTCCATGAATTGAACAAAGCGAAGACCCACTTAAGTGTTTTTTTCGTATTTTTATGATCTTTCCAGACAATGTTTTATAATTTGGAAAAAACTTGGAAAAATGAAAATTTAAGGGACTACAGTGGATTCTGAGACTTTTATGTCATCCAACATAGAGGTTTTTTTTTATAAGAGTGGTGTGGCTCCTTTATGAATAAGGCAGTTTGTAGTGAGTGAGTGGAGAGCTACAGTCGGTAGCTGAGCTCAAAGCAGACAACTGTTAGCCATGGGAGCTGACAGAAAGTTAAGCTGACACATATTAACCAGTCCCATTTGGCCAATGGCTCACAAATGGCCCTAATGACATAAAAACTCAGTTCACACGTGACCTTAACGACTCTGTAGGGACACTCCCACACAGAATTTTAAGCCGCAACTCCTCTCCAGTAAGTTAGAACTTAAGAAGTCTCTTGGATGAAAGGTGAAACATATTCAAGAAACTGAGCAACAAAAAAGTCCAGTTGCCAACGATATACCTGGGAGTTCTGGATGAATGATTAAAAATAACCACGTTTATTACGTTATGATAATTGGACAACTTTTATGTTTTGGGTCAAATTGACCCCAAAAATATATACCTACAAACCAACTGTACTTTAGAGTATTACCCATATTAAACCTCAGACAATCCTCAAGGAAAACATAGTTGAGGAGCAAAATACTTTGTTGGCCAAGTACTGTAAAGTGTATTTGAACATACAAAGAATTTAGCCTGGTGGTTGCATGGACTGTATAATTATACGCATCAGCCACAACATTAAAACCACCTGCATAATATTCTGTAAAGCCAAAATAGCATTGATCCATCAAGGCATGGTGATAAGACTTTTGGGGGTATTCTGTGGTGACTGGGGAGTGGATCCTTTACTTCGAGAGTGGGGCCTCCATGGATCAGACTTGTTCTGGCGTGTCCAACGGATGCTTGTTGGGGAATTTGGAGGCTGGTTCAACGCCTTCAGCTCCCTCAAACCATCCCTGAGCAGTTTTTGAGGGGGGTGTACTTGGTCTGCAATGGTGTTTGGCTGAAAATCAGTGGGTCCTGACATCTATGTGGATGTGGATACACACCACCAATCCAAACATTGCATTGTAACAAAACCTGTCAGTGGTTTTACTTTATGGATTAGCGGTGTATATTTAAAGACAGAAATAATAAAATACCACACTGTAATAAAGAAAAACTTGAGAAAATGTAAAATATCATAATGCAAGAGATTGAGTTTTCTCAACTTTTGCCTGCTGCTGTTGACTTAACTAAGGTTTTTAAGTTTTGCCAACTTGGATCTTCTTGTTCACCTAATTAGGATAATCCTGTGAGACTAACAAAGAAATTCTTGCTTGAATGCTATGTATTTCTGCCTTCACCGAACACAGATTTTTTTGTTGAATCAACAAACAATTATTCCCCTCAATGTCATGTATTTCTACCTTCTTTTAAAATAGACTAGTGCAGTGCCCGTAGGAAATATGTGTTCCTATAGAAAAGTGGGAGGTTAAGAAGCATTTTCACTGATGGCCAAATGAGGCTGTTTGAAGGTGGAACGTCAGGGATATTTAGGTTTGTTGTGAAATCCGATATTCCAGGGTATAATCGGTCGTTTTTGACTATTTTTGATTTTGCCATTATATTTCACCTTAAAAACTATTTACTTGGTGTGATTATTTTCAGCACAACCTCACATGTGTGACTGTACAGTTATTTTTTCATTTTGACATATTGTATTAACACAATAGACCTAAAATCACAAAAAAACATAAACATCTGAGTAGAAAATGTTATTTTTTACTGTAAAAACCACAAATATGTTTAACAAACCATTTTTTAATTACTTATAATGCAAATATAAATTGTTGTTTGCTGAATATGTGCATACATTTTAAAAATGTACAAAGTTATGTGTAACTATTTACATTTAAATACAGGCAATGCTCCGGTCTGCCTGAGCTCCTTCCAGCTGAATGAAGAGCTGCATTGCCTGATCCACATTCAGCTTCTTCTGTTTTGACTCCGACTCCACTACACACTAAACACACGACACCAAACACTACATAACACTCTTACTATACACTCCAAACACGCTAAATGTCACAAATCTCTCAATTCTCAATATCGCTGTCAGTACAGCGACCGTCGTTGCCTGTCAATCATCCACCGACGTCCCTCCCTCAACTTCCTGTTGCTCTACAGCCAAACTTGCTGCTTGGACACTTTCGTGACAAAAGCCCGTTTTTACCGTTTCTTCTGCTCCAGACACAAAGCAAACGTGACGGCAATGTTTACAAAAAAGCGTGGCGGACATTATTTACCCCAAGTCCGGTTTTAGACATGTCGGTGCGTCTGGTCCGTCAGCTCGGGAGTTGGGCCGTGTAGGTTAGCTAGCGGCTAGTGGCGCTAGCTACACACGAACATCCACAGATTCCGTTTCCACTTTGTTGTCCGCGCGTCTCCGTATCTCCTCAGACCCGAACAGACCGGCCCGGTCTTTTTTAGTCTCATTAATCCACAACAGTCAGTTTAGATCATGCACAGAACAGAACGGGACCGAACCGCCGGCTAACTCCTGGCCCAGCTCGCGCCGCTGCAGGTATAAATCCGCTCTCCTCAGACCCGAACAGACACGGTCCGGTCTCGTTTAGTCTCATTAATCCACAACAGTCAGTTTAGATGCACAGAACAGAACGGGATCGAAACGCCGGCTAACTCCCGGTCCAGCTCGCGCTGCCGCAGGTATACATCCGCTTGTTTCTTAATATGTGTCGTGGCTTGAGCTCTGCAGTGACTGGCTCTAATGCGCATGTCACTGTGATAGCTCCGGTAGACTATGCTCCAGAATGTGTAAAGCATTTATGAAATAATTTATTCACGGTATCATTGCAGTCCAAACAAATGCGAAGTCGCACACCACTGAACCAAACAGCAGCCATGTTGAAACTCTCAGGTCATTCTGATCCTGATCCGCAGAGATACTTGAGGCACAGATAGACAGACAGACAGACAGACAGAGATTCCTTGCTTTTATAGAGAGATATTCTTGTTGAATGAACGTAAAATTATTCCTTGAATGGCATATATTCCTGTAATTACCCCCCCTAAAAATACTTTGTTGAATAAACATACATTTTACCTTTATAAATCGAGCACAAATTATGTTGCTGTAATTCTATTTGAAACATGCTCTATAAATGGATAATTAATAAAACAGATTACAGCTGAATGTTATCTGAAATATTTATTCAGCTTAACAGTGAACAGACGGATTAACCGCCTCACATACAACATCTCTCTATAAAAGCAAGGAATCTCTGTTTGTCTGTCTGTCTGTCTGTCTGTGTGTGCCTCAAATATCTCTGAGGATCAGGATCAGAATGACCTGAGAGTTTCAACATGGCTGCCGTTTGGGATAAATGCTTTACAAATTCGGGAGCATAGTCTACCGAGCCAGCACAGTGACATGCGCATTAGAGGCAGTCACTGCAGAGCTCAAGCCCACGACATACGTTAAGAAACAAGCGGATGTATACCTGCGGCAGCGCGAGCTGGACCCATTCTGTTCTGTGCATCTAAACTGACTGTTGTGGATTAATGAGACCAAACGAGACCGGACCGTGTCTGTTCGGGTCTGAGGAGAGCGGATATATACCTGCAGCGGCGCAAGCTGGGCCGGGAGTTAGCTGGCGGTTCGGTCCCGTTCTGTTCTGTGCATGATCTAAACTGACTGTTGTGGATTAATGTGACTTAACAAGACCGGACCAGTCTGTTCGAGTCTGTGGAGATGCGGAGACGCACGGACAACAAAGTGGAAACGGAATCTGTTGATGTTCGTGTGTAGCTAGCCAACCTACACGGCCCAACTCCCGAGCTGACAGACCGGACGCACCGACCTGTCCAAAACCGGACTTAGGGTAAATAATGTCCGCCACGCTTTTTTGTGAACATTGCCGTCACGTTTGCTTTGTGTCTGGTGCAGAAGAAACGGTAAAAACGGGCTTTTGTCACGAAAATGTTGAAGCAGCAAGTTTGGTTGTAGAGCAACAGGAAGTTGTGGGAGGGACGTCGGCGAATGAGTGACAGGCAACGATGGTCGGTGTACTGACAGCGATATTGAGAATTGAGAGATTTGTGACATTTAGCGTGTTTGGAGTGTATAGTAAGTGTGTTATGTAGTGTTTGGTGTCGTGTGTTTAGTGTGTAGTGGAGTCGGTTTTTTGTTTAATGAGTCAAAACAGAAGAAGCTAAATGTGGAGCAGGCAGTGCAGCTCTTCATTCAGCTGGAAGGAGCGCAGGCAGACCTGAGCATTGCCTGTATTTAAATGTAAATAGTCACACAGAACTTTGTACATTTTTAAAATGTATGCACATATTCAGCAAACAACAATTTATATTTGCATTATAAGTAATTAAAAAATGGTTTGTTAAACATATTTGTGGTTTTTACAGTAAAAAATAACATTTTCTACTCAGATGTTTATGTTTTTTTTGTGATTTTAGGTCAAAATGAAAAAATAACTGTACAGTCACACATGTGAGGTTGTGCTAAAAATAATCACACCAAGAAAATAGTTTTTAAGGTGAAATATAATGGCAAAATCAAAAATAGTCAAAAACGACCAGTTATACCCTGGAATATCGGATTTCATAACAAACCTAAATATCCCTGACGTTCCACCTTCAAACAGCCTCATTTGGCCATTTGGCCATCAGTGAAAATGCTTCTTAACCTCCCACTTTTCTATAGGAACACATAATTCCTACTGGCACTGCACTAGTTTGTAAAAAACAAACAAACAAAAAAAAACTACAATACACTGATTTTCTGGAATCTTATGCAGCACAGTGTCCCCTTCCAACACAACTGCCTGGACTCGCACAGAGATGTCGGCTTCATCTTGTAGGGCAGTGAGGATGGCAACAGACGCACCTTGCAGCACTGCTGCCAAATTGTCAGTGTCATGAGGAAAAATAACAGATGCATTATTAAGAAAAACTAAGACAAACTAGAAAGAGCTTTTTCTGAAGAAAATGCGTGTGAATGCTGAAAAGGTTAATGCTAAAGTATAACGTGTAAGCTGAGAGATGATTGGCTTCATAAGGGCGAAATGTTAAAAAGACAGAAGAATATGGGCAGCTATAAACTGGAATCTGACAGCCAAAGAAAATTGATGAGGCAATGGTAACATAGCTGAATAGCCGAGAATAGATTTAGTCATTTAGAACTTGTGAAAAGGAGGGTGATTTACATGAAATGTAAACAAGTTAGTGTAAACAATGTATGAAATTATTAACAAATCAGAAAAATATGTAATGTGAAGAGTGAGAAAAGGGCTGTAACTGTTGGCAAGGAGAGAGATGCATAAGCCAATGTCATAACATGGCGAGGCTGTAAATTCTGAAATCTTCATTTTGTAATCAAACTCAAATGTATTGTCTGTAGCTATCAACCACCAACCTTGTGGTAAGTTTTATTTAGCAGTATTTTCTTCTAAAGAACACCACCCAACAATGACCAGCCCTTTCCCCTCAGCAGAAAAAAGGGAGCTAAAGTGGAAAACTGCAATCCTCACCCCAAAATTATCTGGACTAATAAACTGGTGGTGTGGTGTATATTTCAATTTTGGATGAACTACTCCTTTAAAACATGTCATGGGCATGAGGAATTAGCTGCATGACCTAAATTATTTGTCTTTTTCCAACAATTATTATTACTTACCAAGCACTTCAGGAAAAACTTTGTTGCATCTTGGTGGAGGAAAATGGGCAGGCCTCTCAGTGCTGCCATCTTTCGGTGGGACACAATGTCCGATGTCTAAAGACAACATGAGGAAAACATGAGTATTTTAATTAGTACTAGTGCAGTGCCTGTAGGAAATATGTATTCCTATAGAAAAGTGGGAGGTTAAGTAGCTTTTTCATGGATGGCCAAATGAGGCTGTGTTTGAAGGTGGGACGTCAGGGATATTTAGGTTTGTTGTGAAATCCGATATTCCAGGGTATAATTGGCCGTTTTTTACTATTATTGATTTTGCCATTATATTTCACCTTAAAAAACAGTCTCCTCATTGTTTTGACTCATTAAACAAACAACCGACTCCACTAAACACTAAACACACTACACCAAACACTATGTAACACACTAACTATATACTCCAAACACGCTAAATGTCACAAATCTCTCAACTCTCAATATCGCTGTCTCTACACCGAACGTCGTTGCCTGTCATTCATCCGCCTCCGTCCCTCCCACAACTTCCTGTTCCTCAACAACCAAACTTGCTGCTTGGACACTTTCGTGACAAAAGCCCGTTTTTACTGTTTCTTCCTGCACCAGACACAAAGCAAACGTGACGGCAATGTTCGCGAAAAAGCGTGGCGGACATTAGTCGCCACACATGAACATCCACAGATTCCGAATCCACTTTGTTGTCCGCGCGTCTCCCGATCTCCTCAGACCCGAACAGACTCGGTCCAGACTCGTTTAGTCTCATTAATCCACAGCAGTCAGTTGAGATGCACAGAACAGAACAGGACCGAACCGCCGGCTAACTCCCAGTCCAGCTCGCGCCGCTGCAGGTATAAATCCGCTTGTTTCTTACGGTGGGGGGTGGCGGTGAGCTCTGCAGTAATTGGCTCTGGTGCGCACGTGACTATGGTGGCTATGGTTAGCAATGCTAGCGGAATTCGTAAAGCATTCATGAAATAAATTATTAACGGTATCATTGCAGTCCAAACAAATGTGACGTTGCACACCCTTGAACCAAGCAGCAGCCATGTGAAAACTCTCAGGTCTCAAACACACACACACAGACAGACAGACAGAGATTCCTTGCTTTTATAGAGAGATAGTACTGTACTGAACTTATATATAATACAAAATCAGAAAACTTTCATAGTAATGAAGATGAAGCACAGGTCAGACCCCAGTAACATGTTTAAGTAAAAAAAAAAAAAAAAAAACAACAAGAAAATAACACTGCAATCAACTTTACTTTAACAAATTAAAATACAGTTCAACCAAATGTCACCAAATAAAAACACAAAGCAAGGACTGCTGACATCCATTTTTACTGACACGTGTCCACTAAGGTTGTTTTGACTGCAGCTAACATCTTTTTCTCTGTCTCTGTTTTAAGAAAGTATATTCATGCCCTTCAAAAAATGACAGTCAAAGGAACACTTCACTGACCTTATCATCAAGTTTATCCAGGTCTTCCATCTCCTGACCAAAAGCTTAGACCGGTACAGTTTCAGCAGGCCATGCCCAAATTTGTCAAGGATGCACTGAAAGTCCCCAGGAGATCTTTGCTCATGATCTGATGAAATTCTTCAATTCCTGGGTAACTTGTTCTGAGTCTTCACCATGTTAAATATCTGACCATGTTTACAGCAAAACAGAATAATTTACTTCAATTTTATGTTTTGAAAGGATCTCGTTGACACTGTTGAAAGTTTGAATGTAAGACAGCAGAGGTCCGTTTCACAAAGCAGGTTCAAAAAACTCTGAGTCTAACCCTGAACTCTGAGTTGATCTACTCTGAGATAGGAAACTCTGAGTTTTCGGTTCCAGAACAGCTGATTTGGGTTAGTTTGATCAACTCAGAGTAGTTTCACCTGGAGTTAAGCGCGTGCACCACAAGTATAGAAAGACAGCGTCAATGGAGCCCCGATTGGACGAGTCACCATGGCAAAGGGGAAGAGGGCGCCTACGTTTTTTACCCCACTGGAATTGGAAATATTAATGCGCTCATACGGTGAGTTTGTGCACGTTTTTAGAAGGAAGTGTAACACCGCTGCAGCAGCAAAAGAGAGGGAGACGGTGTGGGAGAACATTGCTGCTTGGGTCAATGCATTAGTTTAAATGTAGTCCTTTGCAATCACAATAATATTACAGGGGGAAACTGCTTGAGTGGTAGCCTATTCATTTATTTCATTTAGGTGCAATCCCGCGGGGGAGAAGCACACTTGGCAGCAATTTAAGATGAAATATACAAACATTAGACCTCGGCATAATCTCATGGGGGTTCCTCATTTTGATCATGTTTTACATTAAGTAAATATTAAGTGGCTGTTTGACTGTATACTTGTTTTATCCCCAACATAATGCTGTTTTCACGAACATAAATGCCTTCTCATCTATATCATATTCTGTTAAATAATTAAGCCTTAAACTAACACAGACTTCTACCCAGCCAACAGAAAGAAAGCAGATGCCCGTAAAACGGGTGGTGGCCCAGCACCGCCACCTCTAACGGAGGCAGAGGAGCTGAAAATGATAAAGATGGGTAGAAGCCGTTTCAGGGCGAGGCACACTTTTCTGACCGCTCTGCGTACAGTTTGCTCAAGTGCTCTGCATCTCCGACGTATAAAAAACTCCCATTTGCAAAAAAAATTAAAAATGCAGCGCAACACACAATATCTGCTGGGATGTGAGAGCATGACTTCGGTTGGTAATGTTGGAAATGTAAGGACGGATTAGGTTGTGTATGTAAATGATGGACTGTGACGTGAAACGGTACCGCTCAAAAAGATTATTGTCTGGAAATGCAAGAACATCTGTGCACAGTCTGATAATCATCTCCCGACGAATATTTACTTCTCTACGCAGTAATGCTGCACCTTCATCCACGGGATCATTATCAAAATGACATGCCATGGTAGTGAAAATAGTCGCTACCTAATATAACTTCTAATGTAGGCCTACTGACTGATTTTTGCAATGATTTTCTCAAAAAACAGACAGCAGAACTATACTACGCCAAAACTCGCCTGCTGACTGAATGAATGAGGAAATCAAATACTGTGTGTGGCTGAAAGAGGGCGGAGACAGAGAGAAACTCGAGGTTTGTTGAGAAAAACCTGGTCCCGACCAGGTTAGGTTCATAGAGTATGTTACCATGGTAACTGACCGAGAGTTTAAGTTACCTCTCTCTGTGAAACAGGCTAGAGTTACGCCTCATTCTCTGGTTAGAGTTACCTCCCTTTGTGAAACGGAAAACTCAAAGTTTCCCTCATTTCAGGGTTAACAGACTCAGAGTTTTCGCTAAACCTGCTTTGTGAAACGGACCTCAGGTTATGCAAATCTTCTACAATGTTTTGTGTTGTACCTCAAAAAAAACGTTGCAACACAGTTTGCATTGACAAAAAGAGAGAAGCTAATTTGTGCTCAAGTGGCTCACTATCTACATCCTCCACAATATTTTAAACCTCATTTAGTCTCACAATATCATGAGCTGATGTCCCTGCTTCACTATCAGTTTGTTCACCATCAATTATCTCATCTTCAGTAACATTTCTTCGTATTGTTCAAAAGTCCTTAAGTGTACAATTTTTATGGTTTCGACTTTTGTGAGAACTGAAAGTTGGGCAAGTGTTTGTTTTAAAGGTACACCTTAAAAAGGGACATTGTACAGTTTCTCTGTTCTTTAAATGATTTCTGAAATGGTTGCAAAACGTTTTTTCACTGCAAATCTCTTTAAAATCACACAATTCACATTGAAATGTTGAATTTTTATGGATTTTCACTGTTGAGTGTGACCTTGAGAGGTGTGATTGTGATGCTCCAGGTGTTTTAAAAACATATGCACAGTCTGTGTGAATGCAAGGCCAGTGTGCACCTTGTCCGTGATGAAGGTGAAGATGATTCAGAAGGGTCTCCTGACTGGAGCTTGCAAATTTGCAAAATCTGCACTGCATGAAATCCACCGCTGAAACACAAGAGACACATATAGCATAAAGTCAGTTTTGCTAAAAGCACTTTCACAACAGTCTCTGTAATTTGTAAACATAAAATAACACAACACAGCTCTGTTCCCCAATATATAACGCATTTCATTGAAGCCATAATAACCCCATTCATATTCAGTGACTGAATAGACAATGGCTGGGTTTGTGAAAGCACCAAGTCATCACTACAATATTGTGGCAATATTGATTAAAGTATTTGGTCAAAATGGTAAATGGTCTTGCATTTTTATAGCGCTTTTCCAGTCAACTGACCGCTCAAAGCGCTTTACAATACATGCCACATTCACCCATTCACACACACATTCATACACTGATGGCGGAGGCTGCCATGCAAGGCGCCAACTGCTCATCAGGAGCTGTGTGGGGTTCAGTATCTTGCTCAAGGACACTTCGACATGCAGCTAGGGGGAGACGGGATTCGAACCAGTGACCTTCGGATCACTAGACGACCCGCTCTACTCACTGAGCCACAGCCAAAAATAGATACTAATATAAAAAATAATAAGAATGTGTGCTAATAATAATTGTAATAATAATGCCAAGGCCTACTAGCCTGAAAGCCAACCGTAACATCCATTATGGGATAAACCATACATAATACAGAAGGAATCCCTAGATGCAGGAGCTGAATACATCAACAAGCCAAAAACAGAGACAAGAAAAAAGTGTGTTGGGAATCAGCTTATATTAATTTATGAACATAACTGGTAAATTAATTTTCAAATGTAATCGTTAAAATTTGATGATAAATTCTAATCATATGACAAGCAACATAAATGCAAACATGAATACAAACATTTGTCTTTGTTACTATGATAAAAACACTGTAACTATGAAAAATAAGGACATTACCAGTAATGTCACATTGCACTGCAATTCTTCCTTATGTATTCCATCTTCTTTCTCATTCTGTAAAAGGCTCTGAAAATGTAAAAAGCCTTACGTCTGACAGAGCATGAAACACAAATTTAATTTGTTTGTGATAATTACAGTACTTTGTGGACACAAGACAGTGTCATGCCAGCAGCCAAACTATCTAGCTAGCATTGTACATTACTGTAAAGTAACACTGCAGCACCGAGGGTATCTGCAGGGTTCAACAAGCTAAATTTAAGATGATCGCGAATGCAATTTAAGACCTATTGCATGCCCATGCCGGCAAAAACAAGTAGAAAGGATATAAAGGGAAAAACGAATAAGTTCAAGAATTACTTGCAAAATACTTATTTAAGGACTATACATGCTGAACCTTAATATCATCATTGTTTGCTGCTACCCTTTTCCTGTTGCTTTGTGTTCCCCTGACTTTGCATGCGATTGTAATGATTTTCATACCTAAGTTGCAGCATTCTTTTACACAAGTTGCAGCGACCTTGACATTGGTTTTCAGCAGGCTTCAACTACTCACAGAATCCACTGCTCACACATGTTTGTTTTCACTCTGATCTAAACGCCACACCACAAGCGGAGTCATGTTTCCACGACAACTGACCGGGAAAAGACGCGTGGTACGCCATGTTTACCATGTTTACCATACGCCATGTTAGACTCTGAGAAGTAACGCTAAACTTTATTGAGACAAAGTTTAAGAGACAGAGTTTAAATTGAGACACTAGGCAGCTGGAGCGGACCGAGCTCCGGTTGCGTTCACCTAATAAACGAACTGCACCATTGTTGTTTAAACCGTCTAGTTTACCCAATGTTGCACTGGATAAACTGGGTGGTTCAAACAACACTGTCAATTTAAAAAAAACAAACAACATTTGCTACAGTTAAATTAGTCTTCGAGCTATGTACATCACTGTCTTAAATAATTTGATGGCCCACATGTCTGCATACACCAATATGATCCTTCGAGCTCTGCCTCATATGTCTGCCCCATGACAGCATCTGCATGAAGATGCGCGAGCGGATTACAAAACAAACAAGTTTAGCCTCAGCAGACGTGCAGTGAAAAAGACAGTCGGGGGGCGCCGTTTCGCTCAGTTGGTAGAGCAGACCCGGGTTCGACTCCCCGCCTGCCTTTGCTGCGTGTCACTCCCACTCTCTCTTGCACTGTTTCCTGTCACCCTCTTCAGCTGTCATAAAAGGCAAATAAAGTCATAGAAGGCCAAAAAAATACTTTCCAAAAAAAAAAAAAAAGACAGTTGGGCTAACGTAATTTAACGTGATGAAAGTAAAAACACACTTAGCTTACCTGCTTGAGCAAAATTGTTGTCAGCTCCCACACCATGCGGCAAACCAGGTAAAAATCCGCAGCTCGAAGTCGTAGTCCAAAAGAACAAAAACAGCAGTGAATTCCCAATGCACGTTAACATCCAACTTTTTTGATCCACAAAATGTCCGACGGACGCACCTGTTAAGCAGAGGGCCGTTAAAACTGGTTCGAACTGGTTCAGACATGCGCACATGAGCAATCTATGGAGTTGGCTCAACCCAACTCAAAAATCCGCTCAAAGATTTTCAAATCCTTGTTGTGCTGATTTTAAAATAGTAGTTAAGACAACAATGAGAGAAATTTGCTGGGCAGACAAGATTTTATAGATTGCTTATCGCAAAGCTTTACTTCTGAGTAAGTTTAATTTGAAAACTCTACAGAGATAAACAATTACTAGATATCATTTTTACAGTGCATGCAAACCAATAAAAAAAGAAAACTATATTAGCAACATAATAGGAGGCAGGAGTCTAGCCATTGTGGTGCCCTAGACGAGGTTAGGATTTGGAGCCCCCCCCCTCTCCCGAAGCCTGTCACCACAATATATGGACAACAGCCATTGGGAACATCATCGACAGTTTAATTACCGTACTTCTCAAACAACTCAATAAAACAGCACAATGGACAATGCCTACAGTGACATACAACTAACAGGACTTACCTGCTTCAGGCTGCTTTTTTCCACATGAGGTAGGTGACATACTAGATGTGGTGGTGGAACTGCTGTTTGTTGCCTGACCTGCAGCTGTATTCAAACATGCAGTACATCCATACTGTTAGGCCACTGCATTAAAGCTGGGGCCGATAAGTTCGAAAAACAGTCAAACCCAAGTTAGATTTTGAAAGTATCCATCCAGTAAACCCTGCACTCAGGCCTCTCTCCAAAGCCACTCCCCCCAAACCATGAACACGCACTGTCCAGCAACTTCCAAATACTGCCATCGGAGTCTGAGTCCTTACGAGCAGTGCGAAGAAGAGTATCAGTGCATCGTTTTCATCACAACATATAACTTCAAGTAACTCCTTGTGTCTCATTCACTTGTAAGTAAACACCTAATATTATCATATTGACCATAAACAACCAATATAGCCATTGCTAGCACTGCTAGCTGTCAAGCTAGCTTTGTTGGCATTCAGACCTTTTTTTTGAAAGTGTATTTTGATGTTGTAACTCACTGCTGGTTAGCTAGCAGCAGCTGGCTAGGGTAACATTAGATAGAGCAAAGCTAAAATATCAAGATTAGTGGTGGGCCTGCTAATTCTTTTTTTGTTGTTTCCCTCAGTTATTCACATATGAACATGAATATTGTATTGGACTCACAATAATACAATGTTTTGCATGTTAAAGCTTCCACAATGACTCTGATGACGAGTACACGCCAGAGTGAAGCACATCATCACATCAGAGAGGACGACAGGAGGGCAACCAGCAGTGTCTGAGGAAGAGGAGGCAGAGACCGTGGACGTGGGAGGGAGATGGGTCAAGGAGCAGATGTCCAACAAGTAGAAGATCTTCAAGCTCAAAGGATTGCACATGAGCAGGTCAGCGTCTGAAGTAGAAGATTACTTTTTTCTGAGAAACACCACCTACAACTGAACCACTTGTGTTTGTACAGTATATTGACCAGACATGTAACTTGGACAAGCAAGCACCCTAATCAGGATCACATTTTACACAAGTAGTTTTTCATCATTTAAATTTGTGTTTTGGTGCATGACAAGAAACACAGTAAGTAGAAAGGTGTAAAGAAAAATACCTGACTGGTACTTCAAAAAGGTTTTTTATTGTTTATTAAACTAGGGCATCTGTTTATTAAACATGGAATGTCTAAAACATTGACCATTGTAATGTGTTGTGTTGTGTTCACAGTATACTGAGGACAGTCAAGCTCTGATTCAGAAAAATATCTAATCATGTTGCTTATCCACTGACTTACAGGCCAGAATTCAAGGACTACTTTGGAGCAATCGGATCAAGTGCTGAACTCTGCCTGACACCTATGTATTTGTCGTTCTGTATTAACTCTTTGTTTTGCATTATCTCTAAATTGTCAAAAATAACTTTTCTTTACACTTCCAGCATAAACAACCAACCAATTACAGTTCTTACACTTTACTTGATGCACTGATTATAACAAATGAATTAGGCTATTAAATTGTTTTGGAAGCTACAGTACAATTTGCATATATTACTATATACAGGAAGGATGTCCAGAGGTTTCTTGACTGATTATAAACACAGATCAGTGTTGGCCAACAGGTCAGAAATAGCCTCTGTTGCATCTGAATTGTGCCATTTACAGTCATCTCATATTTTCCAATTCTACATTTGGGGGGTTCGCAAAATGTCCCTTCAGAGTAATTTACATAGTTACGTTATTTTTTCTATGAATTTTGACAGTAGTGTGTACAAGCTCTACTTGCTGGACTTTTTGTTGTACACCTTGGAGTACCTGGCCTAAGAGAAAGGAATTCCATAATCTCTGTAAATAGTATAATAATTACGGAAAACTGGATAAGGATGGAGAACTAAATGTGTTCACAGGACATAAAGTTACAGCTGAAGGTGTTTATGGGGCATAGAAATGTTACTGATTCTGTCAAAAACAACACAGGACTGTTGCTATGTAAAAAAAAAAAAAAAAAAGAAAGAAAGAAAAATGATGGATGGGTGATGTGAAGCTTATGTGATGGATGGCAAGTGATTACTTGTAGGGATGTTAGGTGCAGTCTGTGTTTCTCACATTCTACTGTGGTCAGCTGACAGTCTCAAGTGGTAGTCTAACGTGTGACTGTTATGACCAGTACTTGAAGCATGTTCCTGGTGCAGCAAATTAAATGATACCATTACTTTTTATATTGTGTTCCTGCTGAGGAGCACATTCATCCACATAACGCAAACCAACTTGATATGAAAGAAGGACACATGTATACACTCACCGGCCACTTTATTAGGTACACCTGTCCAACTGCTCATTAACTTAAATTTCTAATCAGCCAATCACATGGCAGCAACTCAATGCATTTAGGCATGTAGACATGGTCAAGACGATCTGCTGCAGTTCAAACCGAGCATCAGAATGGGGAAGAAAGGTGATTTAAGTGACTTTGAACGTGGCATGGTTGTTGGTGCCAGACGGGCTGGTCTGAGTGTTTCAGAAACTGCTGATCTACTGGGATTTTCACGCACAACCATCTCTAGGGTTTACAGAGAATGGTCCGAAAAAGAGAAAATATCCAGTGAGCGGCAGTTCTGTGGGCGCAAATTTCTTGTTGATG
Organism: Diplodus sargus; assembly: GCA_903131615.1. Lineage (NCBI taxonomy): Eukaryota > Metazoa > Chordata > Actinopteri > Spariformes > Sparidae > Diplodus > Diplodus sargus. Next base: position 194,303 of record CAEMYA010000718.1, on the reverse strand, counting down.
CCAGAGGTCAGAGGAGAATGGCCAGACTGGTTCGAGCTGATAGAAAGGCAACAGTAACTCAAATAACCACTCGTTACAACCGAGGTATGCAGAAGAGCATCTCTGAATGCACAACACATCGAACCTTGAGGCAGATGGGCTACAGCAGGAGAAGACCACACCGGGTGCCACTCCTGTCAGCTAAGAACAGGAAACTGAGGCTACAATTTGCACAGGCTCACCAAAATTGGACAATAGAAGATTGGAAAAACGTTGCCTGGTCTGATGAGTCTCGATTTCTGCTGCGACATTCGGATGGTAGGGTCAGAATTTGGCGTCAACAACATGAAAGCATGGATCCATCCTGCCTTGTATCAACGGTTCAGGCTGGTGGTGGTGGTGTAAGGATGTGGGGGATATTTTCTTGGCACACTTTGGGCCCATTAGTACCAATTGAGCATCGTGTCAACGCCACAGCCTACCTGAGTATTGTTGCTGACCATGTCCATCCCTTTATGACCACAGTGTTCCCAT